>VWPW01021686.1:1630423-1794444 GCA_013389825.1 Crypturellus undulatus
AAAGAAAGAAAGAAAGAAAGAAAGAAAGAAAGAAAGAAAGAAAGAAAGAAAGAAAGAAAGAAAAAGAAAGAAAGAAAGAAAGAAAGAAAGAAGGAAAATAAATGCAAAAATCTTTTTTTTTTTTAAAGCATGAAGGAAAAGGTGTTTTAAGCCCTCAGAAAGTATATTTGTCATAAACTTGTATTTTTGCTGGTAAGAAAAAACAGAATTCACCTCTGACATACACCAGCATGAATCAAGAACAACTCAAATAGTTAACTTAGAGTCAATGGGATTTTTTTTGTTTTAGTTTGAACTTATTATCTAAATATCTAGGCAGAAACTGCATCCCTGAAATGCAATATGAACTCTTACAGATAGACTAGTTCCCTGATCCAGTATGGTACCAGACCTGCACAGTGGCTCATTGAATAGGTCCAGATCAGACTTGAAAATATAACTGTATTGCTGTTGAATTAGACAGAGTATGTATGGGGTCTTACACTGACTTTATATTGTAAACCCACTTTAGGAATAATGTGAGAACAAAAACAACAACTGATAAGAGTTCCGGTGGTTTGGCAGATCTAGTGTTAAGGCTGCTAGTACAGAGTTAAACTGAAAAAACATTTATATCTTCAGAGTGAGTTTATACTGGATTAGGCCTTTGCATTATGCAGCTGTGGTGTCTTTGATCCGGCACTTGGAGTCATAAAGCTGGTGTTAGCATATATATCATCAAATTATGACCTGTCAGTCTAATCCTGAAAAGTTTATATTCCATATAGTAAAGACAAAGGAAAATGAGAACCAAGACACAGAAAAGGAAGTAACTTGCTTAGACTGCACAACAGATTAATGACAGGGCAAGTAATATAACTCAGGTCTCCTGCTTCCTAAACTAGTGACTTATTAATTGTTGCATGTCGTGAAATACACTAGAGCAAAGTTTATAACAAATATTGTGGAAGAATTGTACTCCTCCTTATTCACGTTCTTCTATTTTTACATATATGGAGCTGTGGACAATCAGGCCCAGAGCTCTGAATTGTTTCAGATGGCAGCAGCTACATAATGCAGCTGGAGTACAAGAAATCTGTGGTCATACCACTTCCTTTTAGTAATTTCCCAGAGAGAAGGGAGAATGATTTCAAAAACCTTGGGCCAACTCCTTACCACCTTGATATTCTCCCATGCTGTAAAAATGCAGTTCTAGATTTACAGTATAATCTTTGGCTGCATAAAATGCAAGGATGTTTACTTTATGGGAATTTAGACTCTCCTACTAGTGCTAACAGTTTTGAAGACGTCTGGCAATGATGCTAAAAAATACTACTCGGCTATAATTCTCTCTTTTTGGTATCTCCTAGACCACTTTGTGAAGAATACATCCTCTCCTGGAAAACTTTTGGATAGCAATTAGGAAAGTTAGAACTCCTTCTGTGCATAGAAGGCATCAGAGCCATACACAGGCTGAATTTCATTACCCATTCTGCAACAATATCCTATGACAACACTGCTTTTTGTAGCTTTGAAGATAAAATATCTGTGAATCGCCATTTACGATTAAGCTGGCTACACAAGTTCAATGAATCTTTACAAAATGATTTAAACTTATAGAAATCAGAATTCTGAGGGGCTAAGTACTGACGTGGAAAATTTATATATACTTTATAGATGTATATATACATATCACATATATTAAACACACTATATATATTATTTTGGAACTGATATACTGCATGCTATACCTGCCTCAAGACAGAAAAAAAAAATCAATGATTTTTTTCAGTAGAAATACCAGACATACTATTTTAACTTTAATCATGTAGATTCTGAAGAGTGCTTCTAGGTTTACCCTAGGCTGTCCCTGGTGACAAATAATATAGGCTCCCAAATGTGTTTTGACCCTCATAGGCTAAAGGCCAAAGCTTCAAAGAAGGACTGCTAAAAATCTTCCAATGGAGGCAGTTTAGCATAGTGCCACAACTCATAGTTCAGGTCTGTGTGAACACCTTTGACAGCAGATGATAGCTAAACAAAAACAGAATATGAAAAAAGATCCCTGTAAAAGATCCTTTCAGAATACTCTTTTAAGAAAAATAAAAGAAATGTTCTAAAATAACTTCCCTCACACAATCAGGTCAAGTTAATCAGTATCAGTTTACAGTTTCCATCCTTGACCCTGTCTGCTTCCCTCTTCCTCAAAACAGGAGCCCGGAGCACAGAAACCAGTGCTGCTTCTATTTGTGAAGCTTAGTAAAAATGGAAATGTTCTAAATATCATCACATAAAGTGCATTTTTCATGCATAATAATGGAATAGCATTACAAAAAAAAAAAAAAAAAGGAATTTGTGATAGAAACTAGGAAAGTACCAGATGTTCTTAGCACATTATTTAAGTTTCTATCTCAAAACTAACTGTAAATTAATGTAATTTTTAGCACTATAGGGTGAATGGAGCCAAAGTATTACTATTCAGTAATTTAATCTAATAGGACATGTGAGAGAAAATCACAGATATGGATGAGGTCCTAACAATTGATATTAAGGGAATCCTCAGAATTTACAATCTGAAGAGAGATAGGTATCTGGAAAGGAGGTTATAAATCATCAAGTCCAGTCACTTTCTACCAAAAGGGCAGGATACCAGAGTCCTATAATGCCTTTGGAAAAGCATACTAAGATAGAAAAAGAAAATTTCCATTATACAGTTGAGGATTGGAGCCCAAAAAGCTGTTATGACTTCTCTAAATTCTGCACTTCAGAGAGTGAATTTAATGTATCAGGCAAACGCCAAAATTTTCTACTTTTATTATCATTGAATATGATTAACCCCAACAAGCAGAAACGAACATACTGTACTTGGCTAGCACTTTCCTAAGGTTTTAGCAAGGAAGAGACTTTCAGGAATAACTGATCATTCTTTTTATAGTGTTTGGAAATTTTAACAAAGGATATATTACCACTTAGCAACAATACTCCTATCCTGCATTCTTATATTCATGCAAAATTGTATCCGTAACATCTGGAAGTTCTTTTGGTTCTGTCTGATACAGACCTAATGGTCTCAAGGCCCAGGTCATCCTCTTGTGCTTGTAAATTTGGAGTTGACAGACAGGCATCTTGCAGGATCCGATTTTTATTCAGGATTAGATCATTCCTACTGTCAGACCCATTTTTCTCATACTCCTTCAGTGTATTCAGAACCAGAACAGATGTATAATTAAAACGATTAAACAATTTTGATTGATAAGTTTTCTCAAGCCTTAAGAACTGGTTCTATAACATTTACGTTTTGCGTTTAATCATCTTTAAGTTCCCACTTATTTACCAAAATCTTTCAAAAGATTTCTTTCAATCTTTCAAAAGAAATATTTTCTTATTCACTCAGTAGCCAAAATAAAATTTAAATCAGCATTTGTAGAAATGGAGATTTAAACAAGATCTGCAAGTGTATAAAGTTATTCGTTAATTCATATTTAGTTGGACAATTAGCCATTTTCATTCCTAGCCTGTCCATGTGCTGACCATAGCTATGCATTTGAAGAATGTTCTGTCCATGGAGAAAGGAGAAGAAGAGTGGTAATAGCAGAGTGCTGTAGTTGAGTTTAATACTGTGCAATTTTCTTCTGGATTGTTTTCTATTTTGTTATTTTCTTCAGACATGAAGGTCTAGTTCGTAAGTAGCCACCCTAAGATTACATCTATGTACATGGTTTAAGAGTATAAACTCCTCTTAGGTAGGCTTGAATTTCAGCTCATTAGAAAGTCCAGCTTTCTGGAAGAGTGAGTTTTAGCATTTACCTGATGCAGATACCAGAAACAATCAAAAAAAGAATTGTGATAACTACTTGGTCATTCCAAAATGGGAAAATCCCCAAATTAGGAGTGGGAATAAGCTTAAATTCTGCTGTGGAACTTCAGCCCAAGACCTTCTGGCCCAGAATCGAGTCCTGCCACCTGAGACAATTGCAAAAGCCAACTCCTACAGACAAGTGCCTCATAAATGGACCCTATTCTATATGGACCCTATATTCTATGTGCTAGCAGGTCATTAAGGGATTATTTGGAAAAGGGCGGGAGGTTGCATGCAGCCAAATGAAACAAGAATTCTGTTCCTTGCCTGCGTCTATTAAAATGCACTTTTGTGCCTCCTTCTATGTCAATTTTCTCAAAGAAGCAAGGATTTTTTTGTGTTTAACAGCCACTGCTTTATTTTTAAGATGCAAGCAGGAAATGTAAACAGAATCCAGGGCTTACTGTTAAGCTGTAGACTTTAGTTTATTGACTGAGGATTCAATCCTGAAGGATGCTGAACCTTCTGGCACTGATGCAGCCCAGCACTTCAGCACATGTCAACATTAACACACGAGGCCTAGCCCTATGATTAGAGTTAAGCATGTGTTTATGTGTTCTCTTGGATGGCAGCCAGGGTGCTCAGCACTTTGCAGGATTATGTCTTCAGAAAGATGTGGCACTATCTGAACTTCAAAGAGAAGCATGACCTACTGCTCTTAAATCACTTTCCACACATGCTTTATGGTAATACAGAATAACTAGCTCAGGCCATATCCTTCTCACACCTTCTTTGGTCTCATGTGTTCAAGATGAAGAAAAATTATTAAAAATACTTGAGTGTTTTCTGCCCACATTCCATGTCTTGACTCTCATTGGATATCATTCAGAATAAAAATCTGGTGATCAGGCTAAACCCTGCTGGTTTCTCGGCAGACTTCACAATGAAATATCCAGGTGTGAGTGCAGATATAGAGTGCCACAAAGCGTCAGTGCTCCTACACTGAACATTACTTCAACTGTTACAAGTTCAGGCCTGCAGAGCATTTTAAATTTTCAGCTAGATCAGTAGAATAGTGCTACCGCGAGGCTTACTACTGAACATAACAGCAACTCCACGGTTCAGCATGAAGTTAGATAAGACCTAACAACTGAAAACAAATAAACAGGATTTAAGCAGTTTTTTATTGCAATGATTTTGCAATGTCCTCGTGCAGGAATGTATGCAGTCCTACCTGCAATAAGATTTAATTTTAGGATGGTTCTTTCCAGAAACAGGTTATCAGAGCAGGAGCCTGAGTGGACTTTCATTTCAATTGATTCAAGACACAGTGATAACATAAGACGTAGATGGCAGTAGGTAGCTCAACTAAATATAGGCTTTGATTTTCCCTCTTAAGTTTGCTTTGTCTTTTCCCAAGTCCTCCTATGTTAAGAAACACGCTGATCGTGGTCTTTCTAAATTTTCCAGCTCTATTTTCCATGTGAAGATATTTCTAAACATTAGAATAACAGTGTATTTATCAGCTAAATTAACTTGGGGAAAATAAATATGGGAAGAAAGAAGCTTTTCCAGACATACCCATTTATTTCTTAACACACATTGCCACCTGGAGAAACCCGAAGAGACAGTATTTGCAATGAAATCTAACATATTATGCAAAATCTCACAGTTGTTTCTTAAGTTTGCTAAAAATGTTATTTACAAGCTATTCTTGATGGATATTTTTATTAACTTCCATAATACTGTGACATTTGTCTTAGAGAAACAAGAGTTTTATGAACTTAATGGCAATAGTTCAGATTCTGGGCATCAGGTAAATAAACCAAGCTAATTGGAAGTATAGCATTTAATAATTTATGCACATTTGCACATTACACATTTTGCATGCATAACTGTATTTATAAAAAATGGATAGGTACATCTGAGTTAGTCATATGGAAATATTTAAGGACTTCCTAAATAAAAATCTTCATGTTAGAAAAATATGTGAACACTGTTGAAAGAGTTTGAGCAAGTTGCTATGTAAATTGCTGTGCGATCGTAATGTCAGAAAAGGCTTCTGAAAATTAAAGAGCTGCTGACACCTCATGGCAAACTTTAAAAAACATTTTCAGCAGGCACAGTACTACTTATTTTTATTTGTCTTGTTTTCATTACAGTAATGAACATTTGCCTGAAAGCAGCATTTTTGTTTACTACATCCCTATTTTGTAATTGTAGGCGGGTCAAAATAGAAAATATGACAATATGATCTTTATCAAATCAGGGAAGGAAAAGAAACAATAGGATCAGAAGAACTCTTAGGAAGGAAATGTTTTTCTTCCAGGATTTTCCATGATGAAAATAGTGGAAAAAGATACAGAGACCAAAGATGTTTTCATTAAAAAAAAAAAAAAAGTTAGCTAGTTCATCAATTGGTCTACACCAGTCACTAATTACAAAGGTCTTGCTATTAAAATATAAGCTTATGTTCCTTTCAATATTATGAGCCACTCATTTGGGACTTATTATTTCAGCTGTTTCAAATCACACAAAGCTGACATTCCATGTAAAAAGTTGTCAGCAAGTTGCACTTTTAATGGTTCGTAGCTGCTGAAAACTTTTAAAGCTGTGGAACACAAAACAAAAAGGTATTCTTGCAATGCTTCTGATATTTTCTCTCGCCCTCCACCACGCCTATTTTTCTGCGCTGCGAAGTGTCTCCTGTTCTCTACGATGATATTTCCTGACAGAGACACCTTTCAACCTGCCAAGGGCCAAAGGTATGCTGGAATGCAAGACAAAATCCAAAATAGAAAAAAAGATCCTCAAATCGGCTGCTTAAAAGGCTGCAAAAGTCATTCTTATAGTGTAAATAATGACTGAAGGCTAAAAACAAAATTTTCAAAGGACAGTTTCGAGATACTAAATGATTGGGGAATCATTTGGGCAATTTACAAGTAGCATTTTTTGATAAGGGCCACCTGATAAGTCAGCAGATAGGTCTTTAGATGCTTATGATTTTTACGTGTTCAAGGGCATTCTGGAGAATTTGATCCGCAAAACCCTAATTGCATTGAATATACCACCTACCCAATAGCTCACACTGAGAAAGTGTGACAGTTTACCCTTATCACAGACACAGCTACAGGCAGGAACTTATCAAAGCAGCTATAGGCCTTTCTCCAATTCCTATTAACACCTGCTGGTGCACTTGTCTAAGATTTCTGGATATTGAGCAAATGGTTCCGACTTTTTCTATCTATTACAAAATGCAGCTAAAATATACAGAATGTGTGCATTAGATATATCTGTATTTTAAGGAAATAGCTCAATATTGAAAAAAGTTTAAATAGGCTGTTGTATAAATTGCTGTGAGATCCTAACATCAAGGAAGGCTCTGGAAATTAAAGAGCTACTAAATTGAAATGAGTTCCAGGCAAATCAGACTAATTGTACTAATTATTATCTAAGTCCAAGAGCCCGTAAAATAGAGTTTCCGTACATTACTTGAAAATCCTGCTCAGGATTTCTTTGGAAGAAATACAGAAGCCATTAGCATGCTTGTGGATCATTCGGCGTGGTGGCAGCTTAGCAGCTGTATAGTTTTTTGTTTTGTTTTGTCTTTTAAAACTGGCCTTTGGTTATATAACTTACTAATATTGTGTATTATTATCATAGCATTATTTCCACATCATAGTGCCAGGCTGAGTTGGTCCTGAAATAGTATTGCATCATGATAGCATACTCTCACCAAACACCAAACTCACAAACAAGCGACTGCTTCTTCTGAGATCACTGCAGGGATAGAGATTTTTGGCATTCACTCCACTAGGCAATGGAGACAAAACATAAACTGCCTATCAGGCCAGTTTTAGTCATATCTACATGCTTTTAATACAACATTGCTTTTAATACAATATTGATGGTACCAGCATGAGCTGTGCACAGAGGCTTGCAAATGACAGTAATGCCTGGCAGCATGGCACTGGCATTTTTTATTAACAGAATATAAAGCCTCCCTTTAAGTGAATCAATTTTACATTGTTTCAGCAGATTTCAAGAATCTGGATATCTCTGTATTCTCGCAAAATAAACACCAGCTCTGAATATATGGCTGCATCTCACTTGGAGACTACATTTTACAGTCCACTACTGCTGTCACCTTTCATTTCTGTCTTGCATGTTCCTACCAGGATATCTGCTCAGGAAAGAAGTTAAGCTCCCACTGTCTTCAGCTCCGCTTGCACACATGATGAACTTTCTTTTCTGAGCGGGATACTTTCTCCAGATCAGGATCTAAACTTTCCAGCAGAAATTCACTGTTCCAGGCACATAGCAGGGCAGCACACAGGAGAAGAGTGGACAGATTCTACTCATTCCCCCTTGAAGTATGGCTTCTTTTCCAGACTGTAAAACATTTCTGAAGTGAATAAGACTGAATCCTATGGCCCTTCTCTGAGCTGTCCCGCAAGGGATTCTCACCTCTACCAATTTGCAGCAGCAGACAGGACAGCCTCTGTTCGGCTTTGCCCACCCAACCCAAGGTATAAGTAATGCTCTTGTGCACGAAGCCAGTTGTTCCCATCAGGAAAATGCTCAGATAGAGCTCTTCCACATGCATGGTCGTCTCAGAGGGGTATATGTCTTGATTAGAATCAAATTGCTAGCGCTTTTCACATTCGCATGGCATGTTCGCTATGGTATTTTTCACCTGCACTACATTTCCCAGCTCCAGTAGCTTTCTAGCTTGTCATCACAGCTATGGAATTTCACTGGCTATTTCTTATTTTTCCTTTTTGCAAATGAAACTACTGGCCTACATTAAACTTTGCAGGAGTTCTCTCTCTTTGGAAGGAAGATGAAGTAACCACAGATTTCTCAGTGCAAGGATAATAATTTTCCACTGCTTGTCTACCCTAAAAGGCATTTACAAAAGAGTTTAAGCTATGCTTAAAATGTGTTCTGTGAATGTGCTTGCCATCTCCTGTTGCTTTCACTTTACTGATGCAATTCCCAGACACTATTAATCCTGGCACTAGGAAGTTAGAGGTAAACCAATGCTTAAATTGTTCCAGTAACCGCTCCAAGCTATAGTCTGAGGTGTACTTCACCTTACAAGACGCCTATTAGAGCACTGCTTGTCTGCTGTGTGTGGTGGTGAATGATATACTGTGGATAAAAATAAAACGAAGACGTGAAGCAACAGATACATTGTTAACAGAAACTTTGCATACATACACCTTGGAGACCATTAAAACCTCCTTTCCAAACCATTCAGTTTCTTTGTGTGAATGCTGATTGTGAAATAGGAAAAATAGTGCAAAATTCCTTCACAAACACCATTTTAAAAGTTTTGGAAAAACATATTCTGATGTTGCTCATATCTCATCTATTTTTTTTCTTAAGAGTAACTGAGAGTAACATTCAGGGTAACATATTTGCCATTATTATTTAAGGTTGCAGTTGAGAATACTTGTCCTTGTGAAATATCCAGCTTGACTCTGAAGGTTACATCACCCCCATCATACAAACCAGAAATAATAAGTGAGTGACCAAGACATCCAGACAAAACTGCTTGAAATCAAGCTACTGAACAACCATAAACAAACTATTTCTGATTGGCATTCAGAAAAATACATTTTCTCCAAAAAAGTAGATTTGTAGATCACACACTTCTCTGAATGCACTTACTGGAAATGCAAAATGCTCAGTATTCATTTGTACAGAGAGACAAGTTAGACAGTCCAGGGTTTTGCTGATAATCATTCCTGAGACTGCGGAACTTCTAACAGAGATCATTCTACAGTGTGTTTCAATTTTAAGTCTCCAGAGACCCTATTACAAAGTCAAAATTAATAAAAAGAAAATAAAGGAAGCTATAATGTTGTTTAAAAAAACATGTGAAATTTAACACAAAAGCTGTTAAAATAACATTACTGTCCGGCATAAACCTAAAAATACAAGGGAATTCCGAATTAGGGCAGATGCAATAACCTTAACGCAACCCCGTTGTGCCTACCAATTGCATACATATGGTATGTAAACTAACCCGCTGTTCTGAGACCCTCTGCTAAAGGACCATATGTGCTGCAATTCATAGGCAGAAAACAGCTATGTGAAGGGTGCTTTGTGGCTGCTTATACTAAGTTTCTTTTGGTCTTCTTGGGTCATATTCACACCTGCATGCTACCATAAGCTGTTTGCTTTCATATTTCTGTTTTCTACCTGATTTTCTGTTTATTCTGCTGATTTCAATTTCATTCGGTTTGAATGTCAGGTGTTGACAAAAAGATATTTCTAGTGAATACAATTTGCCAAAATAATCACATCAGGAAAGGTTCCTAAATCCTAACTGTAACCATTTTCACCTTTGATCTCTCACCTGCATTATTTTTCTATTTCTTCAAAAAACCTCTCCTTATATATTGTTGTTATTGTTGTTTTTGTTCTCTCACTTCACTGACAGATGCTCCTCCCAAAATTCAGAGATGATTCTTTGGTTACTTCAGCCTTTTTGGTAAATCTAAGGAAAAAAAAAAAAAGCTGCTTGCTCTACCAGAATTGGCAATAGAGTTTCAATATACCATAGTTTTGTGCTGCAGTATTTCACCACTTCATACTTTTGTAATTTTCACCTTTTCGACTCTTTTCTAGATAACTCAGTACAGACTAACATTGCCCATTTTTCTGTACACAGCAACAAAAACTAAGATTTTTTTTACTCCATTAAATATTAATACTCATCATTTAATATTAAAGAGATTGTATTCCTTTTCTCACCCTGAAATATATCACCCATTTTTGAGTCTTTTAAAATTAATTTAATTCATATATTGTAATATCTCAGAAAGAAAATGTTAACTCTCCTGGGCCACTACAGATGCCTACTAGATCTACCATCAGCATAGTGTAAATGTAGAAAAAATTGTGTAAAATGCAGAAAAAAAAGTTACCAATTAATGAATAGGATGCATGATACCTGCTTATGACAAAGCCCATACAAAATACAACATAGAGCCATATGACACTAGACTTCAAATGTTGAAGATGCCTAGAATTTCTTTTTTTACTTTTGCAGTTATCATTTACAACAAAAAAAAAAGCCGATAAATACTGATCTGGACTGATAAATACTGATCATTTTTCTCTCTAGCTTCCAAAATTCATGATTGAATTTTGAAAACTCATTTTAATACTCACTGCAGTGTGGGATGGTACAAAGGTAGCTTTGTTTTTCTGTAATCTAAGGACTTTCTCGGTGCCGGACCAGTTATGGTGGAAATAGAAGCAGCCTCAGGCACTTTGCTCTAGGCTGCTCTAATTTAAGATGGTTACCAACAGCCTCTAGGGGCCAATTTAAGTAAGGTATCAATGAGAAATAAGAGATGTATAGCTTCCCATCATGGACCTGTGCAGAACTCCTGAAGCGCCTCTGTGCAGGGGGAGATTTCTCTTTTCCTGATGACATTCCCATGTGATCTCCACATGGTTCCCATGGAGCTGCCTTCTCAAGCTCTTTTGTTAGAGCAGACACCAAGGAAGAAATGAAGCTTACCTACCTGTGTACAGTCTGAGAGCGCAACAGTCACCATTTCAGGAAGCAAGACTGAGAAATATAACCATATGAAA
Organism: Crypturellus undulatus; assembly: GCA_013389825.1. NCBI lineage: Eukaryota > Metazoa > Chordata > Aves > Tinamiformes > Tinamidae > Crypturellus > Crypturellus undulatus. The sequence goes on from VWPW01021686.1 coordinate 1,641,816, forward strand.
CTATAGGATTTTTCAGGAAAAGGGGAAGGGGAGGGGAAAACGAAGAGGAAGATATGTTTTCTTCTCTTCCAGGTGAGATTCCCCAGATTTTATTTCAGAGAAAAAGTAATAAGGTGGTAAGACTTACTGGCCTCAAGGCACTATACCCCTGGGATTGAATGAACCTTGCAGTGTTCCATAAAGTCAAACAGGACTTGTGAGGACCTTCTGCAGTTAGAAGCTGCAAACATCAGTCTTCTCTGATGTTATATTGTTGTAGACTCCTGAAGCCTCCCTTTTCTTTCTGGTGGCTTCAAGTGGGAGAAAGAGTTTTTCAGATTTCTAATACAAAATTTATTAATATCACTGTAGATGAAGGTAGAATCAGAAATAGAAATAAATGAGGAGTCTAAACAATGTAGTAGTATCTAATGTGCTGTCATTCTGGGTGCCTGGATGATCTTGTATTTAGAGACAACATTTGTAGTTGTTTCTGTGGCCATTATAGGGTGCTGAATTTAACTTGACAAAGGAACCATTGCATGGAGATGGGGAACCAAGAAGCTTATGATCAGTTTTCTTGCTAGATAGAGAAGGACATGAAGGATTCCTGTCCAGATGACTCACTGACACAGTGCTGAATTGAAGCTGCCCCTTAAAGATGAATGGTTTCAAAGAATACAATATACTTCATGAACTGTTTTGTTCTTAACCAAGTTACCCCCAAATGTAGCTTTGAAATTAATTTACATTTTTGAAGAATGCCTTTCCACTTATCTGACTACTTTTGGAGACCTAAAGTAGGCCATATCACCAAAGAATCTGGTGATTTCAGGGTTTGGAAGCCTTATGTAGGATTAAGATTTGGCGGGTCAGTTTGTAACTATATACTGGCTGTATGTGCCAGTATACGTGCGAAACAAAGCACTCCTGACATCTAGTATATCCAGGTATATTCACCATAGATCCTTAGGAATCTGAGATTCTAAGATATGATAATCATAGATCCATTACTTCATTTCTCAAGAAATGTGTCTCCTCTGTAGACCACATCCTAACAGGCATTGTGCATTGTGCTAGACAAGATGCACTTTTTTTTTTGTCAACTTCTTTCTTATTTTCAAACGTTTCTCCTTTCACTCCTGTGGCCTATAGCTGTACAAGGGGATAAGTGGCTCTTTCAGATCTGATGCCAACATCAGTCTGCAAATTGGCAGATGGTGCCATGAGACGAGGCAGTTAGTTGGCAGGGCCCCCACCCCCTGCCCTGCAACCAATTTAGCTTCTTATGTTGGCGCGGATCCTGCCATCCTGAGCCAGTGCCCAAACTAGGCCTTCTAGTGTGTGACTCAATATGCTACTGCTTAGCCTTAGGACAGCTAATCATGTATTCTTTCAAAATTGATGTGAATTAATTAGGCACTGTGGGCAGCGTACGGAGAGGAGAAAGTATATGGTCTTACTCAGTAAAACAAAGCAGAAATGCGGTCCTTGGTAAAAAAGGTGCGCCCTCCCGTCCTGCCAGGGCCTAAGTGCTCCGTTTATTTCCTCTTCCAGCACCTTTCTGCTGAGCGAGAGCCGGTTTGGTCTGCTGGGTACTGACCAAGCTACAATGTATTTGTTTTGTTAATTGGCCCCCAATTTCAGGATTTTATTTTCCTCTTGGCAGATACAAATCTTCTTGGCAATTGTGCACCCCAAGAAAAGGAGGCAGAAAGCAGAATGCTGTGTAAGTGCAATTAGCTTTAACTGGAGAAACAGAAGCTGGAGCTGGGACACGCTTGCTGGCCGAGTTATAGGGAAACTTCATCAGGAAGTGTTGCTGTGTCAGTGGGAAAATACCGTAACTATGGATACTGGGGATCACCGAAATATAATTCAGCTACATAAAGGCTTAGACAAAATGAAACAAATCACTTCCCTTCCAAAACTTTAGATATTAAACTCTCAGCATTAGGCCAAAAACGGAAACCCTTTCAACTGACAGAATGACAGGCCCATAAATTTCCCCACGAAACCTTGCAGTGGGAAGGGCTCGCTCCGGGTGCCGGGTTTCTCCCCACGGGCTCTGTGTGTACAATGGGATGTTTGCTCAGGCATTTCGAGCCGCGCTGCAGACACTAAAGCAGGTCTGCTTCCCTTCTGGTGTCTCAGAGCTTCATTCCAACTTGCCATGTATGCAATAAAACTTGAAGTAGTGGCGAAACAGAAATATTTTTGAAAGGCTTTAAATACAGAACAGGGAGGAAAAATAACCTTCCAGTCTCACTTTTTTCTTTCTTTCTTTCCTTTTTTTTTTTTTAACGTATGAGTACCTTATTGGGAATTATTCCTGTTATATGTTATATGAGCGGAAAAAGTTTTGAAAGTTGCAGCTGAAACTTCCTGCTGAAAGGTTCTGTTTTGAAGGTTTCTACTGCATGCCATGGTGTTCGCTTGCTTCCAATTAGAAGAACAGAAAAAAGTTTGTTCAAGCCATGTCTCTAAAAAGTCATTATAAGTCCTTTTATGAGGCTCATGGCAATGCAATTCTTACAGTAGCCCTTGTATTTAACGACTTCAGGATGGTACCCAAGTAATTCAATAATCACACATGTGAATCTGCTGTGCTATTTCTCTATTCACCACGCCAGCATTATATACATACTTATATATATATATAAAATTGCAAAATTGCAAATCTCTTCAGAATGTGAGGGAAGACTTCCTTACTGTGATGGTGACAGAGCACTGGAACAGGTTTTCCCAGAGAGGTTGTGAAGTCCTCCTTCTTTGGACATATTCAGATCCTGTGCAACGTGCTCTAAGTGACTCTGCTTGAGCAAGAGGGTTGGACTAGATGATCTCCCCCTTCAAACCTCAATCATGCTGGATACAGGTAGCAAAAACTATAAACAGTGAAAACAGAGAAATTTCAAACTAATCTTTTTGCTGTAATTAAGCACACACCTAAGAAAAGCAAACAAACAAACCAAAACCAGAAAGCAACGTGGAAACATGGAAATGCAGTGGCAAATTAATCACCAGACCTGACACTGAAGTTAAGGCTAAAGCATTGGCAAGTGTAGAGTGTGCCCTATGTCACACAGTGTCTTAGCACAGTTGCAAAAAACGGAGATTGCATTTGCTCCTGCAAATAGATGATTATGAAATAACTGCATGGTTTCTTACAAAAATTCTAACCCTTTATAGCATTTTCCTCTTAACCCATGATTATTTAAAAGCAGTTTCAGGATCCTTTAAGTCAATGCAACAAATGCTCTTGTTATTTAAAATAAGAACATATCTTTATATAAAGTTAGATTAAACCAAAATCACTAAAACCAATAACTATGTGATCAACAAGCACCAAAAATGAAAATCTTCATTAACCAGTCATGATTTATGCTTTATTTTCTGAAGATTTTTCCAGTACAAGCTAGAACTTCAGCTAGTTGTGGTTTCATTCTTTAATTAAACATAGAAGCTCTGCAAATATCATTCATAATCCAAAAATTATTTTATTTTCTTGGCACCAAACTATCAAACTGCCAACAATATATTTTGACTATATTCTTATCTTTTAAATTATTTGAATCAGAGATGAATACAATGAAAAAGTGATATTCTAATGAAAAAATAATTAACAGAAAATGGCTTCAAAATGTACAAAGAGATTAATTATCCTTTGAATATTTGTTTTACTGCTTGACCCCAGAAAAAACAATGAAACTATTAGCAAGAACACATTACTATGCTTGGTGATATTTCATATGGTATTTGACAATCCATTGGGGCTACTTCTGCTTCTCCATAAATAAGATATACAATTTAATGGGTCTCTTTTATCTTACACATCATAGCAAATCTACAAGAACATCACTTAACCTCCTCTATCCATCTTTCACCTGCCATTTTCTTACAGACATGAATGAACTGAAATGATAATACTTTAGATTTTGTATTATGAATATGTATTTTCACACTGCACATGTTAAATGTTGTCCCGTCTACAGCAGGTTTGAGACTGTCAAATATATTAAAAAGGCTGATTTGAAGAATGTATATAACTTTCAAACATCTTGGGGATATGTAAAACATTATGAAATCAAGTGACTGTGAGCTATGACCCACATACTTCAGTTGTAAATTTCCAAAGTCAAATATGTATTGGAAATGTTATGCTAATACTCACTTGTTCTCTCTCATGTATCTGTCTCAGCAGATCAACCTGACAGGTGTCACACGAGATGTTTTGTGAGGCACGGAACTTCTAATTTCAGTAAAATGACAGGGGGGCTATTGATCACCTGTTTCTTACTGAAGAGTGTGAAAAAAACAACCTCACGATAGTCCTTATTCTTTTTAGTCTTTCAAATCAGTCAACCACAAAACTCGATGCAGACTTTCCCTGTTCCTTAAGGATTTTCAAAACATAAGAATGTCACTTCAGTGGGTAAGAATACCACAATCTTGTGCAGCTCAGTTATCCTGAGGAAATTCATGCTCCTGTAGGCCTTGTTTTCTAGACTTTTGTTCATTTTCTTCTTATCTGAACTTTCCAAATGATTCAATGCTTTCTTAGTTGCAGTACCACAACTAGACATTGTACTCCAGTTGACTTCTGTTAGCACTGAATAAAAGAAGAGGATGTGTCCTGCATATGCTGACTATGGCATTTGTTTTTCTTTGTAACACTATGCTACTCTTAACATTCAGCTTATGATTAACTAGCAACCCAGATTCATTTCTGCCATAAGCTTTTATCACATAGCAATTTATTTCCTATCCTGTTTTTTTAAGCTAGTATTCTAGCATTACTCCTCACATTCCTGAGGGCATTCCCTCTGTTGTTTCAGCAAACAACCACCCTTCAACAAAAACAACTTGAATTCTAACCCTCTCTTACAGTGTATTTTTGATTACTTAAAAATCACGCTCTTTAGTCCATCAGCCAAATCATTAGCAAAAGCATCGGTGTTAATCTCAAAGCTGAGATGTTGTCTTTGCTTTTCTTGAAATGATACATAAGTTACTTGCATGTATTCTCTTGTACATATAACACAAAATATGCAGCTCTGATCACAAAACTAGTATCTTCTGTTCTGAGAAAACAAATGGGTAAAGAGAATTGGGCACATAATTAGGTACATTCATAGAAAAAAGTCCATCAAACATAAAATTCCAGCCTTTGGCTAAAGAGATTATTGAAAGAAATTGCTGGAATCTAAAAGGACATATTGTAGTATTTGTAGTGGTATTACCTGATGCCTACTCTGTCCCTGTAACTAGTAATGGCAAGTGTTAGCAACAGAAAGAGGGCTAGACAGATTTTTGATTCACCAAATAGAGTATTCTTTACGTAGGATTCTTTTTCCAAACCAAATCCTGCTGATATATTTGCCAGTACTAACTTGGCTGCAAACTCAGAAAATAGTAATTTTAAAAATTTTATGTTTGAGTTTACCCCATTCATGTGTAGGAATGGGACTTAAATCCTAAAATTTGTTTAATTGCCTAATGATATTTTTGCCTAAATATCTTTGATTAACTGTGAGCCTTAGTGAAAGTGTAGACAAAACCATAAAAATAATAATGATTATGATAATAATACTCTCAAATGACAGTGGAAACAGAGCCCCATGCACTAGACAAACAGGGAAGGAAATTCCTTCATAAATTATCTGCTTTACAAAAGTGAAGAGGATGAAAAGCCTTTCTGATAATATTATAGAGACAAGAGCTTCTCACTGTTAAAGTTTTCTCTTGCTTCTCTCATTCTTACAGAAAAAGTACAAAACCCAGCACAAAATGGGCATTTTGAATCTTGGTTTGACTGTGTTTCCTATACCAAACTTTAAGTTCTTTATCTCCAGCAATATCCCAGGGCTAGATTTTAATGTTATTCTGCTGAGTTCTGAGAAAAATAAATGGTGAGATATTTAATTCACTTGGTGGTACAGAGAAGCTCAGCAGTGATAAAAATGCACAGAAATCCCACAACACACAGTAAGATTGTGTTTCAAGTTGCAAGCCTAAACCGAGAAACCTGTCCTGAAATTACTTTTCTTTCAGTGCTAATCATATGGCTGTTACAAACTAGCCAGTGGCAACAAACAACAGTGGCTTACTCAGTTACATACCATTAAATTCATACTGCACATAAACAAGAAATATACTTCAAGAACACAAAGATTTACATATGAATCTTTAGTGAATATTACCTTTCATGATTTATGGTTGTTATGAAAATACTTAAAATATTCTACAAAAGCTTTAATATCAAACCAGGAGAAAATACAAGCAAGACACAATCCATGCTATGGTCTAGAGAGCAGAAATAAAACTCGAAAGCTGCTGTGATCATTACATACTTATTCTTTTGAAAATTAACAGAAGCAATATTGACTAAATTTTAATTTTGTTATGAAAAGAAACTACTGATGCTAATGCTTTTTACTTTGGAAACTCTGAATGAGCACCATTCAGTAAAATCAGTGGCATCCTTTCAGGCCCAGTGTCATTCACAATTCTACTGTGAGTAAATAAATTATCTTGTCGCCAAAACTAACTATCCTGCCACTAAATAAACCAAAGTCATGGTGGCAGATTTATCAGTGAGCTAAAGGGGCCCTGAATACTGATTCCCATGCAGGGAAGTCAATGTCACATTGCTGCCCAGTGTTGCTGCCCTTCCTTGGAGAACCTTTCTTCTTGCAGTGTGGTTATACTGCAACACATTGAACCTGATTTGCTAGTTTCTCTTTCCACAAGATTTGATACTGGGCCTTTCCTAACTCTCAGAGCCTCAGAATGTATCAAGTATCGCTGCAGGTGTAATTCTTAGGGTCACGAGGCCTCCTTTCCCACTTGCTCCCGCATCAGGGTGATTTATAGAACAAACTGGGCACCCTCCTTTGTTTTGCCTTGCCGTCTGCAGTGAGGTTTTTGAAAAACAAAAAGCAAGTATTTCTTATTCACTATTCCCATAAACAAACAACTCCTTTGAATCCCAGGATGTTCTGAAGCCTTAGGAAAGCTGGAAGCCAAGACAGAGCAAGCAGGCAGGCTCACAAGGTTTTTAGCCACGCTAGCTTCTAAGCAGATCCAAACAGAAAAAGAGCAAACAACTTCTGTTCTTTATTCTGACTCGAAAGACAAATGCAACTGTCTTTAATCTATAACAAATTCCCAATTGACATAGGATTGCACTCCTGTTAAAAAATAAACATGAGTGTTTATGATTTTGCCTCTAAATTTTGTGACAGGCCTACAGGTAGTTTAAGATTGTCTTTTCTGTTCCAGATGATTTAAGAGTGCCATAAGAAAGGCTGTGTCTATTTGGAAAAGGTATTTACATATAATATGTATATATTTATTTATTTATGCAAACAAAAAAATAAAGACTACATAAAAAATATCCAACTGAAACTAAATCATAAATAAATTATCCAATAAAACTTAAAGACCATACATATATATTGAACAAGAATCCAAATATGTTCAACAACAAAAAAAAAGTAGAAACGGTTTTGGAAAACATGTAATGGCCATAATGAGACACAGGCTATCCTTTCCTCTCTATGTTTAGCATATCTACCTTTCCAGAAGGTTTCAGTAAGAATATGTAGGTTAAAGAGATTTGGGAAAGGAAAAAAGTTCCGTAAACTGGAGGATTATATTCACATAGAGAAATGAAGCCACATCTGATACAATGGCACACAACTGAGCAGGAAGAAGTCTTAAGTGAACAAAATAAGTATATTGTCCAGGAAAGCACTAATCTGTATTTCCAATATCAAAATATATTTATATTTTGATTAGCTTTTACATTTAGTCCAGTAAAAAAGTCAAACACAGCATTATGCATATCAGCCTCAGTTCCTAAAGGCTTCTGATTTCAACAAACTCCACACTTCCATACTATATATAAGTAAGTTTATTGTCCTCATGGTCAAAAACCATGTGTAAAAGATACATGAACTCACAGACAGCCTGAAACAATGGCTCTTAATGATTTATGTCGCCCCAGGCATCTTCCTGACATTTTGCATCTGATCCGAAAGACCATAGGAAAAACACTTCCAAAGAACATTCGGTATATGGCACAAGGAGAAAACTGTAACGGGCCAGTCCAGAGATCGGTGCTTCCTTGGTGCTTTCTATTCTACAACAAGGGACTTTTTGTTTTCCACTTCTGATGCTCTGCTATGGAACAGGGAGTAGAGGCTGGATATATGTCACCCATCACCAGTTCTCGTGAGCAAAGAGGTCTGCTTTTAATGAACTTAAAGTAAGGGTTGGGGCCAAGTTAATAGCATAGGTGAACACAGGACAATCATACAGCATTAATCAAAGAATCACTTCAACATATCTCTGTTTTACAAAATATCAAGCTGAGTGTTATGAATACCACTATCACTAATAATAATAATATTAAACAGTAAAATGATAAAAATGAAAATGAATAATAAATAATTAGAAATATTATGAATCTCTTTGCATTTTTAAATATGAGTTTTTCACTACTTGTACTGAGGAAATCGTGTATTTTGTCTGTTGACATGAACTTATCTCTCAAGGCTTGATGGTCTATGTGATGAGTCAAAATCTAAAAGTCAAGCTAAACGTGCCATAATAGATGCCAGAATATGCTCCCAGTAAATTGTACCTGAAACCTTTCTAAAGAGCAAAATATTTGGATTTGCAAAAGTACAAGAAAATTCACTTATACAGACCAACCTAACTTTAATTTCTCAAATTACTTATGCATATGCAGATTTTTGTCCATGTAGAATGCTCCCCTCTATGTCACATGGGTAATAGTGTGGATATTTCTGGTGAATAAACTCATTTTCCTATAGGTATAGAAAAACACTATTTAGAAAGAGGATAATTCATTAATAACCATAGAGTGCCTTATACTCTGACTTCAAGTAACTTCTTAATGTAATGTCTATACTATAAAATTTCAATTTGCCTTCAGTGGTAAGGACCTTAGAATCTGTAAAATGTCCCGTGATGGTATTTTTCCTGATGACCGGGAATCTCAACATGCCTGAGACTTGCACACGCTGTATCATGATGCTGTAGCTGAAAGAGCAATACCCACCTTGGACACTGCCACATTGACTTACAGAAGTGCGCCCTTGAGAAAAAGACAGAGAAAAACGGAGAGCCATGCAGTGACAAAAATGAAATAGAACTGTCATCTGGCAGTTCTTCATAGTCCATCAAGTGAACTATTAAAGAAATAAGAAGAGCCGCAGTGCTTGGGCAAAGGTTGTTAAACCACTACTCCAAGGGCAGGTCACTGCACATTGCTAAGACTGTTAGTAAAAGACAAACCAGTTTTCACTAGGAGACCTGACATGACTGGTTTTCAAACTCACCTTTAATATTGTATGCTTGCAGCCAGGGACACAACAAGATAAACTAATAGCGAAAGAGTTTACAAGGACAGCCCTTACTGACATTAAGGGCACTGTGCATTGAAGCATCACAGCTTTCTCATCAGACAATGTGAATCTGATTTCCACATTACTTCATATTTTTCAGCAAATGCCTATTGTATTATCTTGCCCTAGGTTAAAAAAAAGAAAGTTTGTATATGTCACAGTGCAATTACTTCTTGATTTTATGCACTGGAAGGCCAAACTACAATTACAGTAATTCCTCAACTCAGCAAAACTCAGGTCCTCATCGTGAGATTAAAAAAAATAATAACTTTTTTACACTAGTATCTTTGAGGTCTTTTTATGCTAATTTTCAATGTTTGGGGCTGACCTGGTCACTTTTTTTTTTTTTTTTAATATAAGGAAGCTTCCTTAAAGGTTGGCTCTATTTCGCCAATATTCTCTTGACTCCAGGAGCTAGTAGTTTCACTTAGTACAACCTAGAATGAGACACATAATAAAATCATGAGAGCTGGCAACACATGGGATATGAATAACTCTGATCTGAATGAAGAGAGACAGAGAGCGTCTGAGTAGCCTTTTCCCTGAGTGGGATGCAGTCCAAGTTCCTCTGTAACAAAGACCAACAGTCAACATTTCCTTTCCCAAAGTCAGGGAAATAGGACAGATTTTTAGAAATCTAGAACTATCCTAGTTTCAAATAAAGAAGTTAGCAATTTACACCAGCTCTGAAAAGTCAGTTCCTTAAAATTTCACAGGAGTGTGCATGGATGTTAATGTAAAGTACTCAGTCTACTTTCATTAAAAAAAATAATATAGTGTCTGGTTGTCATACCATTCTTAAACATTTACTTATTTTAACCACTATGCTATCTAAATATAAGTGCACTTTTGGTTATCTGCTAGTTATTCCTGGCTAGTGCTTGATACTCAGACACAGTTTACTAATTCAAAAAATTATCCACTATCCTGTTTCTATTATTTCTCTATGGAGGTTAGTAAAGGTCAGATTCATTATTATCAGTAGCTTGAATAGGAGAAGGTTTTGCAGTTAAAAATTCAGAAATAAAACACTAGCTAGCACACTTGTATTTGGTATAACAAAAGTAAGATAAATAAAAAAATCAATAAAGATATACAGCAAAGGCTCAGCAAATCTCTGCCTTTCAGGCTTGTTTTTCTTTTCACAAGGAATTTTAGAAATAATCATTGCACAATAATTCTGTGATAGAGAATCTGTGACTTTTAGGGAAAAAAAACAAATAATAGCTAAAGTATGTATGGAAGGAAGGATGAATATGTTGACAGTCACTTTAGTGCTCAGATGTCAGTATATCAACCCAAACTAGTATCTGATTATCATCCAGAACACATACTTAGAAATAAAAAATATCCCTGGATTGATGACTGTAAAGGATATTTGCTAACCTGTAGTTTGCTAATCCTTCACCTTTTCATTCACAGTGACCAAATCATACTATCACACTTCATTGTTGTATTCACTTGCATAAAACCAGACAAATATGATGTTTCCCACTTAGTTAGACTGTAATTGCCTGATTTTCACAGTATTTGACCCTTAATAAGTCTGATAGCCATGGTCATTCTTTCAGGTCACCTGTGAGAGGATTAAGTTTTAGATGCTACCAAGGTTGCAATCTGCTTTTCCTCTTTCCCAAGTATCTAAATTAGTAAACGTTATCTACAGACAGGTTGAGATGATCTTTCTCTCAAAATTACTCTTGTGCAACTGCTGAAATCCACTTAAAATTGCAAATAAATTCACATATATTATAGTACAATAGCTACCTAAAAGTTCCTATCGAGTCTTGATTTTCTTATTATGAAACTTCCAGAAATAGTCAAAATAAAATGTTTTCTGTGTGACCATCGTATATAAAGTCTACAGATTAAGTCTCTACTTCCTTACAATGATTTTATGGTACTGTCGGGGTAAAATTCTGAGCAGAGAAGTCAATCTCTAAGAGAGCACTCTCCTGCTGAGTCCGTATTGGGGACCTCAGGGCTCTTCTGCTTCCAGAGTGTGAGGCAGCACTGGATAAATAATTTAACTGCTAGGACAAAGTATTGAAAAATAAAAAAAAAAATCCACACCACTTCCTTCTTTTCTGGCTTATGACTAAAGGATGTATTAATGAATTAAAAAATATAGAAGTTGTGAAAAGGATTCTGGACTGAGCATTAAAAGCAAATGGAGGTGCATCTCCATCAGATGTGAGGAAGTTTCACTAGTCTCCCAGAGGAGTAGCAGATTTTGAGCACCACTGAAGTCCTTGACTTTTCCTGTTGGACTGCTCAGTTCCTTACGGAACTTTATATAAACATGTCATTTTGTGCATTTTTCAGCCCTGCTCTGAGGCTCCTAACTCTTCCAGTATGCAGTAGATCTCCCAGAGCCTATTCTGGGATTAGATGATTTCCTCAAGTTAAGAGTGACAACATTTTCCTTTCTTTTAAAATGAAAATGACATATACTCACTCCATTTTATGGTGTGAATCTTCCTACTGCTGAATTTGCTACTTTGAAAATTGCTTACGTCAGCCAGTAATTCCTCAAGACAGACTGGGGAAGATTCGATATTAAATTTGTGTTCATTTTGAGTATGGGAAAAAATGATGCGTCAATTTCTGTTAGGGGTCACCCACTCATACTTAATTAATCTACTCAGTCATTAGATTTCATATGATTGTGGCTGTTATTTAATGTTCATCTTTTATTTTTAAACATTTTAGTTGATTTTACACTACTGCTTCTAGTTTGATTTAAATTTCATTTTAAAATGTGCTTTGATAAAGTACTTTCCAGTTTAATTCAAAAATCAGCTTCTCCCAAAGCAAATCACGATGTCTCTAAAGAATTTTACATTTTTTTTCCTATTTTAGGCTATTTCTTTGTATAATTTCAGGAATTTTTTTAAACTGAACTAACTTATATTAGATAAATCCACAATATCTGTTTCACTGATGGGGGATCACATAACTGCAGACAACACAGAACCTCGCTTTACACTATTGAGGTGTTTCTTGAACCTTGTATTTTGGTCTCAGATTGCACTGCATAATCTTGCTGTAGCTCTGTATGTTCCCTGTAGGAGATCTCACCTCGCATGTCCCCTCGTAAATGTTTTCCCATAAGTAGCTTTTGATCTTTCATGCAGAAACAGTCACAATGTCTTTGCATCCCTGTGCAGTTCCCATCATTTCAAGAGCTGTCAGTAGCTATTTCTTTTATGCCACTATCTTGGCCTGGGTAAGCTCGGCAATGGTGTAAGTATTGGAATATTATGATGGGGCACAATCATAATCATTGTATTATTTAAAGATGAAATACTGTCTATTTTTTTAAGATTTTTGCCAAAAGTCATTTTCTGTTACCAGTACTTCACTGTGAACCTTGCTGAATTTCCCTGGTTAGGTAAGGTGAAGGTGATTCTTTTAAATCTCTGTAACCATTCCCCCTAACCAGGCATCTCAGCTCTTTTCAGAAATCTTGTTTGTTTGATTGCTTTCCCTGTGTACTTCCACTGCTGTACCTGCTCAGAAAAGCTTCGATCCACAGAGCAAGAAGAGGCAGTTGGACCGGCAGCGTGACTTCGCTGCAGTTCGTCTGCCTGTTTTGCAGTAGGAATGGAGCTGGCTGCTGCGCTCGGTGCCTTCAGTCAGCGCATGCCTAAGTCAGCACCTTCTGTCCTGGAGAAATTCCAGGACAGAATCTCGTTATTATCCAGATCATCTGACTCACTGCACCAAGCGTTTTGATTCAGGTTTGTCCTTGTTTTCTTCCAAGATTAGCCAGATGATATGTTGGAATGTAGTGTAATAAGAAAAAAACATTCTGAAGACTACAGCTAATCTGCCCAGATCTTTCTGAGGGACCAGTTTAAGAGCTTAACAGGCAACATGTCATTTTTTCTTTTATTTTTTTTTTCTTTGTTTAAAATGTAAAAGAGAATTCCAGATGTAATATCTTCTCACCAGATACTCAAATGTCTGCTTCTGAGTTTTGAGGTATGGTATTGCTCATGCAAACATTTGTGTGTGGTTTGGTTCTGCATCTACAGATGGGAAGAGGCCATTACAATCTTCCTATATTTGGCCTGCAATGTAAAAGAATATCATTTATCCATATGTACTTTCATACTGAAAGCTGAAAAGTTAGGACTTTAATTTAAGGAAAGGCAGGGCAAAAAGAATTTACCTTTAGAAATAATTTTGCTCCTTTTGTAGCATCCATAATATGACCACATCTTTTGGCATGATCGGGTAATGCACAGTTAACTACATTATCTTGTTAGGACAGTTATATTCTCTCATATGACAATGACTTGCAATATGTAGTCCCTGCCTTCTGGGGAAAGGAAAAAAAAACAGCAATTACCGTGCAGTACTCGAATCTGCCTGCCAACAGCAGAACAGTGATTTGTGAGACACATCAAGAGCTTCTGGCAAGATCAATCTAGCGAGATCCCTCTGATAGAGGAATAATGAGTTGACAAAGACCAATGTTCAGTTGGGCCCAAGCCCAATAAGATTACTGTACAGCATCATCAATATTGTCTGTGTTTGGAACTGACACAATCAGAATGGAATCAATTGCATTTTCCACTGCACTGTCACACATGATTTTTAACTTTGGCTCACAGCAGTGTAGAGAAGCTTGCAGATGTTGGCAGATTTTTGCTAACTTATGGGATGTCATTATTAAGTAGGAGCTGTGCACTACAGTAATTTGTGGTTCTGCGTGTTCCCTCATATGGTCTCTGTGTTGAGGAGGGAGAAGGAAAAGATGCGGTAGCCGGAGGGATTTGTCTGTTATCACCTTCATTTTACTGTGATTGTTGAAAATACCATGTGATACTTAAAGGTGCAGATTAGTTTTTCAGGAAAGGATTAATTTGGGCTGCGTATCAAAAGCAATTCTATTTAATATGGCAGCAAATGTTGCTATATTAAAAAGAGACAACAAAGGAAATATTTTGATTCTTTGACAGGAGACAGCATATAGATGACCCCATCTTTCAATAATATACATTTTTCAAGGAGGTACACTATATATTTTAAAAATTGCCCCTTTTTGAAGGAAATTCTTCAGTACTGCAACTACTATAGCTAAATATTCTGCCACAGAAAGCTCTCATCCATGCATTCTGTGTAATCTATTTATGTGCCTACTCATTTTCTCGTAGGTGTGTTACAGAGTATACTCGATGGTAAATAACAAATAAAATACTGCTTCATAATCTAAATTAGTCTATTAATTATTAGCTAGTATTGCATTAATTATTGTACCAACTTTCTATAAAATACATTTGAAAAAGAAAGAGGAAACTGAAAAGTCAGGTTTCTTCTGTAAGTATGTACATCTCTTTGAATGCCAAAGTCTTTTTTCTCTTTCTTAACTTCATTTCCCCATTATATGTTTCTCTAGTCGATGTGCTCTGTGTGTGCTTGCATATGAGAATGAGTTTTTAATTTTCATGAAAAAGTCTGACAGCTCTGAAGACAGAAGCCATTTATTGATTCATGAAATACAATAGCACAGACACCAGAAGCAAAAAAATTATATAACTCCAGAGTAGAATTTGCTAGTATTCACATAAAGTTGTTTTGATACATTTTGGTATATTTGATTGTTAAGAACTACTAGTTCAGATAGAAAAGTCTTCAGAAACATTGTCTTTGATCTTACTCTAGACAAGAATTTGAGTTTCAGGTGCAGAGGTTAATGGTTCCATATTACACCTGCAAGTAGCTAAAAGACTGCAAATTGTATCAAAGAAATCACTCAAGAGCTATTAAATAGTAGTAAATTTGAACTTCTAGTGATCTGGGTAGAATTTGAACCAGTATGCTGAAAATGAACCTTGAGGTACCCATGATGGCAAACAATTTTTTGCAATCTCTATTTCACTTTAGTCTGTCTAGTTTAATCATGTTATTACTTACCATATCAGAGTCATAGGTTTTTTTGGTATTTCTTCCATAGGTTATACTGTGTCCTATTTTACACTAATGTAGAGAAACTCCTTTCTAGGTAAATATTCAATCAACTGTAAATCTTACTACGCAAAATAATTACAGAACTGGGCAATAACACATTTGCACTCACTTTTGTAGAGCAACATTTAATGGAAGAACCTGATAATGTGAGATATGCAATATGTTCCGTGGAAGAGGTTGAGACAGAAGTATCCGTATACAACTATATCTTATATAACCTGTTTTACTTCCCAAATAATATTTTTCTGACTTCCATTTTCCTCTTTTTACAAAGCTGAAGAGAAAGATTGTTTATGGGGCAAACAGGGATATATTTTCTTGTAAGGTAGTTTATAACAAGTTACATGTATAGCTAATGCACTCTTTTAATTAAAAGTAAAACTGAAAGATTAACTATTTTAAAATGCAATAAAATTAAATAAATATAAAAAATGGGAATATTTATTTAGTACAATTTGCTTTTAAGCTACAAAAGAACGTTGCATAAGATATATTAGGAACAGAAAGAACAAGACACTGCAATTATTTCACTGAACTTGGATGATGAAGGTATACAACTTATACAGCATTCAAAAGATCTGACGAAATTGAAGACTTGAATAAATTCTAACCAGCTGAAACACAAACCAAGTAAGAGAGTAGCAGTAATGCTATTTGATGAAGAGAAATAAGCACAAGGAAGTGATCAAAATATTTTCTGCCCTTTCAAAAACATACGCAAAAAGAATCTTTTGGATCTGCAGCTGTTTCTGAAAATCCAAGCAAGAGCATCCAGGGTGTTTTGTGGGATCTGTATCTTGGTATGGGATAGTGACTATTCCCTTTAAACAGAGTGTCCCATGATTCCTCCCTAGCATGTTCACCTGCTGGTGAGGTTCTTACAAACCACATGTGATCCCGTGCTACATCTGAAGACCGCTTCAGATCAGCCGTGGTTTAGCACTTCAAGAGTGCACATACCTTAAACGAGCACTGTTAAGTGTTGTGGGTTAATTAAGTACATCAACATCACTTGCGGATTTGGAGCATAAGGGCAGTATAGAGAGTTTTTCATTTGAAACTGTTGAGTAAGAACCACTTGTGAGATACATTTTCTTCTAGAGTGTCTGTGCCCTAAAAAATAACATATTAACAAATTTGCTACTACTGATCTCATACGGCAAATAGTATTTTTGTTGTTTTGTTGACTGCTCTTTCTATCTTTGTCTGAACTTTGCAGAATAATAATCTAAAATCAGACATTGAAACCCAGTCGTTAAATCAGGTCACGCTATTTCCTTTAAATGTTTTTGAGAATCTAATAGAGTTGCTTGACCGCTCTTTTTTCAAATTTTACTGTAAGAGAATGTAAAATTTTTGTTCTGTAGGTAGGATGTGTTCTCATATTGTTATGGCATATATATCGTTTATTTCCCTTCGTTGTTCATCAGTCTCTCCCTGTACCTTTTTTCCTCACCTGACACCTCTGAGATGGTACCATAGCAACGCCCACTCGCAGGGGTGAGTCTGGGAAGCTGCTGCAGCCATCGCCGTAGCTCAGTTTGTACAATGCCAGTCATTAATCTAACAGTATCTGCCTACTCAGATCACTACAGTTCCTCCTCAGCTCTTCCTTCCTTCCTTCCTTCCAGCAGAAACCACCCTGTGCACAAAGATCTGAAAGACTGCTGTTAATGATTTTTCATCTATTTAAAACAGCTCAAGCTGGCAGCTCTGTCTAATCCACCCTCAGTGGCACTGCCACATTGAATTGTAGAGCAACAGCTATGTGGAGTAGTTTCCTGAGTTTCAGAATTCAGCTTAGATATTTCTGAGTTTCATTTAAATTACAAAATAAAATAATAACAGGAAAATCATTTAAAAACAAAATTTCTTAATTTGCATTTTATTTACAGAGTTGTCATAACCTACTCGTTTTTTTTCCAAACAAAACTCTTTCAATGAAAGTACTTCAGTTTTTTAAATCAGTCAAACGTTATCATCTTTTTAAGCTAATGAATGATATGCTGTAGTTTAATATGGTGTAGTTAGTTTATGTTGCAAATATTTCGACTACTTCAACATACTTAGGTCTAAGTTTGATGTGCAATGGACCTCCACTTCCATACTGGAAAAAGTGTTGTCCTGACTAATGGCACACAGGACAAATTTTATTCTAAAATTAATCCACGATGAAGATTTTCAAATGAGGCTGAAAGGGTTATGGATATCAGCCCCACTGAAATGTAATGGAATTCTGCATCTAACTCCCTTAGATGCTTTTGAAACTAGTGGTTCAATTTTTAGTGTCAAAGACATGATGGAAGGATTATATTTTTCTTTCTGTGGGCTACAACTCATGCATTTAAATTTCATTAAGTTAAACACTTGATATTTGCCTATTAGAACATGTACCACATGAAAAAAATGTGATTAATACAGTTTATGAAAAGTTTTAGATAGCTGAACAACTTTCTGGTATATACCATAATCTGTAGGTGGGTGCTGATGTTTAATCTAATTCAGTCCAATCATTTTTTTTATTATTATTATTTATCATAATATTTATGAATTCTGAGGGAATATGGACAGGTTTTTTTTCACCTCTATGATATTTGATAAGGTTTGTCTGGTAAAATGTACTTGTGGCCCTATCTGCAGCTGAATTCTTGGAAACAGAAATGTAAGACCCTCTGACAACACGTGGATGTGGTTAAGTTATTTAAATAGACACAAAATTTAGCACATATTTCAAATAATCTGATAAATTCCTTTATAAAATAAGTTCTCCAATAGTTGCTAAATTTATCATTCACAGGACGACTCATACAGCAATGTAATACATAAAACTCTGTTAGGTTTTCTCTTCAGGCTCTTCAGAAAATTTGTTTCCATCTTATCATATAAGTTTACTAAAAGTTTCCTTTAAGTCACATTCTTTTTTAATTTATTAAAAGATGGAGTTAAAGATAAATTCTTATATTCACAGTTTTGCCATATACCTCTAAGTTACATCAGAGTGAAATAACTTTGACTTGATGCTTTAGCTGATACAGTTGTTAGACCATTTTGATAGAATAATAACAGGGACAGATACATAAGGTATAGTGATCAAGGTCATTAACTAATTTCTGGAGAAATAGCTTGCTGCTGCATCAAGAACTAGAATTTATCTGCATTTAATCAAAAAATGTTGGCCACCGGAATTAAACGTTGAAATTTTCAATTTCAGCTAACAAGAAATGGAAAGTTGAGTATGCCAAATATAATTAAAGATTGTTTTTAATAAGGTGAATGTTAACATTAATTCACTGTTTCAGGTGTGACGTAGTTAAAGGAAGATTTATCTTTGACGTTAGAGGGATGGTATTAGACCAAAGTAAATGCAATGAGTAGGTCCTTTCACCTGTTCTGTTTTGTTCTGTTTTGTTTTGTTTTCATTTAAGTAGGAAAAGATTAATTTTAGTCTTAGTAAATAATATATGAGCTATTTTTCATTGTTATATCAATACAGCATATGCATGATCCATTACGCATCATCTACATATATGCATTTCTGTTGTTTGAGTATGCAAACTGAAATGTACATTTAAACTTCAACACCCTAAAAAGCTGATCCATTTTTTTGAACTCAAATATACATATGCATCTTCTGCTAGCCTCATCTCAAATTGCTCAATTTTGGGTACAGTTGGGAGCATGTAGTTTTAAATCCGTTGTAGGGCAGAAATTTGGAAAGAATTTTTCACACTTCCCATATCTAAAACCATAA
The DNA here is from genome assembly GCA_013389825.1 of Crypturellus undulatus. NCBI lineage: Eukaryota > Metazoa > Chordata > Aves > Tinamiformes > Tinamidae > Crypturellus > Crypturellus undulatus. Next base: position 1,660,962 of record VWPW01021686.1, read on the forward strand.
AAACAATGTCTTTTCAGAGTCAACACAACTACCGCACAGAGAGGGATATAGCACATTTTTACTAAGCATTATTTAATACCTAGCACTGTTTTATTTTGCAACAGATATTGTGATGGTTGGGTTGGACATGCATTTTTAAGACAGTCCTTGAAGAAAGCAGCTGGAGCTTTTTTCTAGCTTTGGGGAAGGTCTAAGACTGTAATGGAACTCTAGTTAGAGAATCTTTAGCATAAGTCTAGAGTCAGATATATGTTTGAAGGCAGAAAAAAACTTGAATTTCAAATCCAAAATATTGAATGGAATCCTTTTGCAAAGTATCATAAAGGTAGTTTCAGCTACCTAATGCTAAAAAATGATAGGTAAACAATAACATTTTTATTTAAATGTTGTTTCCAAGTAGTTGCATCAATTGAGAAAAAACGATTTTCCTTGCATATGGTTTTCATCTAAAAGGCAAGGAAACAACTTTTTTTTTTTAAGTTTTTTCTTAATGAAATTGAGTTGGACATCCCTCATAAATCTTGTAACTTTAGTGGACATTACTCACTTCCCAAAAAAGCATGGATGGATGTTTTAAAGAGTTTCCCGTCATTAAAATGAAAGCAATCTCAACATTATTTTCCTAGCTCACAGTGAGCTGTGCCGTCTATAATAGGTTGTATTGACTTCAGTGAAACTATTTGATTCATAGACCATTGCTGAACAAAAGCCAGAATTGGAAAGTCTCCCCCATAATATCTTTCTCAACATATTTTCACAAATGCATTGCTGAATCTGATCTTTAACACCTCTAATATATATGTTTCAATTAAAATCAATGTTGCTAGAGTCATTTACATCAATGAAAAATCATAAATGAAAGTACCACAGCCAGCGATTTAAAACTTATGGGATTATAGAATGAATTTATATTTAAAGATTTGATTTTTTTAGTAATTGTGAACTTTGATAATGCTTCTTTGAGGCATCTATAACTACAGATTTCGAAACAGTAATTTCATAGAATAAAAAAAGCTGTTAAGAAAGCAAGCCTATTCTGTGAAAAGAATCATTCTGAAGCACATAAAAAATATGCATACCAAATTCAAATTTACTGCTGGATGAAAATAAATATAAATATAAGAATATAAAATGAATGATCTATTTTGCCCTCTTTGCTCATATTAGATTACTCTTCTGTGAAAGTCCTATTCAAATGGACACTGAGGAAATCCAGAGCCTTATTGCGTCTGAGGACTTGTGTAAACTAGGTCTTGCTGGATCATGATGTCTGTTGAGGACGATTCTCTTGCTAGTATACGAATAGTGCAATATACAGGGTGGTAATTATGTCCAAGAGCAACTTCAGAGACAAAGGAGGCTCCTTGTGTAATAAATAACTCTTTACATTATGTGAAAATTAATTAGTTCCAAATTCTGATCAAATTGTCAGATTACATCCACATTAACACAAATTAATTTATCATAATGAATGAACATTCAAATGCTAATAGAATTAATTATAATTAGACAATTTGTTGCACTGAGTGAAGTATTTCACAATGGTCTCTTTCATATTAATAGTAAATTATGTGCATATTTCAAGTATATAAAAAAGTAAAAATTTCACTAAATGTGTTTTATTGTGGAGGTATATTAAGGAACTATGACAGGAAATTTGAACCCTAGTAAATTGGACAATGAACTTTTGCACTGTTGAAAGCTGGGCCAGTGTATTCCCTTGAGCTTTTAAAACCTGTTTACTTTTTTCTAGGCAGGCATAGGACATTCTAATACAGCCTAAAAACCTTGGTGTGGACCTCCAATTTGCTTTTTCATATTTTCTGACTTATAGTCCCCATAATGCTCGATGCTAAATCATGATATAATGAAGTACTGAATTGCTTAGGCCTTTTCCAATTTCCACAGAAAATGGACTTTAATTCAAAACTATGCCTGGTTAATTAAACTTCCCATGATCTAATTTGATCTAATTATTTCTATAAATTAAGATGTAACCAGAGTTATATCCTAAAGTGGAATTGAGCTATAGTTACATATTTTTGCTAAGATGGAGGGAACTGACAAGAACTGGGTTGTTCTTTCATGTTAACCCCAGGCTTGCTGATTACTTTAATCAACACAGTTCTGTAACCGACGTGAGGAAGAGAACAGTATTTTCAAAATGTCCTTTTTTTCTTCTTTTTTTTTTTTGAGGAAGATTAATTTTCACACAGGTATTTTAAGAACATGGCTTGCCATTGCATCTAACATGGATCAGTGCGGCACAGAAACAAACATATTATCTATATGTCTTATCCAGGTCTGATGATAGGCATTTGGACTCTTGATTTCTGTGACACTAAATTATATATAAATTTATATTATATATAAATCTGCCATTCTTTTTTTTTTGGAGGCGGGGGTTAGTTTCCTTAAACAGCTGCAGATGTCTTTGAGTGAAAAATGCAGTGGCTTAACACAGTCTCAAGAAAACCAGTGTATGCATACACTGTTCTTTGTATAAAAATAATGTCCTTGTGAAATCTTTGGTGACAGAGAGAGAGAGCACAGTTGCTTGCACATCATCCTTTGCAAACAAACAAGACAATATGACAAAGTATCCCAGGCTTCTGCCCACACTGTCTGAGCTGGGTTAGAGGTTAAAAAATCAGTTCCCTTTTATGCGTTAGAATGTGATTAGTTAAAGTGATTAATTATATATTGTAATTAATTCCAGGAAATCTGTTAGAATGAGGATATCGTGCCTGTAAATGAAAGGATAGAAGCTAGTCTGATCTCTCAAAGTACCTCCTTGAGGCATTTCCTAAAGGTGGAACAGGCCTTCCAGATCAAGCTCACCGGAAACGTGCATGAGTTTTACCTTATAATAACACCAGATAAACATATGAAAACAAAAACTAATCCAGAAGCAGGGATCACGACTTAATTCTTCCCATATCTAATTCCAAAATGACTAAGCCTTCCCTTGTGTTAGGCTTCCCTCATCTATCCTTCCTAATTGTACACGTCCAGTGGATCAAGGCATAATCTTGAAACTCATAGTAAGTAGCCCAGTAAGAGACTGTGAATGGATTTACTATAAATTCTGATTAAAAAATCAGAATGAATAGTTATTAAATGAAGATATACTCATCTTTCAGCTTTTCAAAGAATTATTGTGGTTCTCTTTCATAAGGAAGCCCTCAGTATGACATAAAAAATTTCAGGAAACTTCAGAAACCAAAAGGACAGATCTTCAAAAGTTGTAAATCCACACTAGTTTTAATGAAGCTGAGCCTGATTTATAATATAAATATTGATTGGAGTTGAATTACTTTTTCTGATGAAATCATCCAGAAATAAAAAAAAATGCAAAAATATAAGAATAAATACGTCTGTATTTTTATTGTGCCTCAGTGCCGCTGACAATCATCGATCTTAAAACATTCTGCTGAAGTAACATTCTGCATGACAAGCAATGCAGGGAAGCTAAGTTCATAAAAAAAACATTTTATTTTTGTTTGCACACATAGTTATCAATTTTTAAATCTAAAATGTATATTTCATCAAAATGCAAATAAGATTAGGTTTCTCTTATAATACTGAAATGAGGAAGATCTCTTCAGATATTTAAAAAAAATTCAGATGAGGACCTTACATTTATGGCACGTTTATGCATATGGCAGTTCCCTCAGGTTGAGTGATGCCATCACCCCTTATGTCCAACACAAAATCCCGATGCCCAAGTGTCACCTGGGTAAGCATGTGAAATCAAACAGTTGTGGCTTATCCTTGACTTTTCAGAAAGCATAGGTTCCTACTTTCATCATTGCAATTTTCTGATCTCATGCTATATTCTTAAAGTTGATATTTTATCAGTTGTATTTCATTACAGTCAATTATAAAGAGCAGATTTTTCTTACTAAGTATTGATTTACCAAGATTTTATCATTATGCTGCAGTATCACAGAATAGAAATATAAAGTTCAATTGTTTTTTTACTGTGTAACTTTCAAAAGACAAGGCACAATTCAACAAGGTGATCAGCATTTCTTGTGATGCATTGAGAACCTTTTAGGCACTTTAGGGGTTTAATTTACAACAATTCTCTCTTGCTAACAGGAAAAGACATGGTGTGGTTGTCTATATAGGATCACAGAGTGATTCATTAGGATAAGTTTAATAAATAACAAATATGCAAAATGAATCCATTTACACAAGACTTTTCATTTTTAGTGAAAATGTCCTGCTCTCGTATTGCAGAGCTCCTGGAAGGAAAGAGGACAAACAAGTGTTTGACGCAGAGAAGGTTTGAAAATAGGCCATAAAATGAATTTTCTTCTTAAAAAAAATAGAAAATGTTAGATTTGATGCGGCAATTGCAGCTACAACATAAGCTACCTGACCTTGCCCTTCCAGCGACCCCAACCTTGACCTGCAGGGACCCGCTCTCTGGGGATGCGAGGTATGTTATTACATGTTATTTCATTACAAGGCCCCTGCTGAGCAGAGACCGCCAAATGGACTCAATTAAGTGTTTCTTGTGATGTGGATTACTGTCTACTGGGGCGAGTTGATACTAGCAAACATATTTCATTCTCTGCAAGTTTGACTGGTTATGAAAAGCACGTGCGTTACTCATTCGGTGACACTTCAGGGTATGATTTATATCTATTTAGAAAAATCATAAGATTCAGACTTTAGTTGTGTGCTGCAATGTTTTTTCACTCCTTGTCCTTCAGCAAGAAGACCTTGTTATCACGCTCAAGGATTGTCTAGCCAGACCCAGTCTTCACAAGGGTAGGCTTCCAAAAAGAAAAATTACATCAAACAGTTGTTACATTCTGATGATCAAACTGTTGTTTAAAGCTGAGAACAAAGTTCAAAAATGCCATGGACTCAACTAAGTATGTTTCCTGCTTTTCTCTGGGACAGTTGTGTCAGTAATAGAAATACTGAGCACTCATGAAGTCTGGCTTAATTTATTACTTATTTATAATCAACCTTTTCCATTAAAACCACAGCTGTGCAGGGCTGTTGGTAAAAATGAAGAATTATGGTCACTTTCTCTATAAATACAAATATATCTGTAAAATTACTAAACCATAGTAAGTATGTTGCTGGTATATACCAGCCTGCCAGAAGCTGTCTTCTGGAGTGATTTTGAAACTTGTGGAAAATATCTCACTGGCTGCAGCACATTTTAGGTTAGATGATAGCCAAAAGGACACTAAGCAAATGAACCAGCCAAGGAATGCAGAAACTAGACATTCTACATAGCTTTTAAGTAAAAAAATCCTGTTTTTAATACAAGTACATAAAATTTATTTTTCATAATATACACATGGGAAAAGTAAGAACATCACATTCAGCCTGTATTTTTTCATCCTACTGCTTTCTGCTGTATGTTTCACTAATAAAATATAGGACATAAACAATTTGCATGAAAGCAGCTGGAGAAAAGCTAGGCCTGTGGAAGTCAGCGGAGCTTTATCGCCAGTTCTAGAGAAGCCTCCATTTCTGTCTTTGATCTCTGTGAAATGGGAAAGACTACATACCATTCCTTAAAAAGTGCAAAAGGAAAAAAGCGCAAATATTTTTCCATTAGAAATATTCCATTTTGTGGAAGAAAAAACTACTTGTGATGTTCCTAGTTGTACATCATAAATAATATAGGTTATAAATCATAAGATATTTTCCTTCTCTACCATGGTTTCAAATACAATATTGTTTGTAAAAGTTAATTATTGCACAACTTTGACGAGACAAAATTCTTTAGACTATTGGAAAATATTTTTTTAAATAATATTAGGTAGTCACAAATACATACAGTTGCTCTTTAGTTTTCATGTTGCAGTAATTTTTTGCTGCAGTACATGTAGTTTGCTTCAAAAAAAGAAAAAAAAGACTAAAAAGAACAGATATTCCTATGTGTTGTTCGGTCCTTTTCCAGGAATAGCTAACCAACAGAGTATTGGCATGGAAACATTTCTTCTTGAATGATTATCTATCTAATTCTCCTTGAACCCTCATTAAGCAAATATGAATACCAAATCTTACTCTTCTGACTGTTGTTGAACAGTTTGTTCCTTTCTCAAACACACAACTGCCTCAGAGGTGAAAAAGGATCTGACTCTGTAATTTTGTGTAATTGGAAGTCCACTAATGAATATATCCTGCTTTATTGCTTATTTTTCATTGTCTCTCTCACTCATATTTTAAATGCTGGTAAGAAGCCAACAGTATCGGAAAACTCCAACCCTTGGACTAGGTTTACTGTAAAATGCTGAAAAGCTTTTTGAATTGGGTATTGCAGTTCTCACGATGTTAAAGTCATGTCTCCATTCACCATGTGGAGAAGTAATACCTTGACACAGGACACAAGTGAATATATATGCCATGTTACTGCTACTAGTATGCCTTCATACTAGTACTACTATGAAGGTACAATACCCTCATATTGTACTAGGTGCAATACCTGGTAATGTAATTTGATAGGATACAATCAGGGAAACCTATAGCCTAGAATATCATATCTGCTTCAGATCAAAATGGAGAAGAAGCTGCAGAATCATATGATATCATATCATATCAGATTTTTTGCTTTTAATGTATAGGATTGTTTTTTATTTTCAAAAGTTCTAAATTAATTTAAGAAACTTTAAATAAAAAGTATTACACATGGTCAATCTGTCAACTGCAGTAACAGCTGCCTTTACAAAATAACTACAGATAATTACAATAATTTAATTCAAAGTACTGAACTACATCAGGCAGAACATTAGTCATTTATCATTACTGACCTTAGCAGAAACAAATTTACCCAAATCAATATGATCTTAAAATATCCATTAGAAAGGGCAGTGATTGGTTACAAATGTTAGTCATTTCATACATATACCTGTAGTAATAGAAGCAAAGTAGGCCTGGGTGTTTCTGCTTAATGAAAAGGAATTTTTATCTTAGCAGAAATTGTATTATAAAATAGACTCGACCTTAATCCTCCTTTATTTAATGTTATGAAAAAAAATAGTTGTTTTTTGTTGAATTGTATTAACTGCTGAAATGGAGGTAATTTGAAGACTGTTAAGGTACATACTTGTAAATAAATAAATTTTTAAAAAAACTTTATGTGACGTGTTTAAACATTTGTGATTGTAATTTGTGAATTAAATATTCATGAGCATTCTTCCAAGTAGTAAATGGCATTTTCTATATGCTAAGTTAGATGGGGCAAATTACTCATTTTAGATTTCCCTTATACCAAGTAACAATGTAAACTCGTAGACTTGAGAGAGTTATTGCCTAGTATTTCCAAATTCTTGGATATTCAAACTGAGATTTCCTCATCGAAGCATCACTTACTTTTCAGTAATTGATAATATAACAAGAATAAAAAAAATTATTCATGTATATTCAGGGACTGCTGAACCCTTCAAAGTGCAAGTGACTGTGAACTAAAAATACCCAGCAAAACAAATGTTTTCCATTCAAATTTTTCATAGGATTTTATAGTACTTTCTTTTCCTGTCTCTGTTGTTATAAATTTCCCATGCTGTCTTTCTCCCTAGACTTCTTGTGTGAAAACCTAAGCCAATAGGAGTTTAAACAGAAAAATAAAACATAAATTTTGACAATCAGAAATTTCCCTTATGGAAAAAAGAAACAAACAAACAAATGATTCTCCTTTTTTTCCAAAACTTTTTAGACTCATTTTGACAGTCTTTCTGAAAAGACATACTTTTATCAGACTTGGATTAATTTGGTAGTGGATGTCTTATTTTAAGTAAGGATTACGTAGAATAATATGATGGTAATTCTGGCTTTGCAATCTCTGCATGCTGTATTTCCTGTCCCTTTTCTTTTTAATTCCTCTACCTAGCTAACATATATTCCTGGCCTATCTGTGTCAGCTACAAATGGGAGAGTCATAACTATTTCCCAGATTGGAAGAAACTACACTTTTTCACCTAAAAAAAGCAAAGGAAATGTTCCTCTCACTGTCACTACTGTTTCACAAAAATAAAGAGGGGACAGGGGGCAAGCCACATATAGTAGGCTGGGTGCCCTATAATTAGAAAATCTGTTGATGTCAATTGAGAATCAATTACTTCATTAAAATGATGAGGTTATAAATAAGAAAAGGAAACAGCTATCTTGTGGCTTTATTACTTTGTTATATGTGACTCTCTAAGCCTAGAGCTACCGAAATAAGAAAAGTTTCTGTGAGAATTGAGAAGATGGTTTGTTTAGGTTTAACATCTAGGAAAGAAGAAATATGTACTGAAATTGTATAACTATGTATATACCATTCTATATGTGTATATATGTGTATAAATTATATATATATTTTTTTTTAAGGAAAAAAATGTTAAAATCAGAGCTAAGCATTTTTCCCATCCACTTAACTTCTTTGGCTTTGTCAGAAATTAAACCTAGCGATTGCTACTTTGTTTCAAAAGAAGTAAATAATCACTTTGTTTACTATTACTTAGATAGCATAAGGACAGGGTAACCCTAGTGTGCATTTTAGATATGTCTGTTTGCGATGAAAACAACGTGAAAAAGCAAATATGCACTCAAAAGGGAAATTAGTGTAACAACTGCTAAGGGAAACACAGACTCTTAGCAGCTTCAGATAATTGTTAATTAGATAACGTATTCTGAAAGCCAGAGAGGGTTATTAAGTTCATCTGATTTGTTCTCCTGCATAAAATGGGACTTAAGACCTTCCTAAATTAATTTCTGCACAAGCTAGGATGAAATATATAGAAAAACATCCTACTATGGCTAAAAATTTGCTGTGACAAAGACTCTACTATGCACTTAACAAACAATTCCCATGCATAATTATTCTTGTAACATGTGCCTTATTGTAAGCTAGAATATAAAGTGAGATCTGACATGTTGACTCATTTCATACTTGCTTACAATCTTCACAGGAGATCATGAATATTATATTTCTACTTCCTGTGTAATTTGTTTTATAGATAGGAAATGATAACCAAGTCACATTTTAACCTTTTAATTTGATAAACTAATTGACTTCACTGTGTCTTCAAAGCACTTTCAAAATTCTTTTAAACATTCTCCAAATTGTATTCTAGGGATCAGAATCGGCTCTACTTGCAGTAGCCACTCAAACAATATCAAAAAGTAGGCTAGTGTTCATCACAAAAGATCTGTTCATCATTTCTGTGCATTATCACAGGCTACATTGGCTTGCCAATTATACCGATGTTCTAAAAGTTCATATCTTAGCAAAATGTTTTGTATTTCAGCAAAATTGAGAAGAAGGATTGAGATAGTTGTATTGGGAGGGCTTTAATAGATGTCATCAAGCAGTCCTTTGAGCTAAAAATCACATACCTCACTGAAACTGAAGAAAGTGCTAGCTTTCAAAATAATCTTGAAAAAAAGGCAACTAAGTTTGCTTATGAAGATAGGAGGAGACAGTGGAAGCCACTCCCTATTTCTCTAAGGAGTCAATAGTTAAGCTGAGCTGACTGGGAGATTTCACTCTGACTAAACAATAAATGCAGGAAGCAGGGAAGAGATTAACTGCAGCTTTGGTCTACCTGAGAAAGAAAGCAAAAAGCTGTAGGAAACCCTTCAGGTAGCTATGAAAGAACAAGAACACAGTATTGGATTTCTCTTTTAGGAACTATAAAAAGAAATCAACTGCTGTTTATTCTTACTGTGGTGTGGGAAATAAGATTTTGCAGTTTTTTTGTATATGAAAGGATTGTACTGAGGAGATACCAGACTCAGGTTTCCTTCCCATTATAAACCTGCAAGTTGCTGTATGTTACAGGTTGCTAATGATACAGGTTACAGGATAATATGACTGTATCTAGTATGGCAAATAGAACTTCAAATGAGCTATGAGACCAGTAGTGTGATGCAATGTGAATATGCCTTCCAGTAGTTCACAGTTTAAGGTGATGGGAAAGATGGAATATGTGAGCAAGATCCTGGTAAGTGCTCTGTCTAGAGTAGAAAATGTGTCTCGCCTTTCTTTTCTGTAATCCTTTGCAATTACACCATGCTGGTTTTCGGTAAAAGCAAGTGTTAATAGCAAAAATTAAAACAGGACAAAAGAAAATGCTAATTTCTGTTTTAATCAGCATAGTGACATATCCTATCTTGTAAAGTGTAACGAAACAGGCAAGTTTAGAAGACTGTGCTAACATTCTTTTGGTAAACTCATGAGAGTTTGAACCTGATTGCTAATCCCTAGATTTGAAAATCCTTTAATTGGCTGGTAAATGCAAAGTGACTGCATCTAAATGTGGAAAGATGAAAATCTAAGTCTGTTTTTATTATCACAACGTTCCTTATTTATGGAGCTCTGCGTATATTTAGTGTTTTGGATGGTTCTCTTAACAAATGTTCAGATGTATTTACGGAAGAATTTTTTGGTCCCACATTCTCATTAACACTTAAAAAAATCTGTAACTATTTATTTTATATTTTATCTGGAAAAAGTGTAGTCATGTTACACAAAAATAATCAGTATTTTATTATGATACCATTCACTGTGATTCTTTTTTAAATTTCCTTTTTTAGCTGCACAGAAAACTACATATGAACATGAAGTTCTTGCCTTTTAGTCCTTTTTACTCTGTGAATTTGGTGGCACCTGGATGCTGGTTTTGAAATCACAAAAGACCATGATTATGGTCATGATGCACCACACTACAAATTGCATCTAGTCTGAAAACTAGCCTATATCTAGTTGAAAATTCTTTACATTTCCTTTGTGAAATTTGATGCCTCTGGCCAATATATTTGCTAGCTATTGTTCAGAAAAGAAAGGACTTCTTATGTGTTTGCATTAATTCCCAGATACTGTGAAAAAAAAAAAAATGAAGTTGAGCAACTGGTTTCACTGGTTTCAGTTCTCATTTGAAATTTGTTGCCATCTGATCACCAATTGCAAAATGAACAATTGAAGGGTTTTGTTTCATTTTCTGGTAGAACAATTTATAGATTGCCTTGGACAAGACTGAAATCTAAGTTTCCTAAGACTTAAATATTTGATGAGCTGATTAGATATGTTTCACACTGTGGTGGTTTTATTTATATATTACGATGTTCATCAACATATTTCAGTACTAATAATGCAACTACCATCATGTCATTAAGGACTAAGTCTGCAAAATTATGGTGAAAAATGATTGTGCTTCCTTGTGTTTATGAAAGATGAAATAAGGCTTGTTTAAACTTTTCTGCTCTTTCACCAATGGATATTCCATATTTCCAATTTAAATTTTAGTTAAAATATTAATTTTAATAAGATTATTTTAATCGATCATATAGAGAACTTCACTACTACTTCCCTTTTTGTAAGAGTAACATATTAAGAGGTTGGTGAATACATTAGACTCCTTTATGAAGTTGCCCACAAAATGCTCATTAATATCTTCTTTTTAACTTAATATTAACATTAATACTTTATTAATGAGTTAGCAGCTGACATTCTCTTATCGATCTGGAGATAAGAATTATGACTTTCTTAGTATTGTTTCCATCAGTATGTAAACTGAGTAATAAACAGTCACCATGTGCAACATGGCTTTGAGGAGTAAATTGTAAGAGGAAGTAAAGCATAGAAATAAAAGAAACTAAGAAATACATAGGCAAGCATAATTCACAAGGGAAGAAACGTCAAGAGGGAACTGAGAAGACTGTAATGAAAGAAGGTTGCAATGTGAAAGGAAATATAAGGATAAACTCAGAACAGAAAGGGTAACATCTGACAGGTATGGGAAGCTGACAGCAAGAACAAACAGAACACATACCAAAAACGCACACAATTGAAAGTACGTGTGAGAGGAACCTGTGAGAAAGTGCTGGATGTAAGTGTAGGCAAAAGCTATACTGCTTACACCAGAAAATAGGACAGAGCTAGTGAAGTCATTTTCTCAGAAGCAATGGAAATTCTTATATTTATATATGTATACGCATATTGTGTATGTGCTACCTAAAACTTTAATCTTCTGATAGCATGGATGCATAGCATATACATATACATACATTTATCTAAAAGCAATGTATTTTTTAAATTCTATGATTCTCAAAACATTAGCAACTGACTCGCAATTTCTGAATACTTTGAGTTAGAGCTGTTACTACTTTTTTTCTGAGGTGAGGTTGAAAGAATTGTGATTATTTATCAGTGCCTTGAAGATATCAGTGCCTAGAAGGAGAACTATCAGTATCAGCAGAGATATTATTTTCTTAACAATTAGAAGAAAGTATCTTCTTAAGAAGTAGATGTAATCTAGATAGTGGTTGATATTTCTTAAGGGAATGAAAGAGTATGCATTCTTTAAAGCTGCTGTTGATCCCATTTATCACAGATTCACAAAATGTATCATATAAGAATAGCAAACATCTGTTATGGAGTAAGTAGTTTCTCAGGTTCATTTTTTAATGCATTCTTGCCAGCAGTTATTAATTTGCATATTTCTGAATAGTAAAGAAAAATTAGTGGCAATGCCAACTAGACAAGTACTTCCTTTTACCTAAAGGCATCTGAGGATTCATACAGGTAATGAACCTAACCTGTAGGCTTTGAACATTTTAATTCTACAACCTGATCCTTAGCAAACTCTTTCCACAAACAGCATATTTTCCCTCAAAGTGCAAAAAGTTGTAGCATATTGGCAAATGCTAAGTTGAGTGCAATATAAACATGCTCAATACTATGATATGGTCTGTTTTATCTTTTTGATTCTTAAAAAATTATCTGATGAAATTTAAATTATAGCATGGTTTATTCCAGCAGCTGGAAATTACCAACTATAATTCTAAAATTACATAAATATGATAGATAGCTCTTTCTACAAAATACTATTGCCCTTTGTGCTTAGGAAGAGGCAGAAGTGATAGCAACACATATTAGTAATAAATCACACTATTTAATAAATATATATGTGTACATATATATAATTCTATCACTTAAAAATAGCTTGCAGTGTATTCTTCTGTTATTTGTAAGTCTTCTTAAAACTTTGTTGAAGAATGTTTGGAGTTTGCTGAGTTTTCTGTGGACATTATTCAAAGAAAATATTTTGAATTTCATGGAATCTGTTTTGTTATTCAGATAATACTTTATAACAATGAACTTAGAAAAAATAGCTTGCAGAGAATTAAAGTCATTCAAATAAAATTGCAAAATTATACAAAGGGCTGAAGCAAGAACGTTTTCTTTCACTGTAGGAGACCACCTGTACTGCTTCCCTACTGGCTAAAAATGACACCATTATCAACCAAGAATAAATGATGGAAAACTTTATCCTGTCATTCCCTGCACAGTCATCCTGAAGGCAGGAGTCTGTTGCCTAGCAATTCTGACACATGAGTTACACTTTCCTGGATGTCACACACACCATGAGGTCCAAACCTTAGGAGAGTACATTTTCTAATGTGAGAAGTATTTTGTCTTCCCAACATGGTATATTGTTACTTAGAAGGGCCAACATTTATTTTTGCAAATAAAATCATCTTCCTCTTGGACAAGCCCTTTTCTCTTTTCTCCTTTTCCATTCATTTTGCCTTAAATAATAATGTTTTGCAGTTTTTCCTTGATATCTTTAATCAACCTGATCTCTTAAAGAAAAGACAAAGCTTCTCTTGGTGTTCCCCTCAGAATTATCTTGACCAGTAATGCCATGTTATGAATTTTGAAAGCACTGTCACTCAAAATGGGTTGTATTTACCAATTTAAAGCAGATTCTGTTTCAAAGCAGTTGGCCTGCCATCGAAGGTAATTAGAAGATTTTTCAAACTGGCTTTCCAATGTGTGTTTTAAAATTGACCAAGGCTGCAGCGGCAGCTTCTTAAACAAAATATAATTAATTTCTATCTGTCTAAGCTGATCAGTGCAGGCTGACAGTCCCTCTGTATTCTTTGTTTTAATGTATGTGAATTTTTTTCAATAGACTACATCTTTCTTTCATCTCTCGCTTTTCTTTGTGTAAATTGGCACTTTCTGTCTTCTAGGAATCTCATTACCATCTACTGATTCTCCATTGCTTCGTAATAAAGATGCTCAACCCATTCACTGGAAGAAATGCAAATATGTGTTCTTCTCTACCAAAGCTTTACTCCATATTAGCTTTATGGTCACAATGGTTCTAACATGCTAGCAGTTATATGAATCAGTCTAAGTCATGATATCTATACAACTCATACCTGTTCGGCATATGTGCTATTTGGTATTATACAACATGCCATCATGATCCAAGTAACTTTTCCACTCATTTCTAGGTCAGCAGTTAATTAAGGAAGATGTGGAAGAACTGAATTATGTCATTGACAATGTTAAGTTAAAAATCAAAAAGCACAAGCCCTGTGGTCAACTTTGGTAGTCAGCAAGAAATTTCTATATACAGCACCCCAAAATCTCACCTGAAATGTGGTAGTAAGATTTTTCCTGGCCTTCTGAGTTATCACAGTTTAATGTACTGTTTTTACAAAATACATGAAAAGCAATAATAGGAAATTAGTAGTAAATAATTCCTTTGATTTCAGTGTAGAACGGCACAGTACAAAACAGCACAATGCAAGAAATATCTTGTGGATTGATGGCTGTAGGGTTTCCTTTTCCTTCATCAGTGGTCATCAGATACTCGCAGCCTATTATCAGTCCCCAGAATTCCTTCTCTAATTTTGGTGCTTAATTAATGTCTTTGCTTTCAGACCAAGTGATTGTACCAGTTTAACCCTAGCTGCAGCAGCAGATTGAATAGCATGTTTTCACTCAAAACCTAGAATTCCCTCTGGTTGCTTGTATATTTTTAAATTTTCCACAAATAGTTCCTTCTGTTTGCCTCAGGCTTTTTTTTTTTTTTATTTCTTTCCTGAAAATTTTCATACTTTTTGAAAATGTAAATAAGCTGATGGTGTTAGATTTCCACAGGGCCAAATAGATGGCCCTTCTGCTCCCTGGTGTTCCCCTCTGCTTCTAAATATATCATTAACTATGACTGCTTTTTCAACAAGTAAAGTAGATGAAGATAAACAACAGAATTACCAGAAATATGATACTGTATGGAAAGAAGTTTTCTCTAGAATTGTTGCAGAACTCTAGTGTGTCTTATGAAGGCATACTTTTTCTGTGTTTCACTGATCTGGAATTCATTCTAAGTATTTTGAGCTGCATCCTTGATCTGAGAAAAAGACCTCTGCCTGAAGAGGTTTTGAAACTGAATGACAACCACAAAACATACTCTATTTAAAAGAACCGTATGTTTTGGGGTCTGAAACATCACTGAAGTATTGGTTTCTTTATTCTCATGTATTTAAGGAAGAAGTAGACTTGTTACCATTGTGATGTACAAAATATTTCACCAATAAAAGGTGACAAAAATATGGTAAGCACCAATGGCAAAATAGAAAATTGAAATAAACTATGGAACAATTCATTGCAAAGAGAAAGAAAGGTGCTGGTCAAAACACTTCCATTAATAAAATAAAGAAAAAAAAAAACAGTCAATAATGCATTTCTGTTTTAAAATATTTTATATTGTCCCTGAATCAAGATTCAATGTATCTCTGCTCCCCAGAGAAGGACTATGTTGGTACTAATTACTTTTCATAACTCTTCTGCTTCTGGGAGAGATGCATGATATGCATGAGAATTTTTTTATATAATATTGCATAATATTTTTTTCAGTGTTACTAGCTTAAGCCTCTAAGGAGGATATCTCATAACATTTGTCTGCTAGAAAACAAATAACTAACAAATCTAACAAAAAACTAAACATAATCATCTTTATGATTGCATTTACTGAACGAAGAGGTATAACACATTTTAAATCACTCTGTTTTGCGACTTCTCTATTTTATAAGGAACATTTCTACCTTGACTAGCAATAGTAGCAGATTTTTGTTTTTACCTGAAATTCTGTCTACTTGAACATATTTTATTCAGGCTGCAGTGTGTTCTATTGTATGAAGGTGAAAAGTGTCAGTGATCAAGTTTCAGACAATGAATGTTGGAAGAAAATCAATAGTCTGATTAAAAAGAGAAAGCTCAAGAGGCTTCTAACCCTAAAAAGTTGATTTGTTACTTCACTATATCTCATCGAAAGAGCAAACTATATTAGTCTTTAGATTTACCAGGTGCATTATTCCTCGTGTAGTTTCAAAGGTATTGGCATTAATGGGAACGAGCATCTTTAGGTTAGGCCTTGTTTTCCCCATTTAGATCTGCAGGGAGAAATACCCTAGACTGTATCAGGCAGGTGAGCTATGAAACATGCAAGAACAGGGGACTTTTTTGCACTATGCCTGACCTTGAAGTTTAGATAGAAAAAGTCCTACTTTTAGGTATTTTAGAAATGTACTTCTCCCATGGAGACTATGAGAGGAAAAAAGAGTATATTATACAGAGAACAGAAAGCAAGACTAAAGGTCAGTGTACTGCTATATGTCTGTGTTTGGGAAGGAGAGTAATTTTAACTGCTAAACATTAAAATAAATACTTCTTTACATCTACCTCCAGCAATAGTGAAAAAGAAAAATAATGCTTCGGAATTTTAAAAAGCAAAGTTAAGATGTCATTAGTGTAAATAAATGGAATAACATTGGTAGAATAGTTAAAGCAATAATCACAGAATCACACAGAATCACAGAATGGCTGAGATTGTAAGGGACCTCTAGAGATCATCTAGTCCAACCCCCTGCTCCAGCAAGGACACCTAGAGCACAGGGCACAGGGTGCCTGGATGCCACCCTGTGCCACATGCTCTAGGTGTCCCTGCTGGAGAAGAGGGGTTGCACTAGATGTTTGGTGAAAAATATTTTTGGAAAGTTTCCATGCAGAAAAACAGAATATTCTAGGTCAAGAATAGAGTAAGCAAAGCAGAATATACTAGGTGAAGGAAAAGGTAAGCAGGGTTCCACTACAAAACTATCAGCATAGTCTGTACTAGCAGTGAAGTTTTGCTGATGAACCTCTACAGGCTATTGCAAGGAAGCATTTTTCTGGGACTTAGTCCAACAAAGCACTTATTGTGGACTGAACTTTAAATACGCAAGTCAACAACCTAGACTTAATTCATACAAAAGCATTGACTAAATATAGCATTTATCATGACACAGCCATATAGTCCCTAGTTTCAATGAGATCCTTCTTTGTTTCAAGTTATTAATAAATTCAATCTGCAGCAAATCATTAAACTCTGGATCTGTTGAATTTATACATATTAAGGAAGTACATATGGGCTATAGCCCAAAAACCCAGAGTAGTTAAACACCTGATTCATTGGAACATAGTGATTAGGTACAATTCTGGTGCCTAATGTCAAAAGAGACAACAAAATATAAAGAATATAAAACAGAACTAGAAAAGATGCAAAAAAACCTCAGCAAACTTACAGAAAGTTTTTCCCTATATGGAAAGTTCTGTTTCCACGTAGGGCAAAAATAGACAGCTAAGTAATCTTTATCTTGGAATAGAAATTAAGTGTATTCTTTTCACAAACATTGGCTCCTGAACACTATTCTCAGCTAGGTGGATCTTTGCTCTGACCTTATGTGGCTGTTTTTATGCTAGAATCAATAGAAAATAGGTACACCAATACTTTTGAGAATCTAGGCCTAGCAATACAAAATGAAGAGGGAAAATATAGCGGAAAATATATAAAACTGAATGTACCAAGGATTATAAGACATATTTTTTAACAGTCCTTAGATTGGTAAAATCTCTTAGAAATTATTATCATTTTCTGGTAAACAATGAGGGCTATAGTCTTGTAACTATTAAGTGGATTTTGAGATAGGTTATAAGTAATGCACGAGAGAAAGCTGTTCAAGGCAGATATAAAGGCCAGCCTCTGGACACCTTTATTTTAGAAAGGTGTGCTGACAGAAGTCCTGTTCATCATTGTTTCTTAAAACATCGTTAAATCTCAAACAAAATTCCCTAATGTTAGCTTTTTAACATGTAAATTGAATACAGACAGGGAACGGGAATAGAGAGAAAGCTTGTATATGATGTTTATACATCAAAACAAAAAGGGTATTGTCCTAGTGACTTCTTTGGCTATTCAACCACAATTCTTCCAGAAACTATAATAAAAATACAAAATAATAAAGTCCATCTTTTGGCAGACTAAATACACATTTTTGAATAATCTCAGAAAATCTGAGATTGATAAATCATATCAATGATTGTTAATGACTGTTGAAGTCTGATCTATGTCCACTGAATCCAAAGATTATTACCACTGAATGAAGCCTTTGCACAGTCATATTTCCATTCTATTCAATATTTTATTCTTTCAAATGCACCCTGATTGAGTTATAAATTTATTCAGTAACCTTGGATTGTAAAGCCAAGAATAAAGTTTATTCTATTCACAGTTCTACTAGCTATAGAAATGAAGGATCACAAAGTTCTTTCTCATTTCAGGAACTAAATTATGCTTACCTAGTGATCCGATATTTCTAGTGGAGATAGGAATTAATGCATTACAGATTACCTATTGATTTTAATTAGAATGGGCAGTCCACCATTAATATGAGTTGTGATGCTTCTAAAGCAGTTGTCAGAGAGAAATTCATTAATTATTAGTAAATTAATAAATTCATTGAGAGTGAATCAAAGCAGCCAAGGAAGACATATATAGCAGAGAAAAAAAAAAAAAAAAACAACTGTAAAACGGAATAGAAACTGTAAGCAGTTTAAACCATTCATCAAGACCAGAGAAAATTAAACACAATAAAATAGAATACCTATTGTGATTGAAAAAGCAAAGCAATTATGTTACAGGTAATAAACTAAGTCTGATCTAACCAAGCAATCTAAAACAGGAAAAACAGGAAGTTTAGAAAAAAAATCAGTATACACCAGGATCCTATAAAGGCATTCTTTAATACAGAGTGGTTAATAATAAAAAATATACATTAAAATATCACATTAATTCACATTAATTCAGCTGGGAAGCAAACTCACTCAGGACTGGACAGGTTTGGCATGATTCTACATTTGCTGTTTTCAGGGAAAAAGCACCCATTTTTTACTCCGAATACTCTCTGTTGATGGTATTAATGCAGTGAACCACATGATGTACTGTATTTAACTTTTGGTCAAGTGCAACCTGATTTAAATAAAGTTCAATAAGAAATATATTTTTAAAAAGTGATTGAAATGGAATTTGTTTTAAAGCCTCTGTAGTGTTTTAACTTAAATGAAGTCAATATGGCTCACCAACACAACACAATACTTGTAGATTGTTTTACTTTTTGCCAGAGGAAGTTCCCGTTTAAGGCATTTGTAACCATAGGTGCTATTCTATAAAGATAATTCAGTTTAGGTTTTATTTCATTCACCTAGAATAAGTATAACTCTCTATGAGAAAATCAGAATAAAGGAAAAGGACAATATAAAGAGCTTGTCAAGATTAGATTCTAGTGCAACATCAAGACAAAACAGTATGAGAACTCTTCTTGTATATCTTAGGAATGCATTTATTCTATCAAAAATATCTCTAAGACAAAAACTGAGTACTGGTTACTTTAAAACATGAAAATACAAGGAAATTTGGTGGAAGAAAAAGGCTAAAATCTCCTGGATAACTTCTGTGGCATCGAGAGATGCCACTTTGCACAAGCCTCAACTAAAGCCAGAAGACACCTACTACTTTGCATCATCTACTTTACATCACAACACAACACTTGTAAACAATAAGCTTTGGTCCGTATTCTTTGTATTTCTATTACAGGGACTGTCGGATTCGGTATCAACCCGTGGTGGTTGCCCGTGGTTATAGAGGGAGTATTGAGGCCATCCACCTCAGGGTCAAGAAGCACTGACACCTATACGATGATATGCCAAAATGACGTTTATTGAAATACGCTGCTGGTTCTTATAACTTCTGTCCAGGTGGAAGTTGTCTTATGTACCAATTAGGTTCCAGATATCACTTTTTGCCCTAATATGGTTAAACCTTGCCCGTTCCGTGACACCGCGAGATCTTCCGTCCGCCATTCCTTATCTCTGTTTCTGTCACGTACAACAGGTCTCGTTAACAGTACGGCTCAACCCCCACAAGGGACAATATTTTTAGAAGAAACACAAAAAATAAGTCAAAGTGAGAGAATGTAAATGTTATAGTTAAGTAACAGAAAATATTCTACCTCCTTTTCATGCAGTTTTTTTATTTCTTCAAGACCCAAGTAGCACAAATATTCAGAATTTTTTCAGGCTTTTCAGAGATTTGTCCTTATCATGTTTTATGCATTGAGTCTGTACTGCCTCATTCCTTTGGAAAACTGCATTGGGGTGCTGTGCTTACTAGAAATAACACTTTCTCTGGTGAGACCAAAAATTACTGTGATTAATAAAACTTCCTAAGGCAATTTCTGTCGCCAAATTCCAGTTGGCTATTTGTATTCAGCTTACATAAGATTCTTATGGTTTATTTCTTTTTAGATAGATTGTTTCAGAGATGATATGCACCATTACAGAGGTGACTGCCTAAATACAGTGAGCAAGGCAGGTATTTTGGCATTTTTAGGTACGTAGATGTAGAAAAGTCACTGAAAGAGTCATTGAAGAAGATCCAAATGGTACCCTGAAGTGTTAAATGAAATCCATTACATATCATTCTATTTCATTTATTTGAGATCCTCCCATATCATTGAGATGGAGATAATAAATAATAGATTAATTATACTTTTGCTCTTGGGGGAGACTACATCTTTAATTATGTCTGACATCTTGTTTAAATACTGGGTTTGCTCCAGCTTGAAATGGCAAGTCATATACAGCTCTCCTCTTCAAACACAGGGTTGATGCATATAAATACTACACTGGGCAAAACATCCTCAAACCTGAAATGCAAAACTTCAGCAAGTCCTTTTTTAGCATGATTTTTTTTAAGTAATGGGGCCTCAGTTTGGAAAACTGCATTTGATTCAGTTCCATAGAGGAACTCATTTAGTGAACATTGGTGATAGAAGTCTACATAGAGCCAAGATGCAGCAGGAATGCTTCCTAAATCTCATGCAGTCGGAAATCTCAAGTGAGCAGCCCGGGAAGTGAGGAAGGCTGGATGTGGAGCTCTATCTTCGCAAGCTTTTGCCAGGATGTCTTTGGACTCATGCTCTCAATTTACCCCTAACTCTCATACAGTCTCTAGCAAAAGTAATAGCACTAAAACTTGCTAGGGTCTTCAAGAAATTCATGGTTTTCTATGTCCATTTTCTTTCACATATCATTTGGATTTCCTTGCATCAAAGTGAGAGGATTAATTCCCCCTTTTTAATATCTTTGTTCTTCTCCATGCAGGCAAAAAAGAGCTTGTGTGGGCATTTTAGCTGAAATCAGTTCCTCTGAAACAATTTTTTTCTGCATTTATCATGAAAAAAATGACAACGTAATTCATCCTATTTAATAGACAATTAGACATTCTTATATAATAGTAATTAGACATTCATGAAAGTATATTTATGAGATTGTACAAATTCAATCCCAAGTATTATAAATGAAATTTAGGCATAACTGACCCGTATATTTTCAAAATTAAAACAAGTTTTGATGAATTCTACCAGTTGACATCTAAACATGGGGTAGTATCCAAATGTGTTTGCCTAGTCTTTCTTTCTAGCAACATTATATTTTGTCCTATAATGTTTTCTAAACATATTTTTTAAAAATAAGTAATTGTACACTATTTGTCTTCTGTTGGATATTATTCTTATTCCTTCTGAATAGTGGATAGTCATTTCTGCCCTCTGAAGAGATCTTGATTCCTTTGGAAAACGTCAGAAATAATTAAAAAGAATCTACAGTTCCATGCTAGAGAAGAAATCTATCTTCTGAAAGGTAAAACACAGATAATGAAAATAAGGTGACAGCATACTTGATGATATTTACAGTTGGATGTGACGTCAATCAGAAGAGTAGTACTGATTGATTTTAATGGCAAGCAGCTGAGCATGCTTATTGATTTTAGAGACCAGTTACTTCACAAATGGCAAAGATCATTAATACACTACCATCAGAGCACTGATGATACAGAGCATAAAAAGTGACTTTGTGTTTAAATACCTGCCTTGCCAATAAAATGAAGGGATCTTGAGACTAGAAGGTATTTCCAGCTGAAATTTTCTGGAGTGTCATTATTCCTTTTTTCTTGTGTATTTATTACAAGGCAAGATCTAATGACTTACCAAAAATAAATTAGATCTTTGTTAAGTGCTCAAATAATTTTAAAAAGATAGGAAGAACTGAAAAGATAGAAGAAAAATCATCAGATAAAAAAAAAAAGGAAACAAGGGTAATGAAGACTACAATCAGAAAAGAAATGAAAAATGGTTTTTTTTCAATTTCTCACTTTCCTTCTCTTCAACATAGTTTAGATCACTATCTTGCTGGCTCAACATGTAGTGAAGATCTGCTGACATTTATAATCCTTATTTAGAAGAGGCCTATGATTTGATTGCCGCTGATTTTATTTCATATTATTATTCCATTTTCAAAATTCTACATGAAAGTGATGAAATGATTAAAATTTCTCCACTTTCAAAATTAACTCTTTCAAAATAATTCTATTTTCTGTAATCTGTGTGTTTATACAGGGCTGACCACAGCCAGCCCTGTACCAACCTTACCAATAACTACAGACTGCATCAATAAACGAAATGTATACATCTGTAAAATGAGTATTGGCAACTCTTTATACTAAATTCTATGTAAGACTATTTGAGAATACATAAATATGCCAGATTTTCAGTCACCAGGGCTCCACCAAGTACATTTTTCAAGTCTGGTAAAAGTAAATACATAATATACTTCACATACTAGGTAAAGCAATAAATTACCACATTCTTTCACAGAGTCAGTGGTCAAAAAACCAATATATTTTTCTATCTATTTCCCCTTTTTGCAATTAAACATCTCTTTTGTCACCTTAGTGAATTTTATCAAAACCAAAAAGAAATTTCTCCTATCTTTATTAACTGTTTTTAGGTTTAAAAATTAAATCATAGATCATAAATCATAACTTCTACAGGAAAGGATTATGTGATTTAGGGACGGACTAAATTGCAGCTCTTTATCTATATAGGAATTATAAATATATTTATATAGGAAATATTTTTGTCTGCCAAATATTGACTCATAAAAGGCTGAAGTAGAAGCTGGTCTTCCATCAGATACAGGAGTCCCACTGGAACCTCCACAGTAGCAAGGGCTGGGTGCAAGTCCAAGGCCTCTGCCCCTATTCCATTCTCACTGCTTCCAACAAGTAGTAACTGCATAGGAGCCTGGGTTACTTAGACTTCTGCTAGCTCTGTATCGCATAAGCAGCTCTCTTTGTTAGGATGAAGCTCCCTTTGCTCTCATGGATTAATCTTTCACTCGGTTTCTGCTGAGCCACCACAAAACATTCTCAGTGGGGAACAAGATTTTGTTTAGAAACGCTAAAAAAAAAGCCAGGTTTTGTTGGAATACAGAAATAAAGCCTATATTACAACACACATGGTATAAATACATCTTAAGTACTGTGTGTCAGAAATCATCACTGACACTATAGTGATGAGATACATATATTGATTTCTAAGTCTAAGATGTTGTTTTACGTAGCTGACAGTCTCCAATAACAGTCAGCCTGTTTTGTAAGGCTCTAAACAGAATCTTTGTTTCTATGTGGAAAATCACCTGTAAGCCCAGAGCTGCTGAACATGATATACTATATTTACTTAATATTAACACCGTTAGCACACCTAGCAGGGAGCAGTGGTATGGCCAGCTTAAGATAGCTTAAAGTAATATATGAAACGATGTGTTATAACAGCTACCAAGGTTGCAACTGAAGATATGGAGGTCTCTATCTCCAACTGTAAATATCTGACATAGAACCACCAGCTGCAGTGGAACTATGCCAGTCTGAACTAAGGATGTGATTCGGAATGCCTTCATGTCGATGCATTGATATATATAAAAATGCATGAGTTCATACAAAGACACAAATATTAGACAACTGCATAGAGTGTTGATTTGAGATTTCAGAATTCCAAGAATGTTTGGTCACAATATTAAATCAAGTAATGGCTTTTGTCAATGGTTAGTCAAACATATATCACTGTCAGCATGTAAGCGTGTATGACAGGTTTCCTTCAACATCAAGGTCTAATGAAGTCAAAGCACTTAAATCAGCACAGAGCATCCTGAGGTTGTGAGAACAGCTGTTAGGAGAGGTCAGAGCTTCTCCTGACTTTTATAAGGAGGCAGCATGTGTGTCGTTACCTCTCATCCTTTGTGCCAAGTTCAAGTTCTAGGGGGATCGAGAAATCCTGAACCAATATAGTTCACAGAAATATATGGTAGCTGCAGGAAGTTCTGGCTGTTGCCCTCTATGACACATCTGTGAAGAAGCCGTGTTTTGCTCACAGACCGTTAACATTCAGGTGTCAGGAAATACCCATTCTGGGAGCAGGTTCTAATTGTGGAGTCACCTTTCCCAGAAAAGTTAGGCATTTACAGAAAGTTTTGTGTAAGGAATAGACAGACACACACTCTGCTCAAGGGAACTAAAAACATGAGCAAGATACTAAAAAGATGGCACTATAACCTACGTTAGAGAGAAAACTACAAAGTCATGGCTGCTTTATACTCTTCCCAGTGGCCATGAATGAATATATTAGAAAATACAGCTGGAAAGAAAATTACAGTTCTTTTAGAGGGTTTTTAAAGAAAGAGAAATAAAATAGAAATATTTTTAATGACAATGAAGAAAGAAAAATAGTGACCTCAAGAAGCAAAGGGCCAAATTCTGGTAGAAATGAGATACTAGATGTCTGGCCTGTGCATCCTGAGTATGTGACAAGAGGGAACTTACACTCTGATGTAGCTTTCTTCCTTTTCCCATCCAGCCCCAAATACTGTTCTGTGTTTTTTTTTTTTTTTTTTTTTTTTAATAGATTCCAAGCTTTTGATTACTGAAATCACCCCAGGCAGCAGCAAATCTTGATTCAGAGGGATTTACATGATAAAAATAGGTTATTTTTTAAAATGCAGTTGGCCAAAGCAGAACTTTGTACTACATACAGCCAGTGTGACTCTCTCTCCCTGCCACTACAGCACAAAGCCTAGTAAAAAAGCAACGAAAGATCTATGGAAGTAAAAAAGAGAAAAAATATCCCAGAAACCAGCTTTTTGATTTATTTCATTCCACCTTCACAAAGACAGCAAACAAGACAACTATTTTTTTCATCAACTCACTGTGGACTGACGGCAGTAGTCTGAAAGAAACAGTAATTGATTTCAATAATTAATTCCTGCTGACTAAAGTAATGCTGCTGTTTATGCACTCCTCCTAAGGCCCAGTTAAAAGGAAGTTTAAGTCAGGAGTGCATAAACAGTAACATTACTTTAGGGAGCCAAAGTCCCCTAACATGCTGTTGATTTGGGAAAGGCTTTTTCTTACCCCCAGGCTATAAGAATTATATTTTAAAGATATACTCACACTGTCTCAAGATAACCCCAAGATTCTCTCAAATTTATAAAAGCAAGGAAATGAAGTAGAGATTTAGCTGTTTTGACAGCAGAGAAAGACCGTAGCATTTTTAAAATATAGTTTCTATCAAAATTCTTCAAAATGTTCAAATATACTTCAAAATTAATGTTAGAGTACTGGAATCTTCAAGTAAGAACAGAAATGAAAACATTCCGGAAGGAAATTGTTTCAGTATTGCAAGCAGTTGAACTGCTCTAAAGTCCAAATAGTAAAAAAAAAAAAAATAAAAAAAAAATAAATTGTTTTTTCCATGGGTCTATATTTGTCTTCCTAAATGTTGTTATCTCAATTACAAGTAGATTAAAGAGAGAATACAAACTTCCCATAACAAATGTGACTGTTACTTTGGAAAGTTTACAGAGTAGAAATAGAGATATCCATCATATACGGCTTACCATGGGTCTAGAAAGCAAAATTCTGCAGAAGTATTACTTTTTTTTAAAGATTTATACTGTTTATAATGTGACTGCTAAACACTTATCAGTGACTAACCCATTTTATACTGATATAACTTTGTGTATACATTCCCTGTTTCTGGGTTGTATCACATTCCATGTTTTTCCCTGATCTGGAATTTATTGCTTAAATCTGTTGTAATATCAATGTTTTATTGTCAATGGTATGCCTGTTAAAACGGTACAGCATAAATATAAAGCAATACCTTATTATTCACATATATTCTGCATTAACTCCATTCAGGTACAGAACTTGACCTTGTGTGACTCCACTAGTCCCTTGGTGATGAGGTTCCTGCTATACAGATCAGAGTAAAAGCAAAACTAGACCAGATGTTTTTACTATTAGATAGATTAGCTCAAACCTGAAATTAGGAAAACATACTGGATTTGATTTACTATCAATCTGTGATCTGTTGCTGCATAGGGAGCAGTGGATACTATAGTAGGGGCGAATAGCAATTTATTAATGTGGGCATGGGAGTTCCATACTCTTACCCCCGACTGCTCTAAAAATGCTGAACGGAGGACCCCAGTCTGGTGATGAAAGCTGTTTTTTGACAGTAAAAGTTGTAAAAACAACAAAAAAATCATTCTTAAAGGGATGCATGAGAAAATATTTGTGGAAATACTTATTCCCACAAAAATTATTTGTCTACAATATCCATAAACACATAATTTTATAATTTTGCTTTGAGTATTTCCTTAAAAAATGTGTTTTTCCTGCAATATTTAGGTGAGCCACTAGGGAATAGCATACAGATGATTCTGTTCTCAGTTAACATGACTCTTTTCCACCACTCTAGTTGAGTTATTCCTGATATATTAAGCTATCAAGTTATGTAAGTTATCAAACTATATTTGATTGGAACTCTAGGTAAAATATAAACTTTTTGTAGAGTATTTCCATTTTGACATAGGTAAGTTGTAACCAGAAAAGTTCATATTTTGATGTATGTTATTGAAATGTTTTGGAAATATAGGAGGTTTAGTCACAGCCTGCTTATTAAAAAAAAAATCTTGCATTTATATAGCAATTACAAAATGAAACTCTTCAGGTATTTTTATAAACATTAATCAAGCTCCCCAACATTCTGTGGACTAAGTAAATATTATCATTAGAGTTGGTCAAAGCTTTTCAGCCACGTACTTTATTCACCAAAAATTGTATATTCAGGTGGACTAACAGTATTTGTGGATTCAAGGTCAATTTGTTTAATTATTTGTGCCAAAATCTCTAAATTTTTGATAGAGACTTTCTATGTTGGAGGTATTTTTTCCAAAATTGGAATTTAAAGAAAAATATACCAAATTAAATGAAACTGTCTTTGGTTTTGAATGAAATGAATTTGGGGATATTTTTGCATAAGAAAAAAATACAAAAAAAAAGAATCTTTTTTAAAAGTTATTTTCAATGATCAATTTGAAAAGTGAAGTGAAAAAATTCACTCCTGTAATCATCACTTTCTTTTATTTATAGGTGAACTGAAACTTTACATATGATTAAATGACATGACCAAAGTTGGGGTCAAAGTCAAGGATGAAATTAAACTTTCTTTTAGTAGTCTTCCCATTGGCTGAGAAACTAATACATCTTTTACAGTATCAAGTCCTGGGTTTTGAATGTCTAAGCCACAGAGAACAGAGCACGTAGATATTTTTCCCCTTTACAACCCGAGAATATCGAGAGTTGTTTTCTCTCGGTATTAGGTGACTGCTGAATCATGTTTCTGATTATAGCGGTGGCTTGAGCTGTCTACATATCATCTCGGGTAAATCCCTTCTCTGTTAGTCATTCTTTTAGAATGGAGGTAGTGCATACTCACTTATATTCTACCCATTTATCTTATTTCTCTGATCTCTGCTTAAATAGCTGATCACAGTGAGGGGTGCCAGACAGCAGTAACACTAATGGTCAGGTACTGAGAGGTAACTTCATAATGGACATGAAAAGACTGCTGATATAGTTTCAAATCTGGTCCCGAGCAGATGGGAAATATTCTCTCAGGAGTACATGCTCACTTCGGAAGGTATGCTAGGCATTCCAAAATGCACAACAGGGTATTGCTTCTGCTGGGATCTGTCTGCATTCGCAGCAAAATACAAATACAAAAAACAACAACAACAAACAGCAAAAACACCTAAAGGGGACAGGGACGCCCCTCAAAGCAATACAAAGCAGCAGCTGTGATGTGTATGCCAGCAGGTTATCAGCTTCAAATCTCTATTCCTCACATATTCCCTGTCCCACCAAAACCTGCAAACTAGCAGCAGCAAAACTGCCCCTGCCAATCCATTAACTGTCACCTAATCCATCTCTGAGTATCTATCCAATTTTTAATCAAATCTTGCCATGATCTATTTATAAGCAAGTTCTCTTCAAAATACCTACTTCTTTACCTTATACCTCTGCGGTTACAGTATCTCCAAATATTACCCATATTTAATTTAACATAAATAGACAGACTCAGTATGCAGTAAGAACATGCTATATCTGGTTAAATCTCAAAAATTTCAGGAATCCTAAGCATTTCAGATGAGCCATATATTACCACAAGTTTTAGAAAGATTCTTGTCATTTGCATTTGCAAAAGATGATTTGCAAGGGTGATAGGTGTTTTAGACATACAGATTAATACATATTAGAGGCAATTTAAGGAGATGCTATCTGGTCACTATCTGAAAGTGAGCTAATGGGAGATGCATTTTCTTCCTGTGAAAAACTGCTGTTCCTGTTGCTACTTCGGCGCTCCCATTACTACTTAGGCTGCTTCCGCCTACTACACTGAAGCTTTGCCTGTGCACACCTCTGCAAGTTTAAACAAAGATTAGCCAGAAAGCTAGGCAGGGGATCGCTGCTGTTATCACTGGCCATTGGGATTTTAAGTGGAGATTCCAACTGATGCTTCACAACCGAGAGCCTCAAATTAAGGAGATTTGCTGGCTGTTAAAGTTCTCTTCGCACATCAGAGGGAGAAGCAGCGTGACACGCTCTGCATCACAGCAGTGCAGTTTTGGCCAAGTTCCAAGCGAGTAAGGGCTGGCTTAGATCTCCATGGGTGGTGACCATTGCGTGTTTTGGGGAGGCCATTTAGAACTGGCATGTGAACTAGTTCTATCAGCGAGGAGAAAGCACAGGTAGTAAAGTCACCCTGTGACATCTGCCCTCCTGCTGTGGGTTAACATACAGAAATGGCGCTATGTGAAGCACACAACTGTTCGCAAGAAGGAAATCAAACAAAGCAAATTGGAGATAATTTGATGTTGCTAAAATCAGAACTGCCACACCAAGAAGGTCTGTGAAGTAAAAATGGTTAAGGGCTTCAGCTGTGACTAAGCATTTGGCAAAGCAATGAGATGATAGCTACAGACCACAATTATTCCTTCCCTTTTCACTCACTGAGGATATTGGGTAAGCATTTGGACAGACAGTCCTACAAAGGGTGACCATTTCTTATTAAATGTAGTCTACGCGTCAAATTTGCCTTAGGTTCCTGACTCGTTAAAAAATTAGGTTTGACATAGCTAGGAACAGGTGAAATTTTTTTTAAATATAAAAAGAGATTATCACCATATCACCAATACAAACCTTCTCTGTAATTAATAACATAATAAGGGGCTAGTAGCAATGCTGCTACTTCCCTGATGTTGGAAAAAGTCAAATATTTTCTCATCTAGTTGCTGTTGGACATTTAAAAAGACACAAAACACTCTAAGCACTGAGCAAAGTCACAGAGCCACAAGATAAACGTTTTTAATATATCATCCTTAGGAATTCCGTATCTGCTAAAAAGTGTTCCATATTTTACTGAAGTTATTTCTACTTAAATTCAGATATTGCTCTGTAGCAGTTATATATGCAGAAAAATAATGTTGTAGTTGAGGATCTACTGAGAATAGCTGATATCAACCATTAAGGGCAAATCTTTTGTAATACTTTCTTTACTAGCAGCAGAAACACCATTTCCTTATCTGTACTGCTCAAAGTAATACTATTATTACATATAAAATTTTATCCAATTTGCGGTAAAATCTGTGATAAAATGAAACCAAACGAACTCTTCTATCTTAAAGAGATCCTGGTTCAGGAAGTGTAGGAGAAAATTGCAGTGTTTTCTGGAAGCACGTTTTATCTTAAAGCAATTGGAGATGAGGAAACATACAGTGTGGCTATTTGAATGCACAGTTAATTAAGAGTAGTGATTCCACTGATGAATGAAAAGCATAGCAAATTACAAGACACTGTCACCAAAAAAAAACAGGATAAAAATTTCTTGAATACATGCAAAAGAACCTCTTGGAAGAGACACATATTGCCTATGACTATAGCAAGTGAGGCTAAAGTAATAGTAGTAACAGGAGATGTGAATTTAGCCACCTAACATATGTACTAGTAGAGACTATAACATTAATCCACTGATAGCTACTTCAAAAGTAAAAATACTGTAAAAGCTGACTACCAATGGCAGTAGATTAGGACAGATATAGACCTGTGTTTTGCTACTGAAAAACTCAGCAAATGATACAAAAGTTTAATGACTACCAATAAATCCTTATGCATAAGTTAGTTATGACAAGGATTTAATTGCAGTCAACAGCACAACGGTTCTGTGCAGTCATCAGCTACGCCCAAACAGGCTGGACTGCTGTTTCAATAGTAAGAGCTAAAAGTCTTTAGAGCAGATGCTTCTCTCTGGAACAGAAACTCCTTAAATCTTGGAAGTGTGGCTCATTTAAGTCCCTCTGTTGTCTGCCTATCCACACTACTTCAATTTGCTGGGAGTCCAGAATGGTTGGCCAAAGGGGAAAACTGAGTCAACAGTCCTGCTACCACCACCCTTGAAAGAAGGGGAGCTAGAGAGCTAGTCACAGCACCAGCGCACTAGCACTGCTAAGCACGCAGCAGCTCAGCTGGCCTGCCTGAACACGAAACTTCAGAGGTGAAACTGATATTGCTTATTCTTTGGAGGGGAAGGAATCAGACAGTAATTTGGCCATGTGGATGTCATGAAATTTATTAGGATAAGCTTACCTCCTGAGGATTTTTTAATATTGAAAGAATTCCATTGTACCTAGCAATATTATGGATTTAAGATTATGATTTTGTTTCTTATCTGTTCAATAGTAATATATTTTTTACTGTCTGAAGAATAATTTGTGTAATCATTAGACATTAATAGGAACTCACTAATTATTCTACATATGAAAAACATATATAAATCACCAAACTTTGTGATATCAGTTAGAATTTCATTGCATAAAACAACCTTAGAAAAAAAAAGGCTACCTAATAGCCTCTGGCCATATTAAACATAAACTATTAAAGTACTGTGAAATGTACAATGAAAATATCTCATAGACTGCAGCTCAAAGTAAAAGCATGATTAACATCAGTATGTGTTGAGCTATCTGGGATGGTCCACATTTATTCACCTGTTATGCCTGAGTAAGGCATAAATCGAATTCCTGTTCAACTGATTTTCTTTGATTTCGGTGCAGGGCAACCAAATTTGTTCTGTCTACAGGTAGTACATTTTATGGCCATTTTTTTACAGTGTCTGAATTTTCTGTATATGAAGTCCGTTATTTTAACATTAGTGATTGCATAGATTTCCTTCCACAAATGGTAAATTCTGTCATTTACAAGCAATAGTATTAGCAGGATAATGCTTGAATAATATCAAGTGTCACACCCAAAAGTAATCATAGTGTAAGCCCTTGGGAATTCATGACGTTCGAGTTTTGCAGCACTATGGATATTGGGCTTGAACCCAATGTCATCAAGACCATCAGTACTGGGGAAACTGGGAAAACCATTTATGCTATGGTAAATACAATCTGAAATTAAAAATTTAAAAATGTGGACAGTTCTTACACGCATGGTAAATGAGCAATCCAAAATATTATATAGGAGTTACCTTTGTTGAAGTCAGCATAAATTCACAGTGCAATAAATTCAGTTTTCTGTGTCTATCATATTTTTACTAAAGATTTGAACCTGAAGCTTTTTTTGACCTGCTAATTTCTTGGATTTATTATTCAGAGATAACTGAGTTTTTGAGTAATTACATCAAAAATATCCCTAAATATTGATATATTTTTAATTCATGGATTATGAAGCAGGTCATTTTATTTGCATATATTGAAAATAATATGTGATTTCTCAGTTATCATCTAGTTCACATTGACATTCACAGTCAAAGTTTTGGCCACTTCATTTTGAATTGGTGAAGAATTATGAACAAGAATGTATTTTTCTCTTTTTAAAATAAGAACTAAAGAAAAATGAAGCTTTTTGTGGGTTAAAAATTGTGAGTAGTCAATTATGTTAGTATTCAAATGCTTTCTTGGTTGTTCATTGCCGTATTGAGAAATTCATAGTTTTTAACTCATCATTTAGATCATTTTAACTCATATCATCTTGATAAATGTGACTGACAATGATCTGTTGTTTTTCTTTTTTTTATATATAAAGAAAAATTTTCTTACTTTAATCACAACATTTGGCATATGCTTGACCTGTGTTAAGGTTTCTTTCATTAAAGACTGCATGTGTATTCTACATTACATTTATTGGTTGTCTGCTATAATTAATATTGGCTGCTTCTTAAATGAAATACATCAGCAGTTATCAATGGCTCTGAATGTCATCTTAATACTGTTATGCTCAAGATATTAATGGCAGCCATCAGTCACAGTTCTGGTTGGAAACTCTTCCTTCAGGCTTAATAAAGAAAAAGTGAAATTCTCTCCTGTTTAATGATTGCAAAAACAAACTTCAATTATGGATCAGTATTTCAGATCTTTTGGTAGTGATGAAACCAAATGATCCAATGACTAAAAAGCAAGGAATAAGTTAAGGTTTGGGTTGCTGTTATCGATAAATGTGTTTCCAAGGAACCTAGAAGCAAAAAAATGTTAGCATTGTAAGGCACAAAGCCCAGATTTGTCCCACAAACTCAAGGGGAGACTTTCCTTTAGGTAAGTGGTCTCTCACTCAGGAACAAAATATTGAACTTCCTGCTGATTGTTTCTATTAAGTGCACAAAAAGCAAACTTTATTTACATTTTTAATCAATAAACTGGGCTAAACTTGGAAATATCTGAGTATTCCTCATCAGTATATCCTTCTGACAGAAGCAGAAACAACAGAGAAGTCTTGAATATTAAGAGCTAAGTGATTGAGCTTGAAGGAACTACACGAACCTGGTGCTATATGCTGGATTTCCATCTGTACAGGAAAAGATAAGACCTCTGCAAGGCTGACTGCAACAAAACAAACAAAAAATACGACCAAGGCTTGAAAAAGATGCACATATTTCTGAAAGTTTTTTTTTAGGTTACAAGTGCTTGTTTCAATTACAAACATGTGATCCTTTTTTAATTTATTTGAGCGAGACCAGAATCTTCAACAAGAATATTTAAATTTTGAAAGACTTCAACCAAAGACACTTTTTATCATTCCATGCTAAAGTGTGGTTTGACTACCCTCTTATAATCTGTAAAGGCTAGATTTTACAGTGAAACAAATGCATCATGAGGATTTCTGCTCAAATTGATGGCTATTTCCTAGCATTCCAGATGTGGGATGCATCAAATATTTTTAGGATATTAAGCCCAACTAGTCATAACAGTTATGCTTTTTATGCAAAAAAATGTTTTTTCAGCAGCTGAAAAGTACATGGAAAGTATAAAAAATTGGAATTTGCCTGCTTTTTCCAGTTCTACCAGTGAGTCTAATAAAAGATAATATTTTTGCTTATTAGATCTGCCTTGCTAGTGTCTTAATTTTATTGTACCTACAGTCATGCCAGTAATGCCGCTGGTACTAACCTTGAGTACTGACACTGCACCTCTCCTTTGAGGATGGAATGGACAAATATTTGTATACATTACATTTTCTTTATATATTTGTGCTTTGCCCATTTCTAAAATTAAAATATAAACATTCTGGTAAAAAAATCTGTTCTTCCTCCCATGCCACAGAGTCAAAGAGTAAATCACTTTCCCTTATTTGATGTGGTGTGTATATGCATTATAAAATACAGTAAAGGCCTTTTTTTACTGTATTGTGAAATTAGAAAGCATGCAGTCTCTGTAATTACATTGTCCTTTGCCGTCTCTTTAAAAAAAGAAAAAGACTGTGTTCAAATTTTCCCCCTGTTTTATTTGCACCCTATTAACAACTGTTACTAGAGCTTTAATTATGCCCCTGTGATTGCAGAGATGCGGCTGACTTGTGTCATTTTCCTCCCAGGGGATGCTTTATAATTACCAGCATCCATCGTGGCTGCCTCTAAGCTGATGCTTTTTTATTACCAGTTCAATAATCACTGCATCCTTGTGAACATCTGCTCTACAAGCCATGCATCGGAGGTCCCAGCGCCTGTCACTCGACGCTCCCTTGCTGTGGCGACCCTTTTGCCCTCACCTTCAGTTTATATCTAATTTGCTTAGCAGAAGCTCCATCCAGATTGCCTCATAGGAACGCAATTAATGCTTCAGATTTGCAAACAAAGAAATCTTCCTTTTTTATTCCCCTTTTCCGTCTTATTATCTTAATGTCATATCCTATAATTTGTATTCACAGCAGGGTGAATCAATATAAATTCAGAGAAAAATATATTATTTGGTTGGTTATCTAGCTTTCATAATGAAAAGCATGAAAGTGGTAAGGATTTTCTTCTTCATGAACATCAATATCAGGTCTTCAAATAAAAGAAAAATTGGAAAGCTTTATGCTTTTATTTTTCTACATAAAAAGTTGTAAGAGGTCAGCAAATGCTCCCCAACCTCTTATGTTTCTGATACAAGAGCTTAAATGGCAAGAAATCTACTACTTTTTTATAAATATATTGTTTATGTTTATGTAAATATTTATGGGAGGGATATATAGCCTGAGTGAAGGTCTTGTGGTGCAAGAAGATTATAGTTAGTTATAGATATCGGTCGTGTTAATAACCAAAACAGTAGGGAATACCATCAGGTTTGTGGTAACTTGTCTAGTTTGCTCTGTCACCCATTAGTGATGAAGCATTTCAGCCATGAAGGCTCCTGCCTGTCTGTACTTTGTTTTTCTGCCAACCCCGTATCTACCTCGTCATGCCTTTGATAGCCTGGTGGTGTACAACAGGCCTTAGAGTAAGATCTGCAGCCCATGTTGTAATGGTACAAAATTCGAAATGCACAGTGTTTAGAATACTATGATAATCTAATTTAGACATGTCTCTAAGCAAAGGCTTTCAGCTAGCCTAGCAAAATTGTTACAGCAATGAGCAAGAATAATCTCTTTGAATGAAAGACATTAGGGAGCCAGAATAGGATGCCTGTCCATATTGAATAACAGTAAAATGCTAATTTGAAGTTTTTCAGGTAGTTTCAGTCTTATTTCTTGTTGATAAGTAACTACCTCAAATAATAAGATGACCACTGGTTACAGGATATTATATGTATATATATATTCATATACATATATAAAGTGAATATAGCAAGGCTATAGACATGAAATTATTCAAGGATTTGAGCCTTCAGAGGAAGTTTACCAAATCCCACAAGTGAGTTCACACCAATGTAGTAGAGGCTGGCTGTGCCTGAACGGGTCTGCAGAACCGGCACAGGAGAAGGCAGGAAACGGGGGAGGCTCTGGTTGCACAGAGCCTGGCCCTGCATGGCAGATTATNCTCAAATAAGATGACCACTGGTTACAAGATATTATATGTATATATATATACATATACATATATAAAGTGAATATAGCAAGGCTATAGACATGAAATTATTCAAGGATTTGAACACAGCCTTCAGAGGAAGTTTACCAAATGCCACAAGCGAGTTCAAACCAATGTAGTAGAGGCTGGCTGTGCCTGAACGGGTCTGCAGAACCGGCACAGGAGAAGGCAGGAAACGGGGGAGGCTCTGGTTGCACAGAGCCTGGCCCTGCATGGCAGATTATAGAAGGGATTTGAAATTGAGACTGGTGTGAGAGGCACTTGCGGGTACTTGCAAGCACCTGTGTCTTGTCAGAGAGCCAGTTTGTTTCAGTCTGCCCTGTCTAGAGCAGAACTGGGTGAGGAACAAAGATTGCATGGTCTGAATCTGTCCTCCCAGACTGAGCTGTGCTCATTCTCACTATAATTTGTATGCTTAGGAATCAGGTTCATGAGGCCTGTTTTTTCAGAAGCCACAAATCCTGTGGATTAAGCTGGGCGTAAAGAGTTCAGATGTGGCTAAAGAAAAGGGCAAACTTAGAACAGTAAGCATAAAAAAATTGGGGAAAAATCACCTGTTCTAATAAAGTGGATACAAGAGGGGAGTAAGGCAACTATGTACACACAGATAGCTCCTAAAAGCACCCCCAAAAAAAGGTTAGCAATTTTGAAGGACGATATTGAAAGATTTTCTAGCAGTAGTAAGAAGATAGTGTTTGAGACTGAACTCGGGTTAAAATGAACTTTACAGAGAAGGAAACAAAGGTGCAAGAGCAGAGGCTATGTTAGATGAGAGATATTCTGAAATTTAACACTGTGCTTGTGAAGACAGAAATAGGAGGATATTATTTGGAGACAGAAAGGTGGAAAAATTGGGAAAATACTGGAAGTTTTTCATTTGGGCTTTATTTTTAATTTTCATTAATTTTTCTGCTATATTGAAGACAATAATCTAGTTGAAGACAATAATTCTACTGATTCATATGTGTTTCTGATGAGATCTTTTTCTTATATTTTGTGCATGTAATTATTTGCTGATGATTTTACTGGAATTTTTTACTTTAAATAAAGCTTTTTACTTTTAGCATTTTAAGTATTTTATTTTTTACTTTTAAAGAAAATATTTTACTTTAAAATAAAGAAGTGTTTCTTCAGAGTAATAATTTCTCTTAATATGTATAGAAAAATCCTAAAAGTTAATTTAACATAGAACAATTTTATGTCTAGTTGTTTGTGCAATGCAATGCAAACATATTTGTCATGAGTACTTATGTATCTTGAGTAAGTAACCAGATAGATTCTGTGCAAAACAAGCAAATACTTGAAACTTTTGAATTAATATTAGCAGCAATAACAGGAAAACCTTTCATTTTTAAGTCTCAAGAATGGAGTTTTCCTGACCTACCCATATTTTTAAATCAAAGTTACTTCTTTCATAAAAAAAATGAGGTATAACTAAAACTGCCCAGATGTCTATTTAATTCTGTAAAATCCTGGAAAGGGTTGTAATTTGAAGCAGAACTATGCAGCACTACATTTTCGTTAGCGAAATTATTTGCCCATCTTGCAGAACATTCTATAACCTTTTGGTTTTTGCTTCATTGTAAAACCACTACTTGTTTAACAAGTGCTTGTTTAAATTCATATCACACTGGACAGATCAAATCAGTTTTTAATTATGAGAGGACAAACAAAAGCACTGTAGTGTATCTTCTTCAGTCTCCACCGCATATGTCCTGTCCTAAAAGTACACAATACCTTGTAATGATTTTTTTTTCTCACTATATGTCTTAAAGACAGCAAAATTTGTCATTTTTTTCCCTTTAGCTGCAGTAACCTACTTAGAACCTACTTCAAGGAAGCTGGTGGGAATTTTTCAGCCATTCTGAGCAGTCTGAGTTAGTTACCAAGGACCAGACCAAAGAGGTGTTTACATGCCAGAGTCTTGGGGCAGCGAGAAGTAAAGGTTTGTAACAGTTCATATAAGCTAAAACCTAGATGTCAGAACCCAGTCATATAAAACCATCTCAACATGAAGCTTTTCTGTGTTAAAGTGACAAAAATAACACTTAAAATAATTCAATTAAGAACCAAATAGCTTTGCTAACATATTGAAGATCTAGAACATAAGAAACATATACCACGTCATTTCTTTAAAAAGTAAAATATTGTTTGAAGGGACAAAGGGAAGCATTCTGAGAACACAGATTTTAATTATAGCAGTTCCTAGCTATAGTTCCAGTCCTAGTGGGTACTTGGGAAATAAACTAGTTGTATTCTGGAAGAAAAAATTCCTTCTATTTGGCAGTATTTTAGTGTGAGAGAAGGGCAAAAATTAACTTTCCCTTCTTACTTACACAGGCCTGCTTAATCATTCTGTTCCTTCTTCATCCCCATCCTGCTTCCCGCAAAAGATAGAACCTGGAGCTTCTAGCATGGATTGAATGCAGTTCTTCACAGAGACACTGGTGTAGCTGTAACAAACCTGCTGAAAGAAACCCTTAAATTCCCTAAGAGCAGAACTCCGGATCTTGTCCAGACTGACTCATGTCACTAACTCTTAAAGGCAGATACACTGACTCCCATGGTAAATGGAGTGTGTAACCACAGAACTTAAGGCTGTCCCTCTTTTTCATTAGTTGTTTTTAAAAGTTTTATTAAGCATCTGTGGACTGATAAAGTTTGGATACTCCATATTCCATAGTATCGTTAAAGAAGGTAAATCCTACTGAATCCTTCTCTTTGTACCTGGTGGCTACAGGGTTCTTAGGTTTTGCATTTTCCCCTGATACATCAAGGATTAGTTTTAGCCCAAACAAATCAAAGATAATTATAATGGAATGGATCAGTAATCTATTGCTCCCGGTCTGTTCTTGTCCCCATTTTATATATATATGAAAGGTATTGAATCTTGCTTGTCCCATTTCACAAGCCTGTGCCCTGGTCATGGCTGCTGCTCTTGTGCTGGAGGAGCTCCAGCGGTTCCCTGAAATCTCCCAGGTTTGCAAGACGCTTCCCAGACTACTTAGTAAGAACCCTCTCTTTCCCCTCTCCTATTTCCCCAGTCACCGCAAACTGACTCTTTCAAACAGGCTTTGCACCTCTGTTCTTGGGTATTGAGTTCTCCAGAACAATATTCTTTTTTTTTCCTTTTTCCCTAGTGTAATATGATTTAATGGACACCAGACCTAGGAGCGCTAGCAACTGCTTTTTTGAGTATTCCCTTTCCTCAAAGCACCTGGTGTTAGCAGCCTTATAAATAAGACCTGTAGACCCCTGAACCAAGGACTATAGGGCTGTTTTCATTAAGCAACCAAAGCAGCTTAATGAGCAAGTATTCCAGAAGTAGAGTGCTGGACATCTGTTATGGACACAGAAGTTCAGACAAAGAAGATGCCAGTTCAGCCCTGTTTGTACTCCAATTTGTAATGTAGATAACACTTAAGCAATTATTCCATATTCATTAGTTCAATGAAATAATCCCATGGACTCTGAAATTTAATTTAATCAGATAAAGTGCTAAGCTCTGAACTAAACACTCTACTCCATACGTTTATGGAAACATTGGATTACTTATGTTTGGAGGATGCAAAACAATCTCATGAGAAGACATCTCCCCTTTCATTTCTGCTAAGGCCTGGTTATCTTGAGGGCACCTCTCATTTGAGTTCCTAGCAAAACTACAGGTGGCATCGCTTTTGGAGTTGTGTTTCGGTGGGTGGTTTTTATCTTATTTAAACCAGTTTGCACAACCCCAAGAAACCTCTCTTGGTAGCACATAAACAACAATCAACTAGAATCACATCTGCTCCATAATCAGAATTAACAAAAGAATGACAATGAATAGTGCAGAATTTTAGGAAGAAAGATATAGCTGTGACACCAATGCCCCTCTGTTCCAGGTAATCCTAAGAACTACTAAATAGATTTCTGCATTATTATGACCATTCAGCAATCAATTTATGCATTTTTTCTGGGCGGCAACTCTAAAATCAGCACTTGTTAACCAGTGTCTTTTAAAAAGACACTTGTCTTTTTAAAATTTTTAATTTTATCATACACATTACAAAAAAATCTGGGAGTGACTGATTCTATTTTCATATTTGCATTTCTTTGTATTTGACCCTTCTCCAAATTCTCATTATTTGTAAAGGCCCAGCCAACCTAGACCCCTTGTGTTACAAACTATCAGAGCATGATCACAGAGGAGCTACAATTGATGCCAAGGTTCTCAGTAACTTCAGTAAACCCTTGGACTGCTATGCCGTGAGGGCAACTTTGCTGTAGAATAGAGGTTATGTAGAGTTTATGTTAGAGAGAGATGAGGCCCATTGCCACAAGACCTTTCTCCCTTGCTGCACGAACTTCTCTGTAGAACAAACTCAGAAACTCTTTATCCCTCTGCATTTCTACATGTACACTTAGTAGCTGGAAAACTGCAGACAGTTTTAATTAAAAATTGCAAAATTGCTCTTTTGATCATCCAACACAACAAAACATATACTGAAAAAATCACTGAAACCCGGAAATAACTGATGTCTGCATTCTCTGTATCTATTATGATGTTACAAAACCAGGACACGAAATGAGCACTGCACAAACCAGCTTTAAAGCACTTAATCTAAGTCAATGCTAAGAAAGCCTAGACACTTCTCACGTGCTACGTGTTAAACACTGTGTGTTGCATTAGAGCCTTCAGTTGTATTTCCTTAGTAAGCAGTAGCAACTATGCATTTTTGGCATGAAGTTATTGCACTGCATATTTGCCAATTGAAAATCTGACAGAAAAATCAAAAAACTGCCCATCGGTAGAGAAATACTTTTAACTCTTTTTCTGCTGGTCGTGTCTTTTCATTGCTGTTCATGTAATCTAGCAGTAAGACTAACAGACAGATGGAATACTCTTCATTTGCTAAAGTATTTTATTAGATTTGCCTACAGTAGTTGATGGCAATTCAAAAAATACTTCTCAAAGGAAACATGGATGTTCTTTTATACTTTACATATATATATATATAGCATTATGTATACAAATCCAGGATATCTTTTGCCTAAGACTGGGCAGTACTCAACTTTCATGTTCTCTCCTCAAAACTGAGGCTTTCCTTGCCTTAAAAATATACGGTTTAAAATATTCCCTGCCATACTGCTTCAGATATACTGGTAGTCTAAAAATGCTTTTATCATTAAGAAGGACTCCAAGGGTGGTTTCACAGGGAATTTTTCTGCATTTTTCTTTGTCTATCGTTTGATTTACAAACTGCTAAGGGAAAATAGGTCTGTTAACCTAATCCAGGTTTATGATATAAATCGGGCAAAGGACTTTAGAACATTCTGGCCTCAGATATATAGCTGAATTTATACAATGTGTTTAGTAAAAGGACTGACTCAACTACACCCTAATTGTTGCTAGCTGGAATTAAATCTCCTTCCCCTGTCAGAAGATATATAAACTTTTAGATTTTAGACCGAAAATTAAATCAAAGATGATCTTGCAAGATAGAAAAAAAAAAGAATAATTAGCCTTCTGTATTTTTTTTCTGTAGCAACCTGAAGACATCGATAAGTAAATTCTTTCTGATATTAATTCATTGTTAGCCAGCTAAGATGAATGTATGAGAAATAGCTTCTATACAAATATCCTTTTGCATTTATTCACGTTTGCTGAAATAGTGTTATGCACCTGTTTTAACTACATCTTTGCATAACATAAAATCATTTTGATGAATATCAGTGCTGATGGATATACTACTCTTCTTTTTTAATTTTTGGAACACAGTTTTATTTTCTCTGATCCAGAAGTATGCACAATACCATCAACACAAAGATCACTAGAGACTCCCATATGCTGAGTCCTGAGTAAAACAGATGAATGATGTGTTACAAGGTATTTATATTCTTATACACAGAAGTAATAGAACATATATGGGATCTATAACACTTTCTTGTACAAATGTTACAAATGTCATTTAGTCCAGAACTTACAACAGTATTTGAACTTTTAGAACTTATAGAGACTAGTGTCAAAAATCCAGTAAGGAAGAGATTATAGTAGCAGCAAATTATGTATGTAATTTATATAATATATTCGGTAATAATATTATTATAGTAAATATTATTGTAACTTTGCAATATAATGGCCTAATAAAATTGGTCAAATACATATATAGTTAATATAATAAAGTTTTAATATAAATGCTCTATAAATAGTTTATATATCACATTTGTATATTTTTATTGAAACCTGCAAACAAAATTAAGTGGATTGTTAATGCAGAGGAATTTGTGTTCACTAGGGATCTCTGTTTCTAAACAGGAAAGTCAATGTGGTGGGGAAGAAGGCTGAAGATTTCCAGAAAGAG
The DNA here is from genome assembly GCA_013389825.1 of Crypturellus undulatus. Classification (NCBI taxonomy): domain Eukaryota; kingdom Metazoa; phylum Chordata; class Aves; order Tinamiformes; family Tinamidae; genus Crypturellus; species Crypturellus undulatus. The sequence continues at coordinate 1,703,006 of VWPW01021686.1, forward strand.
GCATTGTTCTCTTTCGGGAATAGACTAGTTAAAAGGATTCCTTTGAAAGAGAAGGAAGTTACTTAGCCCAGTAGGGAATAAAAGGTCAGAGTGGATACCAGAGACTGAAGATTTGCTGCTGCATAAGCATAGAAACTTTTATAACCTTTTTTTTTTTTTTTTTTAAATAAAAGTGTCATGCTAAACAGTATTTTGGCATTTTCTGATTCTGCGAACCTGGGGAAACTCCAAACCATGTAATTACATCGTTACCTTCTCTCTCCCTCTTTACAGCTTTCCTTCAGATGAGACATTACGCATCACTCTTCTTTCACATCCTGTCCAGAACTACTGAACATTTCTGTAGAAATAGGAACTCTATGCCAAATTCATCTGATGATTGTTTAAAAATAAGGTTGTTTAAAAGTCCAGATCCATGCACACTAAAATTTATCTCATTTTTGCCAAATTCTTTGCAAAAGAAGTCTCATTTAAACAAGCCTTTTCTTGCTAAATTAAACACTATGTATGTCTCAAAGGAATTTATTTTCAATATTATGGTCCACTTACTTAATCTTTTCTTGATCAGTGTATTTGGAATCAACAATGAACCAAAGAATCAGTTACTTAAATCAATGGAATTTCAATCCAGGTATGATTTCACTAGATAATGAAAGAGTCTCAGTGGCTAATTTGGAATTTTCCATCATCAGAGTTGTAATACAGGAAGGGAGTAAGGACCAGTCTGAAAAGTAAGACTGAGGTGCACTGCTGTACAGCTGAAATGTGGATCAATTCCCTCTACTTGCTGGTACTAATGGAAGGCTGCAACCTCCTAGTCCCTTGGCTAACAGATGCCTAAAGAAAGACAAAACGGTCAGCTGGAGTAACCTGGCTCCAGCTCTAAGCATATGAGATTGTCTGAAGATAACAGCAAAATGTCACCTGCCTACTGTCACTTTAGTAAAGCCAAGGTTTTCGTCTATCATGTTGAGGTGCAAGTGCACCCGTTTTCAATGTGTAGCGAGAGCAAGGAAAATCAGATAAAGAGAGAAATTTGAAACTAACTTTTTCCCGGCAACCTAAGGTAGTAATAATTTATGTTTATATATCTCTCTCTGATCTGACCTCAGCTGACAGTTTGAAAGTAAAATGGCATAAGTTACAGAGAAAATGGCAAATATCTTAAGGTATGTACCTTCAGATGTGACTCAGTGCAAGTGCAAGCAGCACTTTTATCAAAAGCATTTTGAAGCGGTAAACTCATCCATCACTACCTTGATACTTCCCCCTAAGTTACATCTGTAAGACGAGTTCAACAGCCCAAGAATCTCTGTACTAATTGCCAGGCAAGTATTGTAGCAATTCCCAAAGATATGAATACAGCAGTTTCATATGATATGGCATGCAGCAAGTGCATGCATTAGTATGGAAGACTGCAAATGTCATTCAGTTCCAGAACTCTTGTGTGTTGGTCTGTGTTACAGGAAAGGTCCGTTTCTTAACACTGAATCACAAAGTTAATGTATTATGTTGCAAATGGCATGCACGCAGTTCAAATTATAATGATCCGACTTAACCTCACAAAATACTCTTAAGAAAAGAGGAAAACTCTAAGCTAATCCTGTGAACTCCATGGAGTTCCCACTGATTGCAGGGAATTATTTGTATGTGAAAAGACAGTACATGTGAAAAAGGATTTGAAATATTTTCTCTTCTTTATTCGTTCCTTTGATGTCGCGCAAAGTATTTGTGTATTATTTGACACTTTGCATCAAATTTAAACTGGGTTGCATGTGAACAATTAGCTCTATACTTGCTGGAACACAATTGCATAGCTTTAACACAGAGGGAGAGATGTTACATTTCAGAAACTTCGTGTTTTATGAGCTATTTGCCCCATGGTGTATCTACAATCTAATATCATTTTCTTGCTACAAGACATACCATGTCACTAGATCCAGAATATGTTAGTATTTGACTGAAATATACATCTATATGTAGAACATACATCGCTAAAATTACTTTGATTGAAAAAGGATTCAGCTAAAGCATGAGGAGATCAAAAGTTTTGAAAAATCCTTTGGGTGCTACTATGCTATTTTTTTTCACTCTGAACAGCAAGAGACTGTTTGTGGCCCTCCCCACCACCAAAAAAAAAGACTTTTTTTTCCCCCTACTTGTTGGGTCTTTCTTTCACTCATGGTACTGACCACATCATCCCACTTTCACTTTCTAAACTGTAAGACCAGCTAAGATAGATTAACAAAAGCTCGGATCATTAACAGAGAAATATATCTTCTGTTCTCAACTTTAAGCATTTCTGCAGTACTGACCTTATTCACCAGAAACAAACCACTAAAAAAGACCTCAGCATATTTTAAGTGTTGCTACCCCAGAAAGGACCAAATACTACAGTATTTTTACCCTTAATTCCACAAACTTATAGAGTTTCCTCTAAATCATTTCTTAGCAGCAAACTAAATGGGTTCAGCTAAAAGTCTCCATGAATTTCTGAATATTTCAATGTTTCAAACAACATCCAAACATCACCAACATTTGCTCTATTGCCTAGGAAATATACAAAGAGAATCCAAAGATCCTTCCAAATATCTTCTGGAAGTAAAAGAGCAAAAATACTCATTTGGAAACCTGTACAGTTTGTGATGTAGGCTTTTCCAAGTGACACTTCCTGCAATGGGATTTATAGCTGCAGTGGGGAGCTGACTATGTCTCTATACATGGGTAATCATGTAAGATCTAGAGATTTTTGGATATGCCTAGGCATAGTATTTTCCATTAAGCTTGCAGGAAAAAACAGGCCCATGTTTTGCTCCAATCTCTTGAGAGATGTGCTTTTAGGAAACATTTTTGGTTTTGACATAACAGCATTTTCCCCAAAACATCTGTCTGAAAACTCCCAGCCAACTGCACTCACTTCATCATTCTTGGTGTCTTTAATCCTGATACTCAGTCCTGGTTCACTCAGTACTGAGTGCTCACTGTCTCCTCTGTCCATTATTGTTCAGAGCAAATTTTCTAAGAGGAATAACAGCTGCTTAAAAGCAGTTTAGTGTCTGACAGAAAATGAACCATAAAAGTATAGTATAGTTTCCCCTATGGCTGCATTCTCAGCCTAAGATCATGCAATTCAAGCCTATGCTGTCTGCAAAGACTCTGTGTGGAGCTGCTTCCTTACAGACCAGTATTCTTCAAGAGTATGGGTGAAGGGGAGGCAATACTCAAACTTTAACAGCTACCCTTGAGTGTATGTGCCAAGTAGCCTGCGCTGAAAACACCACTAAGCCCAGGGAGCAGCTGAATGGATGCCAGTGGCTAGGGAAGGAATAACTCTGAAGCCCAAGTTAATATCTACTTTAATTGCATACAAGGTGAGTAGTGTCAGTTTTGGGGAGGTTTTTTTTTCGTCTTCTCCTATACAGGATGGGAGCCATGTTACCATTGAGGTCTCGAAATTCTAGCAAAGGTGCACCAATGTTTATTTTTAACAAATAGTCACAAACAGTAAGTTATACATTAATAAAAACGGCCTTCAGACCTTCAGACTAATAAAATTACCTTAAAACAAATCTGTTCCGCATTTCAGGTTGGGTTGATTGCTCACCTATCCTTGTGCAAAGCATAGTTTGGTTCAGAATTTGCAAGCATAAGCCTGCCAATCCGCACCAAAACACAAATGTTGATTTCTTGGTCATGGCAGCAGTGAACTGCTGAAGCTCTCTTTGTAGGGTCCCCATCTGCTGCACAAACGGGCAGAGGATAAAGGAGCACCCTGTAGCGCTTTCAATCATTATTTTCATTGATTACATCTAGGTTAAATAACGGGAAGTATTCCTATGCCTATACAAAATACAACTAATTGCTTTGGACTTCACTGGGCCGCTTACAGTATACCAGTGTACCCAACATTGCTAACCTCTATAAATGCAATAGGAAAAAGTGGCCTAAACAAACGAAACATTGTTCTGTCTTTTATTAATTTCATTTTTTATTTTCTTGTATACAGACGTTTGACAGCTGTGACATTCATGGGCAATGCATTTGAAAAAGAAGACATAAATATTCAGAGACATATTAGAATGCTGTTCAATGTAAGCACCTGTCTACTTAGTGTTGACAGAAAATCATTTACTTTGCTTTATGCATGTTCTCTCCAGAGACTACAGAGGTCCTATTTTATTTAAAGAGCTGGTCCCAACATCACTACTAGCTCTTGAAAATGCAATATATACAGCTAATTATATTTATTAAAGAAACAATTTTGGTTTATATTTTCAATAATACTTAAACAATTTTGTCAATCTCTACTTCACTGGGGAAGTGAAGGAGGAAAGGAGATGGGGAGCTGAGAAGTAGACAATGAGTGACGTCGCAGGGCCACAAAAAGGGTCATTTATGATGTCACAGGGTCATTTATAACGTCACGAAAGATGATATAGAATGCACTAAACAGGGAAAATAAGAGATCATAAAGCGTACACAATCAAAAAGAGACTATGCCCTAGGCTGCCTTTTGATGTACCTTGCTCGTATAAATAATCCCACTAACTTAAGTATTGCAATAAAACTACTCATTTCAGTGAAAGTTAGGTCCTCTGGGTCTGGGTCCTCTATAGCTGGGTGTTAAATAAACAAACAAACAAACTAGATGAAGCGTTATGGAATATAGAAGCTTTTTATTCTTTTTGATAATTGGGAAACAATTGGGATCCAGTGGAAACAGAAATCATCTAATGAATGAGATGACTACAGCTCTCAAAAAAATCTGTCCTCAGCAAAATAAGCAAAAATATGAAAAACGTGGAAAGTCTGAATTTTAAGCCTTAAATTGTATGAATTCCACAGTGTGTACTTCTCTAGGGGGAGGACACATTTTGCAATATAGCTGTATTCACCGTGACACAAGTCAGAGAAAATATGACGAGTGTAAGACAAGTTTGTCCAGACCCCGTGTGTCTTTCATGTTTCTTTTTCTATATTGTGGAGAGGAGAGGAGAGGAGAGGAGAGCAGAGCAGAGGAGAAAAGAAGAAAAGAAAAGAAAAGAAAAGAAACTAAAAGAAAAGAAAAGAAAAGAAACTAAAAGAAAAGAAAAGAAAAGAAACTAAAAGAAAAGAAAAGAAAAGAAACTAAAAGAAAAGAAAAGAAAAGAAACTAAAAGAAAAGAAAAGAAAAGAAACTAAAAGAAAAGAAAAGAAAAGAAACTAAAAGAAAAGAAAAGAAAAGAAAGTAAAAGTGATCACAAGCTAATTTTTGCCCTGAACATTTCACTGCCTTTTATTTTCCCTGACACGAGCGCGTAACGATGTTTTAACAGCCCTGCTCACAGCGTGGGGGAGTGGGGGAGGTCTGGGAAGATGGGAATAGCCGGGAGCCGCCTCGGGAGCGCAAAGGCTGACAATGCTGCCACCTCTAGGCCGAACCCGGCAACAGCAGCCCCTCGAATCGCCGTGCCGCGCTCAGCACGAAAACCGGTGGGAAAAGAGCAGGAATGACTGAGGAAACCCGGATTCCAGCACATGGTTAATTCACCTGGTGAACCGATGGGGCAGCTACTTTGGTTTACCTAGTTCGATGCTCTTCTATAATTTAATTAGGATCGTCACACAGCAACCTGACCTGTCTATAGAAATTATGAGCTGCATGTCCAAACCCCTATGAATCCTTTTGCTCAATTAAAGCTAAGCAGGTCTTCTTCTTTTTTCTTTTTTTTTTTTTTTTAACAGAAAGATTTTTTTTCCTTCTTGCAGTGCACACAAGAAGCAATGGACCATGATATGCCTTTTTTCACATTAAGGTAATTATGTAAAGGCAGCAACATTGAAAATCATTGCTGAACTAAAAAATTTACACTGTGATTGCAGACATTTAAACCTGTCATTTTTAAGATATTGACACAATTTTCTTATGCTAAGGGAGAAACATGGGTGATTACACCTAATGCCCATAGATAGCTACATGACACTCTCCTAATATTAGCACTGGCTACTAAAATACCATGAATAGTCTAGAAAATTAATTTCTAAATGCTATTTGGAGATAATCCTCTGCATTTATAACTCAGTCTGGCCCTAGTGCTTCCATTTATATTATATATATATATAGTACATCTATATTGCTCTTTTATTGTCACTTCTGTCAAGTTCTCTCTCTCTTCGATCCTGCAGTCCTTACAGAGAAGCTAATTCCCCCATCAGAGGAAAGAAGTCACTTAATAGTTTTACAAAACAAAAAGAAATTAAAACAAAACAAAACAATCCTCCCCTTGCCTGTCAATGGTAGCAAAGGAAGAAAGATGGATAGGGCCCAAGCAACCTCATAGAGCATGTCTAAATACCCCTGGCTTGCTTCAATATCAAAGCAAGCTAGGGAAGTCCTAGGTGCAACTCTACTACAAAAGTTATTTAAGCATCAAAGCCACCAAATAAAAAGGAAGCAGGACCTTGGCAAGAAACAAAATTGACAGAAATGGTGCTGGCACCTGAGCTCCAGGGAAAGGCAAGATTTCTGACAGCCTTTAAGTTACTGGCTAGGTATTTGTAGCTCCTTGGAGAACATAAAGGTTTTCTGGAGCATCCATTCATAGCAAAGGACATTCCTCACATGATGTACGTGAACAAGTTAAATCAAGATACTGGTTGTCACCCCCAAGTAAGTGAGGTGCTTTAAAAATAGCACCTGTGGAGAGGATGGAGGAAATGGGGACCAGAGTCACAGCTGGTGACTTGGGGAACCACAGCACCCTCCATCTGTGCTTTGGGCCTCCACGCCTATGAGGAAAGGGGAAGGACGGCCAGTTCCCCTTGGGGACTGCTCAGAACTCTGAGGAGAAAACCTCCTGCAGTATCACATACTCATATCAATATTTTCTCTCTTCCTGTGGGTCTCACACATGAGTCACATCACATAGACTCAAGGATCAGTCCCAGAAACTGAGTATAAAGCAGTTAAGAAATGTAGTATATCTTATTTTATATTTTCTTAGAAATAATATTGGGATTACTTTCGTTAGTGATTTCTCATTTAGTATGCACATGCATAAATGTGAGAATAAAAGTTATCCTATTAAAGTCAATAGGACTACTTCTGTGATTAAAGTTTCATTTATGCTGAAATAGGGACTTATACATACACTTCCATTCAATATGTGCATATTGTGAATATTAAATAATGTTAAATTGCTCCCCTTTTCATAATAGAATCCTCCTGACAGTTACAACGTTCAAGTACTAAGCAGTAGATATTACAAAGGCAGCTTCCTATCGTTCAGTAATTTCTCCCTTTTAATATTCCTGAATTTTGCCTCTCACAAGTAGGTCAAATGATCCTGTCTTTGAAAAGTGATTTGGCATATTCCTTCAAACTTTAAATCAAGTCAATAAGATTCTAGCCTCCCATATGTCACTATCTTTGAGTAACATGAGTTTGTTTAGACAAAGCCCAGAATTTTTTCTTCCTGTGTCTTAGTTGCCTTTAGGATCATAATAAGGGTGGAGGCATCAGTTCATTTTCGATTCTCCTCAGAGAATCTTTAGATCTTTAGATCAGATTCTCCTCAGAGAACAATAAATGGGGCCACATATACAGATTATCACTAGCACTGCCATCACCACTCTGAAAAATTGTAGTATGTAGCACGCAGTTCCCTTGCAATGGAGTGGGAGGCTGGAATGAGGTGAAGAAAATAAGAAGTCTCCTTCCCAATAGCTATTGGATACTCTTCCTTTCTTCCTGGGAAGAAAGTATACTAAGATGAGGCAGAAACATTATGAAGAGAAATTGCCACCTGACACTTGTCTTTCTCCATGTCCATGGTAATATATCCATAAGCACCTTGAGAAGTTACAATCCTCAGATTTAACAAAAGAATTGAGGAACTGTACAAATCGAGACAGAGATAGTAGCCTGAGCCATGACTTGTGTCTTTGTGCTGGAGATGGCAGGATATGTGTGCAATTTGCCAGTGGAGTAGAGACTTCTATGGACGTTCCACAACAAACTGAAAAAAAGTTGTGGAAGTTTGTGGAAGAAGGTGTGGAAACTTCTGTCCCCAGAAAAACAAATCAAACACATGAAATTATTGCGCTTCTACCATTTAAGGGTTAAGCAAGTATTTCTGTGCCTTAAAAATAGATCCTATCTGTAAACAATCTGGATTTGGAAAGAAACATGCCTTACAAAAAGAACAAAGATCAGGTATATCATCCACGATCCTACTAGTTAGGACTTTATCTGATGGCTCACAGGAATGTCACAGTCAGTCAACAATCCAAAGAGAATAATGGATTCATGAATGTTAAAGAAAGAAAAGACCATTTCTCTGCAGTACTTGATTGTACTCTGCACATATTGATCAATCTGTTATTTTGCCCAATCTTATTTCAGGTTTCTCCACACACAAAAAAAAAAAAAAAAAAAAAAAANNNNTCAATCTTATTTCAGGTTTCTCCACACAAAAAAAAAAAAAAAAAAAAAAAAAACACTCATCTTGCATAGATTTAAATAGACCCAAGGTAATTCAACATAATTTACCAGATAACATTATAATTCTGTAACTAGAAAAGATTACTTTCATTAGACCCCAAAATATATAATCATGTCAATGTTAGATTAGGATAAAAATACAGATTCACTAAAATGGGGTGCTGCAGTTATGAAATACTGAGTACTGTGGTTAGGAAGTGCTGAAAAGGTTAATTTTTCTTATGTTTATGACTCTATTGTTTTAGGAGCAACAACTCCTTTAAATACTAGTTAGATATAGCTATAATAAGCGTATTGATGTAAATACAATAAGACATTCCTAAGGGGAGTTGCAATTTTTTTAAAAAAATTTCCATATTTCCTACAATAAATGCTATCCCAAGAAATTTTATAGCTAACAGAAATGTAGAAAATACTACACCCAGAGCTAGAAAACTGTTCCAGTACAAAGCATGCCTAATATATAGCCTCCCAAACACACAGTGTATCCCTAGTAAAGTTGTAAATTATGGTTGCAAATGAGGCCACAAACAAAATTTTGCTCAAGGCATGAATCATAAATTCAAACAATAATCATCTCCTGCATGAGGCACAACTACTTTGTTTACTTCTTATACCCTGTTTCCTAAACATGAAGATGAAAGTAGGTCAAGTAAATTTAGCATCTTTCACATGAAGTATGTTATGACACTGGGTGGCATAGCCTAATTTACAATTACATGAGTTTACATGAATATTAAAATATGTGTTTTCACTGTGCTGTGTCATTACACATATTCACATTTTACCTCACATTGACACAGGATCATAGAAAACACCCAAGATTTGGAGGAGTGGGAAGGGGCAGAAGAGGAGAGAAATATTTACCAAAATAGCAGCCTGCATGGAATTTCGACAGGTTAGGAAAGGGCTTCATATGATGTTGAATGATGTTTTTCAAACTGTTTCTTACTATTTGCTTTGGATTTTGATAGTTTCAGTCTGTTTATTGACTGAATTGCAATGGGAGAAGAAGTAAGTTTGGAGACTGTTGGTTTCTATTATGTTCAAAAGTGCCAATTTTGTTATCAGGAAACCACTGTCATCAACCAGGCAGGCCTTCTCATCTCTGGACTCCAATGTGCAACCATTTGCAAGGGCAACCACCTATCAGAAGCTGGAATAACAAATGTCATTGTTCACCATTCTACCATAATTCTCTGAGGTTTTAAATGTGATACATTTAGGAAACATCCTTGATATAAATTAATTGATGAACTTAATTTTAGTTATTTTCATTGATGGGAAGTAGAGAAAAAATTGGCATTGTAAGAGGCCTGTTTCCAAAAGATAGGTTCTGTATACAAGATTTTCTGGTAAACATCCAGTATCAAATCCTCAGTTATTGCATGAATAAATAGCATGTGTTATAAATAGTAAATACAAATAAGTAGCATGAATGAATAGTATGTAAGATTACGGAGTATTATTTTTGTAACAAAGGCAGTCAAAAAAGTTTATCATAAGTTGATGATGTGTATGTAGTTGAGTGATTTGACTATCAAGACTAGAATTGCTTTTTCTTTCTAAAGAAAATTATGTATCCATCTTTATCTAGTGATTTGGCCTGACATTTAGAAATAAGAGTAATCTTCAAATTTTTTTAAAAAACTCTGTTTCCCAAGGATCTATGTATGCAGACATATCTGAATACACATACAAAATCCATAAAACAAAACATGAGAATGGGAGAATGCAACTTATCAGGAGTTTCCTCCACATACATTAGGGCAGAATTCAGCTTGTCATCTTAGTTTCAAGGGTTCAAAAATGACCACGTTACTTTAAGTTGAGGCTTTCAAAACAGGTTTTAAAATTTTTTCCCACAAAAAAAAAAAAAAAAAAAAAAAAGCCTTGACATTCAACAGTGTTTGAAATAGTTTAGTATTGCTCATTAAAAACATTGTCAAGATGAGAAGGCGCAAGAGAATGAAGATAATAGTTAAGTGATCCAGTTATGCAGTCTAACAGGAATAGAGGTTATGAGCACTGATACCGAAGCATGGTCACACAGAAGGAGGAATACTTGCTGCAATATACTTGACTGACAGCAGCAATTAAAAGACAAAATAGATGAACAGTTTCAGTAGGTTTCCCCTAGGCTTCCAGTCTCTAAAATTCTTAGGCAGATACTACTCAGATATTGTACTCAAATGTGCATTGCTATTAACCCCAGCTGGGACTAAATTTTTACTGGAAAGACAAGGTTGATTGAAAATTGGTCAGTAATCAATAAGCTGCACAAAGACAGTATTAGAATATAAGTCTTAGATGAACACTTTCAATAGTATACTGATTGCAAAGTATGGCATCTTAGTCTGAATTCAATTTCTTGATTGTCTGTTATGCCAAGTTATTTGCATTGGAGCTTTGGATCAAATCACAGTGTGTAGTTCTGAATGTACAACCACAAAAGAGTTCCTATTTTCTAAATGTCCTATGGAAAGGGGTTGTACAAAATAAAGCCCATTTTCTAATAGGAAGGTCTTTGTCCTTCCAACAAAATAGACACTGAGTTGTCCCAGTCTTATGAAAAAGAAAGAGGTCAGGAAATCCACCAAAATTAAATCAAAGAAGCTGTATAGTACCTTTTAAGTCAAAAATAGTTTGATGAGATTTCACATATTGGTGGTAGCATCTTCTTGTGGTAATAATAAGAACTTACTGATACACATCTTGATAGTTCTCTTATTTGTAACTCCTCCAAACAGGAGGAGTTCCATCAGTGGTGGAAAGAACTACATAACTAATACTATGATGAGCCAAGCTGTTTTTCCAATCTAACAGGTTCCTTAGTCAATTTTCAAACTGAGGTGAAGAATTGCCTGGTCCCCACTTTCATCCTGTAAGTAACCAGTGATTCATCTTTTCCAGTATACCAAATGATGACTTAGTCACTGTGAATGCCAGAGAGCACAAACCCAACGTACAGAAGGCTCAGACCACTGAAATACCTAAACCCACATTCTGAGTCTTTTCTAGCCCTTTTGCAACATCCTGATGTCACAAAGCAGCCCCCAGTCAGGCGAACGTTTTCTGCAAGGAGCCAAATGTTCCAGATGTACAGGATGATTCAGAGGCAATAGGGAACATAGGAACACTACTGGTTTTCCATAGGCCTTTACAACATATTGCAAAGTACATTCAGCTCTTTCAAGTCTCAGGCAAGAATCCCCTGCGGCAATCAGCTCCCTAAAATGTTGACAGTTCACAAGTCTATTAAATAAATTAACACACCCAGCGCTGGGTACACTAGAGGAAATCCTAATCAAAGTGCGTAAAGTCCTTGGCTGAACTAATTGTCTTGGAGCAGCAACAAAGCGGGTAAGAAGGGCTCCTCTCTGGACTTCTGCCATAGTCTTCAATCCTTGAGATTTAACACAGAAGGGAGAGGCAAAGGCTAAGTTCCTTAACCGGAGCCTTGCAGAATAAGGAAATTGCGCAGTACTGGCTTCAGTTAAATAAAAAGTATAGCACTTACCCATATTGAGAATCCCGCTCTGCATGGGATGGGGTGGAGCAGCCAACAGCCTGGTTTATTTCACAGACAGAAGTGGATTTTTAAGGAGCTGCTATGAACTGCATATGCCTTTTACATAAAAACTGTGGGGACTGAGATATGACATTTCACAGAGTCACCGAGGAACCAAAAACGTGAAAAGATACAGAAACATGGCTGCTTCCTGACATATCTGTACTTATATATATATATACATATGTTTTCACTGCAGAGGTACAGGCAGGGGTCAAAAGATACCTGGGTCATACCTGGAACAGTTTCTGTTTTTAAAGAGATGGTAGTAAAGAAATAGAGTGTGATGATTTTCCGTTGGTTATCCAAGAATGCTGATTAGAATGGATAGAATAGAGGACCAAAAGCACCAGTGAATGTGATGAATTTCTGTTCCACAAGAGTAAATTTGAAAAAAAAAATGACTCCGAGAATTTAAAGTGTATCGGAAATAAGTTCAGTGTGTATGATAGTCTCAACATTACCTTTCCAACGTCTCTGAAAAAATGTACTTTGTTACAAACTCTTCTCCCTGTTAAGAGAGCCAAAAGAATTGTGAAATGTGATGGCAATCTTAATGCTCCTGACACTTGCTTACTATTTATTGACTGAGACACATTTCAGCCTCGTTATTCAGCCCTTTTGGAGAGGAACAACTTTCAGCCCCAGCCTATAGGTGGAAGGCTCTGCGTCTCTGCAATCTTACACTCCACATTTGTACAAACAAGGACCTTGGCACTATTTCCAATTTCTCTTCTTTCTAGGACCCTTTCTGGCTTCACAAACGTCTGCATTGAGAAACCTTTGCCAAAGTTAGAAGCTAGAATAACAAAGGTTCTCATCTTTTCTTCTGGGAATATACTAGAAATGTTTTTTTACCCTAAAACAGCACTTGCCTTTCCTAGATGGAGCTGGCTTGTTTAACAGTAGAGAGATGAATAAGTCCCAAATTTCCTGGCAGTATGTTGAAATGTATATGCACTCTCCCAGGCACTCTCCCTGTATTAAAGTGGATGCAGTCACGCTAAATACTTTGACAGCTAAATTCCTTTTGAGCTTTTGCATGCAACAAGACACTCAAATCTACAGCTAAACCCTGCCCTGGCCAGTAATCCCAGAAGATAGATCCTTTGCTGCAGAAATTCTGCTAGTCAGGTCAAATATTTGAAGGGCGTATGTGATGAAATTGCTGCCAGTTATGGTATGGTATTATTCAGATAGGAGTGATGTATTTTTTCAGCAGCTTGCAGATATCTAGGGAGCTGGACATCAGACCTAAGCAGGACTATGTAGTGGGGGATCCAGTCCCAGCACTAGAAATTCTCCTCCTTCCTCATTTGTTCCACCACAAGCAGGCAGGATCAAGCTCTGGATCCTTAAAAAGCAGAAAAATGCAGGAAGACCCTTCTTCTGGCAGCTGACTAATGTAGGACACTAAGCAGCAGGCCTAAGTAACAGTGTCTGTAGTGTCTACTATAAAGAATGTTTCATTTCATGTATATGAAATATAACTGACAAGTTCCATATGGCTTTTTCCAAACAGGTAAATATCTTCCCACAGAATGAAATATGTAAAACAATTAGTACTTAGCACTTCTATAACACGTTTTAACTGAGGATCCCCAAACACTTGGAAACTGCTTTTCTTGGAAATGTATCTCTGGGCATGCATTTATCACTGCTGTATGTTGATGCTATTTCAGTGGGCGTTTCCAGGAAGTTCTTAGTGGCCAGGAAATGACAATATGCGAATTTGGAAGCTCCATCAGACAGAACCCTCTGGTGCCTTCCTTCCCCCTTCCACTTTGTCGTACAGGCCAGGGTTGTGCTATTCTTTTGCAAATCTTGTAATCCTCTGTAATTTGCAAGCCAACAGAGAAAGAATTAGCAAGTGAATGAGGCATACTCCAACTTTATTATTTCTGAGTAGAAGTGTTATTGACTTAAAATCAGAAAAACATTTTTATGTTTTTTCATTAATATGCTTGAAATACTGATATTTTCTGCATTTCTTATAGTCAGGTAGAACACAGAACAACTCTGCAATTTTTTCTGTTCAGACAGATAGAGACAGAAGAGACAGATAGAGGGTGATTTCCCGATTCAATCTGGGGCCGGACAAAACCAATATTTAAGTATTTTAGCTTTGATTTCCAGTGAAAGTTCTTTCTGTTCTACAGTTATTGAATAGTTGTTGAATAAAGCATGTCAACAAAATCAAATTGTACATCAGTTATCAAATACTGAGAGCAAGTTGTCTTTCATGACCAGTATTCTTGCTCCTTTGGGGTTTTGTGACTGTTACTATCCCCTGCTACTAAATAACAAGTGCAACTTGAGAAATAGAAATTACAAGAGGGTAGATGGAAAATAGAAATGTAAAAACCTTATGCTTTTAAATATGGGGCACAAATAGCTGGAAAGAATGCATATCTCTAAAAATACTTTCGATTCATTGTGAAAAAAAAAAGAAAAAAAAGGAGATACATTTTTAGAAGTGTGTAAAAGATATAAAGTTATTTCTGAAAGGAATAGATTTAGAAAATTTCTCAGGAGAATTGTTTGCTAGTAGATCATAGAATTTCCACATTTTGGATATAAAAGAACTCAGCATAGTCATCTACTTCCACTTTTTCCATTTTGTAACATGCTCTACAAGCTTGAAAACTGTGCTAAGTACTATTTATTAAAGTAAAGCACAAAGTCATAAAGTGCAAAGTAGCACTACTACCCCCCCTATATTTTAGGCTTTTAAAATTACATTCAAGTAATCAATAGCAAGTGAAACTTTAAAACATACCAAGAATTAAAGATGACTTTTTAACGGCACCACTAAAGACAGGAAACTGATCTTTAAAATGTCACAGTGAGCAAGCTCTTGGCATGACCCTGCGGATGAGGGTAAGCAATTTCTATGCCAACCAAAAAGACTTCTTATGCATTAAGACCGTTATAGCTTATCTTTACATCTTTTTTACTTTTCCTATGTTTATACAAAACCCTACAGATTTAGGGTAACTGTTGAAAATTGTGCCGAAATAACATGATAGAGAACAACAACAGAAAAAAAAGTCTGATGTAACTGTCTTTTAAATAAGAAGCCAGGTTTTGTCACACACACGGTACCATCATTACCTATGTCACCAGCAATTTGCACATCTTTCACACACCTGAAGCACAATATCTCAGACTTCTATTCATATGTAGTATCTTCTAATGCAAATCTGTCTTCAGTGTAAATCCAAGGCTTCTGTGCTGTAGGTGGAAGGAAGGGTGAAAAACACCCTACCAACAGATAACCATCTGGCAGACTCTCTTTCTCCCTCCACCATCTCCATGTGATTTTTAGCACTTTGCAAAATGTCATTAAGCAAACAGAGAAGACCACAAGCAAACCTCTAGTATCACAAAATCATGTTTTATAAACTGTTGAGAAACGCTGACATGTAATGAAACCTTATTCCCTATATGCCTTCCTCTCTGTAAATGATTTGCTTCCCTCTCTTCATGTATAAATAAACAGAAATGTGTCCGTATATTTGGTGTGTTTTTTTTCCTTTGGTCGTCATAATCAAGGGCTATTACAGCAATAGATCTTATCTAGATCCGAAGAACAGAATGGCAGTCCCCTTGCACCTTCAGTTCAGATTTTTGTTTATGCTTGGCTGCATTTGTGGCTGTTTCTGATAGTTTTAGGTCAGCCATGACAGACTATGGGTGACACTAAATAAACAAGCTGGGAGTCTGGGACCAGCCAGGAAGGAATGATACTGGTGCTCAGAGTCTGATTTTCTTTGATTAATCAACATTTTTATTCAGAATAACTCACTGTGTAAAGTAGCTGTTTGTCTGACTAGGCATATTATGTTGTAAGGTTTAGGAATTTAAAAAAATCACATAGACAAGGAGAAAGAAAAATAAAAGTGTTCAATCTTGTGTAGACTTTAACTTGAAGTTCCAGGTTATAGTAGACTAAAGAGAGATTTATTTGTTTAATTTATGCCCAGCCATTTCTCTTTCCCTCCCTTCTTTGTCTCAGTTAAATTCCACTGCAGTAAGCTCACCTGAGAAAAGTCTAGATACTTCCTTACAGCCTGCTCAAGGGGGACAAAAATTTCTATTTTTGGTCTGTTTTGTCCTGTCTGATTTTCTCCTCTTTCTGTAGTGATACCAATATGTCTGTGTCTAAACCCACTTTTCATTTGTTTATTTTGTTAACTATATTTCTTGGCCCTTTGGTCATGCAGTAAAATTTGAAAAATGTGTACCCTGAAGGCCCAAATGACAAAGTAATAATAAAAAACCTTACTTTTTTTTAATTTCAAGAATTTTAAATCAGTCTTCTGATTAGGAAGAATATGAGAACTGACTGTTTTGAAGCTTGGGGCTGTTGATGCTGCCTACGTGAGAATGCTAGGAAGCTATCAAACCTAGGGACCTACATGCCTGACTCTCAGATATATGTGAATAGAATAAAGGCATTATAAATCCTTAGTTCAATAAAATACTTTTACTGCATATCTAGAATGAGAAATATTTTTCAAAATGGACATGAATTACAAAAATAATAAATTACTTCCATGCAAACTTTGACTTGTTTAAAACTTGGTCCTGAAAGCCAATAGAAGCACTACCCTACCCAGAGATAAACAGTGTCTCTAGTACCCAGGCAATCAGTTCAGAAAAAAAAACAAAACAAAATCACAATCCCCATCTTCTTTCATAGGCCCTGCAGAAATGTTAGAAAACCTACCATACTTTTACTTCCCTAGAGATGGACTTTCTAAAATGGGATTAGAGGTTTAAATAGATGCTTAGATGCTGTTTAAAGAACTAATAAGGCTTGCTAAGTCTTTCATTAAATTATTGCTCAAGTTCATACAGATCAGAGCGACGCAACTTGATTTATGACATTTAGAAGTTACGTACACTAACACACGTAAGTGCATGGAAATCCCACCGTGAAAATAATTTTTTTTGAGCTATACTATGCCACTTCCAAAGCATTTCTCTGAAAATAAACAACCAAGTTAACAAATACTCATGTTTAATATTGCCTAGGGTTATTTTATTTTAAAATTGTTTTCTAGATCCACCATAATCATCTCAGCTAAGTCTACAACAACCCAGGCCTTCAAAATCAAACTTTAGCCAGAACCGTTGATACTGCTATGGTTTAATTAGTTACGCATTTGCCTTCTGGCCAGGTTCAATAAATATGCATGCATTGGCACAGCTGCATGTCAGCATGCATGTTTAAATTAAAAATGTTTCTTTTGAGGCTCTGGCAATCCTGGCGTTCATTCATTTTGCCAGAAGCTGCATCAAATCACAAACTGCTTGTCCATTCCTCATCACAATGTTGGTGTATGCTTGATGCAATCATGAAAATGTGCTACCAGATTAGCTGCTGAGATTAACATAGGAGTCACCTTTACTCCATAGCTAGAAAGAAGGGTGCTCTCATGCTTTACACAACTGAAAAATATGCAGATAGGCTGCATTTGGCCAAAATGGCATATAAGGATGAAATGTGCAATTAACAATAACTCATATAAACTATAATCACATCACTAAAATACTATTTTCATATCTATGATTGCATTTGTTATGTAAAAGTTACTAAATGAATGGGACTTGTTTCCTCCACTTCACATTGGAAACTTTATGGATAATGATCTTACTGGTCACTGTTGATGAATTATTATTAGCTATATTTACTAAAAGAAGAGAAATGTGGATGTTATACAAACTTTCTAAAGGACACACTAGAAGAGTGACAAATAGTAGATTTTTTTTCTTGCTATTCACGTCTCCATGCCAAACTTCAGTCCATTCAAAGGGTCAGAGAAGGGAATAGCTTCTGACAGACACATATAATTGTCACACTAATCTGAATTTCAATCGTCTTGAAATACTTGACAGAACAGAAGCAATGAAGGTGAGACTCATGTTTCTATTTGTTTACAGAGAGCCCGGTTCACTGATTATTAAAGTCAAAGAAAAGAATTTCACTGACTTACTAACCAGTGGATCATTGTTCTTTTTTTAGGCCATTGACTGGCAGATATTCATTCCCCAGCAGAAAAATTGATGACTTTGTGTGTGTTACAAATATTTAGGTTTATCTCCACAATACCTGGAGGCCCTATGATTAAATTTATCATGCTTAAAAAATGCAGGTTTACAGAAGGCCCTCACCAGCTGAGATGCCTTGCTCCCAGGGGAGTCAGACTTCTCACCTCACATCTCAAGTCATAAAATAAAGTCCCTTGGGAAGACTTTCAGGACACAATCTTTGTGTGAAATTTCAGGGTCACTAATACCCATGGAAAAACTTGTTGTCCATGTCATTCACCAGGCCATAAGTCTTTAATAAGCATTAATTTTTATTGAATTATCTGAAGCACTATAAGTGAGGATGGAAAGAACAATATCATCCATAAAAGGATGCAATTCAGACAGGACATCTTATTTGGAAGTTGGGGGTGCAGGTAACTATATTATTTGATTTTTTATTTTGGTATGAAATATTGCAAGTAATTTAGGTTAGGAACAAATATTTGTTTATCTTTTGAAAATCTTAAGTAGTTCCCATTGTCTTTGGAAATCAGAAGGGATTGTACTGGCAAAAGAACTGTAGTGTGTTTTAAAATGGTAATAAATACTCATTTATGATGTCTGTTGGATCACTAAAAGACAGTTGAAATAATAGTTTTACATTGCATATTAAGAAACAGCTAAAGGGTATCCTTCCTAGCTGTGCTGGATCCTTGCAGCACACTTAGGAAGCTCACCATGAGTGCTGGTGATGAGAAATGATCTGAGGAATATTAGGGAAAATGATCAGATCAGGTGTTGCACTGGAACTCAGCGTGTTCTCTTCTTTTGGAACAAAAGGGAAAGACAAAAATCCTCTCATTTCAGAGAAGAATTCTCAGCCTACCAACAAACAACCCCCAAGCTCCTGCTCATTTAAAAAGTAAGATCTACTAGAGGTAGAACTAGAATAAAAAAAAATCCAGTGGTCACCACCTTCATTAGAAATGATTGTCAACCTCTGTACATTTTCTCTTGCAAATTAAATGCTGTTTTGTGTAAGAAAACCATTCATATGATAGAAGCAATATTATTTGTTGAGAAGCAAAGCTTGATTCATAATTATAGACTGAACTTAATTTTTCAAGGCATTGACATTTTAGAAAACCCAGTGCACTCTTCTATTGTATGAACAGAAGGGGTGTCTCACAGGTCCGCTAACTATAACTGTACAGTATGAAATTTATTGCAATGCTCCAGCAAAGTGTGATGATACTCTGAACAATGTGGTGGGGAAAAAAAATAGCTTCATGGGAGATCCCAATATTTTTTGCTTTTTGTTGTTCCAAATTTGAACAAAAGCCCTGATTTTGAAATTTCTAATGGAAAATAAAATCCTGGTTCAGGACCTTAAAATATTTTTGTTGTGGTAATATTAGTTTCATTCAGTAATCTAAAAACATGTAACCTTAAATAACAAAGCCTACAATTTGTTCTAAAGCACAACAAACTTATGAGGAAGAGTGAAAGAATGTAAAATTACCTAAAACTAGTTGAACTACATTTTTTGATGTAAACCTCCCACAGAAAATTTCTGTACTGGACTATGGGGACTGTCTCTGAATTGCTTTTTCCCCTGTTTGGGTTCATTTTTCTTGTTTGTTTTTGTTTCCAAAACTAAAAAAATAATAATAATAAAAGTAATCATACATTCTTCAGGAATCCTCAGGAGGGTATTAAATTAAACTGACAGCACTGATACTGCTATTCATGTTGAAATAATTAACAATTCCAGGGCTATTAATGGGGTATTGTATCACTGTTTTAGACCAGGTAGGATGAAAGTAAAAACCTTTTGGTGACTTTTGCTCCTACTAAAATTTAATTAGCCTTACTTACTGACCTCATGTTTTATGTAACAGTACACTCCAAAAGGACCTCATAAATGGCTACTAATATAAAGGTAATGTCTTCCTTTCCCCCCCACCAAAAAATAGCATAGCATGAAAGAATTTTTGAGCATTTTAACTGCTTTTGCAAAGTATTCTTATAATTGCTAACATTATACATTTCAGCATTACCTGTGGGACGGAATGACTTTGAATTTAATTGAAGCAAGAATACCTCGCTTTGACAAGGTCACTTTTTAAAGCGTAGCATTGTAGAGGAGTTTCATTTTTCCTTTCTGGATTAGCTTTAACCTATAAAATCATTGATAAAGAATTATATCTTGGCCATCAAATATGATTATAAGTGAAAACTCCACCTTTAATGGACATAAAATTTATGCATTATGATGAGCTATACTAAACCTGAAAGGCTGTGCCTCATTAGCAAAAAAAAAAGTAACTGCGGCCAATGAACAGCTATTTTCAGAAGCTCCTTAACATGAGCTGTTTAATTTAGCAAAATCAGACCCTTAGAGTCACGCTGATTCTGAGTGCAGTATCTGTTATCAGAACAGTTGAAAGCCTTTTGCTGGCCTGGCTTCACAAAAGAAAATGGTAGACTAATCAGCTGAAGGGTTCCAAGCAAACAGTTTGAATCTGAAAATAAAAGATATGACAGGTTTGCCTTCATTTAATGACAAGAAATAAGATAAATATAGGACACGCTGAAACTAAGAGATCTCAAAAAAGAAATAAGAAGCTCATTAAAAATGGCAAAGGATTTAGCTGTTTGAACATATTTCCAAGAACTGAATGATTTTTTATCACTTCAAAAAACATTATAAAACTCCATGTGATAAAAGCACAGCATCTATGAAAGCATCTTGGAACCTCAAAAAGTAGGAAAATACAGCATTTTACAGTAATACCGATGACTCCTTCTAAAAACTTGCTCTGGAGAAGAACCTAGAAGAACTCCTTTATCTGATGTGTAAATGGAAGCTCAAAGATGCTTTAAGTTTTCACAGCTATGTCTTTTTCTACTACTTTTTTATTTTGTTCATTTTGGCATTAGAAAGGGAAAGGATAAAGGAAAAGGAAAAGTGGAAAAAAATAAATCAAACTGAAAACCTCAGTGAGATATTTTGAATACAATTACTTTTCAGAAAATGTGGCATAAGAAAGCCTTTGCACAATGCAGTTTTTGTCAGGATTTAAAAATAGAGTGATATTTCATAAATCTGTGAACAACAAACATATTTTCTAGCTTATTTTATTGGGTTAAGTGGAAAGATTTTAACCCTTGGAAAGCTGTGTTGTATAAGTAAAAGAAAAAAATAGTAATATTTTCCTTTCTATTGACTTTCCTATCACAAATGGAAACATGGTTCCTGAAAATGCTCAACAGCTATTCTTTTGTTGATTCATACATGTAGAACTCACAGAGCAACAAGATAAGCAACATTATCAACAACAAGAGTCATTTGTCTTTAAGCATGCATTGGTGGCATTTTAGATTTTTTTCAAGGGCACAAGTCACATCTATTTCAAACAGAGGAAGCATGACAAATTTTTAACTTGAGGGAAGAAATCTTCTCATGAAAGTTTGGAAATAGTGGACATCAGATAGTGAAAACTTTGCTGGGCAAATTTTCAACATTGGACCTCGTATTAGCAAGCCAGTATGCATGGGCATTTGCCTGGTGAAAGTACATTTTTGTCAACAAGTCATGAACCTTTTAGGGCAAACAAATCAGAATAGATGACTTTCTATTGATACATATACCCAACCGACAAATTCAAACACACTTTTGAATTTTGTTTTTGAATTTATGGATCCACAAGAGTATATGCCATTTCTGTGCACAAATATATATTTCTAGGCCAACAACCATTACTGTGTATACAAGCAAATGTTTTGTCTTGGATAAACTTTTGGTATATATTGGCACTACTCTTGAACAAAATTTGTGTTTGCCTCAATCAGTGCTTATGTCATCTCTATGTGATGTCTATAGAAACTGAAACACTGTAAGCACTATAGAATAGGCACTGAAGCCTATTCTACAGCCATTTTTTATGATAAGTTAATGTGTTTTACTTTACTTTTTAGGATAAGTTAATGTGTTTTGTTTTATTTTGTTTTACACAACTGACCAAGGCATTTAAATATCTTTGAGGAAAAAAAACAACATAACAAACCTAAATATTCTCACAATGAGCTATACAAAAAAAGGAGTCCCAAACTTTCCAGAGTATCTTAATGAGGGTTAAAGGTCACTGCTAAATAAAACTGAGGAACAGAAAGGATCAGGATCCTGTTTCCATTTTAATGTGCCTCATGTTTATGTTTTGCTTTCAGCAAGGGAAAGGCTGAAACAATTCCACTTACAAGGAGGTTACAAACAGGCTGAGGATTGCAGCTGGCTGGAAGAAAAAGTTTGTGCTCCATAGGGCTAAGGTGAATATGAGTTCACACAGAATAGGCATATGTTAAGCACAGGGCTTACAGCTGACATTTCTGCTTGAGTCCTTTGCTAAAAATTACAATCTATCTAGGTTGTGGTCTGAATTCCAATTCCTTTAATTTATGTTCAACAGCTGCACTACAATAACATTTACCTTTAATTTTAATTTCACCATTACCAAAACACAAATTTTATGGAAAAAGGTTAAATTCCAAAGTTGTTGTGCCTGCAATTAATATAAGATTAAACAGAAGAAGACCTTACATTTAAAGATCCTCAGAATAAGAAACAATTGCAAGGCATCAAAGCAACATGGTGAACCCTAACCTTTGCTTAATCACTTCTGAGTTATAGATCCTTCTTTTGTGAATGTGATTTTGGTGATTTGGAACCAATATTTTGATTCTAAAGATTTATAAACATGTTAGAATTCCATATACTCTTTGTCAACCACATTCTCTTCCTACTCTCTATCCATACAAGTATGAAAAATAAAAATAAATGCCTTATATCAAACTATGGAAGTTTATTAATGTGTTCATCTGCAGAGGTATAACAAAACAAAGCCTTTTTACATGAAAGACGGGGCACCTGGATACTATTTCTTAAAAACATTTCATGGCTGAGATACAGCTAAGTGAGATCTCAGCTATTATGCAGTGACCTATGGAGTATGGCCACCCTCAAAGATGAAACTCCAGATATTTTGGTAAAATGGGATATAATGCTTAGATTCCTTAACTTGACCTTTACATTCTTTTAAGATAGGAATAGGATAGATTTGCTTAAATTGGTATAAACGAGGTATCAAAGAAGTTTCAGTGATCACTTCTCATTGGTTAGAAGTCCTAAAATAGACCTCACATTGAAATACGTAAAATACAGCTTGACCCAGTGTGGTATATAGCTCCTATAGCTGTGCAAAGTGCTTCTGTCAAAATGTTCCAAATCTACCTGTTCATTAGTTTTCTACTAACGAACAAATAAAGGCATTTGGTGGGGGATAGCATGAATCCCTATTTATGCAACCAGCTTGTCTTCAAAGCTTTCCAAATAAAATATCTTCCAATTCCGGAAAAAAATATTTTACTGATGAGAGACTGCCCTAGCAGCTATGAAAACTTAGTCCTCTGAAGCAGTATTTTTAACATCAACCAAAAATGCTTTCATTCATATGGTCGTACATCAAGGGATGCATACACCAAGCAATTACTAAATCATATAAATCAGGCCGTGGGAATTTTAGAACACTCATTTACACTTAAGAGACTTTAAATCTTTTTTTCTGGATTACTCTATTTTGAGCTGGCCCTGAACTTGCTGTTCCAAAGCCAGCCTGAAAGATAGACAGAATAAACTTCTTTGCCTGATATAAAAATAAATTTCTTTATGTATCACAGCGAAAAATTTCAGTAGAACGGGGAAAAACGTACCTCAGGAGTTCCTTTCACCTTCTCTGGGAAGTTGCTTTTTGATGAAGCCTCTCAGGCTCGGCAGATGCCAGAGCCATCCACCTGGGGCTTGCTGATCTGGACTCAACCTGCGTATTCCCTTGGACAGGGACTCTGACCCTGGCCCAGGGATGGACCTCCCAGCCTGACTTTGGACTTGCCTCATGCCCATGAATGTGTCTGGAGAGCTGGACTCATGCCTGCCTCTGCTGGCCTCGTGCCCCGCTGGGCGGCTGGTCACCCTCCCTCGGGGAGCAGCGCCTGCCCTTGGTGCTCCCGGACACAGCACATGTCCTTCACCAAAACCACCAGAATAGGCTTAAATCAAAGAACAACACACACACAAAAAAAATCTTAAATACAGGCCATTAATCAGTTTACATACTTTGCTTACTTTTTTTTTTGTTGTTCTTTTTTTCACAGTGAAAATAAGTTCTAAATTCCTCTTCTAATTCATCTCTTTTAAGTCAATGAAAAAGCTCAACATCTGCAGTACTAAATTGTACCAAAATAGTTACAAAATAACTCATCCTTGGGAGTCCCTTAAAGTCAGAACGAGTAACTCAGTGCTGTTCTTTAACAAGGGAGGATGAAACTCTGCCTAGGAGACGTTTTTATAACATTTTGTTCTGGCCAAGCTGCTTCTGCTCCGATCAGGCCTTTCCAAACAATGACTGGAAATGCCTCATGGCAGGTCTTTAAGAAATTTCAGGCTGCTCGAATTTAACAGACCATTCCATTACCCTGACCAAATGGAAGAAAATAAAGAGAAACAACTAGGTTTCTAACTGTACGCTTGGCATGGGGAACTTACTGACTCAGGTGCAAAATTATTTATACAGGATATCCGAATGAGAAGCTTTAATCATATTTGCACGACCAAGATATATCTGGCTATACATCCATATTGGGTGTTGAGAGGACGCAGTCAAGATGGGCTTTGCTGTCTGTTCAAACTTCAGATCCAAACTCCACGCCGGTGTCTCTCTACTGTGTTTAATACACCATCAAACACCACCCAGACAAGCTGCCCGCAATATGCCAGCGACAGCCCTCACGGCAGGCAGAGAATAACGTAGACATATTCAGTGGCACAGATATTTCGTTGGTGAAAACTGTCATAGCCATGACAGTTAATTTCAACAGATCTCTGACAATTAACTCAGCCCAGGAGTTTCCCAGTGTTGCTTTTGGTATCCTGTTTAGTGGTGCTCAGAAGTTCACCACAAAATCCTGTGAACACCCTGGAGACAATTCCTCTTTTCTTCTCCATACATGTCATTCTTTGTTTCGTCTTTTTCAGAGATGCAATGAAAAAGAGAAAAATACCCTTTCAGCCAGGTTCTAAACTCCTGAAGAAACAGCTAACAATGGAAAGGACTGTAGTCACCACAGGGAAAAAGCACTTCTGCTAACACCCCTAAATGTCCCTTAACCATGTACTTCTACTTACTTTGTAATGATTGCATGTTTTCCCTTTGGGCCCACTAAAGTATTTAATTGCAATTACACTCATTTACATAGCAGATGAGGCTAATTGCTGGTATTAGTTACCAAATGTATGCTTGTATTGTGAGGCTAAAAAAATGCCCTACAGAAAAGAAAACGACTATGCCTCTAATTAAGGAGCTATGAGTCAAAGTGAGCTTGTTCAGAGATGTAAATATAGAATCAAGGGCTTTCAGAATTCTGTAGTGGTTTTTATTATACCACCAATTCCCATATTCCAGAGATAACACTGGCAGACTTCATAGCATACACAATGAACTATTCTCATTTTGTCAGAAACAGGGATGATGGGCACTGCATAAAAGACCAGATAGAGAGATCTAGATTCCTAAAATTTTTAATTAGCAATAAATGTAAATGTCCTCCTAATAAGGCTCTTTGTGTATTATAGATACACTGAACTTATTCTTTTCAGCAGTTCCATCACCTTTTATTTTGGCCTAATTCCCAGGAAAAGTCTTTCTTGACTTTATTCAGGGCTCATACAGTTGTTCATCAATAGACTTCATTTTGCATGCATATAGACAAGGGCATCTAAGATAATATCCTATTAAAGTGAATGTGAGAAGGATCAGGCCCAGTGGAAACCTGGAAGAATAAGAATGCCAGGATGTGGCCAAGAATAACATTCATAGTATAAAAATTCTTACTAGAAAATGTATAGAATACTCGTTAGAGGGTTAGTCCCTTATGGCTGAATGAAGGTTTCGTTAATCTTAGTTAGCTTCAGGAGGTCACAGTGAGAACAGAAGTATGCCCATCAGTATCCCTTGGACAGGGTTGAAAAGCTCCCCACAAACATTTTAAAAATTAACACTTTATCAAATTGTGCCTTAATTTTTTTTCTTTTCCTGGAAGTTTACCAAATCTTGACAGCAGTTAAGCTGTGGGTGTACAGAAGCATTACACACCATATTGACTATTATCATTTTTAGGTAGTTTCCCTTTAGTCTACTATGTTTTGCCTATGTTTGATTTAGAGTTTCTTTGTTTTGGGGATGGGGAGAGGGAAGCAAACCTCCTTTTTTCTGTATTTATGCATTACCCAAAATGCTAGCAATTTGACTGGGTTCATGATGAACCCTCCTACATGTTATGATATTACAAACAAATACAAAATTAAATGAATACAGTGTGTTAAATTGATATGGCCTCTTTCTAGCCTGTCTTGGATTTATATCCCAGTTTTCCCATCAGTAAATATAGGGGTTAGCATTAGCTGGAGAAGATTTACCAGGAGAATAATGGACAGTGAACTTCAAGAGAGATCGGGGAGTCACAGAGTATAATGCCAGTGTACCCCTGATCTACATCTCAACTACAGAAAATATAGGATGCTAGCATGTATACTTCATAAAAGAAACATTTATTTAGATTTATGTTCATCTTAAATTCACTGTAGGTTTGTCTCTGAATTTAGTACTTTGGGTCCTATTTGATTACAAATTGTTTCTGCTTCCCATTAAAAAATAATTGCCACTCCCTATAGAAAAAATAATTCCAATTAAAAAAAAAAAGAAAAGAAAAGGAAGAAGAAGAAATATTTTGATTTTCTGCTAACTTTCAGACTATATACTGTAGATGAAGAGCTGATTTAAATGAGAATCTAACCCCCCTCGCCTTACTGGTTTTGTTTATCCTAGGTGCTATTCTATGCTGTTATTAGATTCATCAGTGTTTGGTTACCTGCACAGGTCATTTCATGAAAGGAGACTGTCTGTGAGACTCTCCCTATTTTCTTTCTGAAAAGAAGATGAAAAAAGGTTCAGACCATCCCAAGTACATTCCATAGATGCCATGGCCTCTCCCTCCTGAGTGCTGATTCTAGTTAAATATATACCTTTGTAGGACTAATCCTAAATGGTATGATGACAGGGGTCATGTGAGTGTCATTTTTCAAACTTGTGTGAAAATCCATTTCAAGCCATCTCCCCCTCTTATATTTCACCTCGTTTCTGGAGCACTCATGCAGCATAATTACTTAGCTAGAGCACAAATGTAAACAGGACATCCTCTCAGATAGGAGATCCCAATATGTTGAAAAGTATATGCTTTAGTTCTTGTGCAGTTCTGGAAACTATCCCAAGACTTCCACAAAAAGATACTGTTTCTGTTAAAATATAAACTTAGCCCTTAACACAAAGCAAAACCAAACAACATCTGTCCTTACAGTGTGATTGTTTGTTCCACTCCAGTATAATTATTCTTGCATGACAGCAGCCCCTGCAGGCAATAGCCTTCGTTTACCCAACTTGCCCTAAAATCATGTCCAGCCTAAAGAGATGAAATCACTACATTAAAACTGCCATTCACTTAGAGGAGTTTAGTGGTAACACACTGTTACACTTTCACTACTACCTGGGATTTTTTTCGATAGTATTTTGCCAATCCAAATAGAACAATAAAGATTTTTTTCTTGCAAAATCACAGATCTCTAAACAAATCTGCAGAGATCCTAAGGAGAAAAGTGGCAGAAGTAGAAGAGAGATTTATTTTTCACTCTTCTGTTCCGTTAGAGAAATAAGATTTTCTTCCCAAGATGACTAATCATTTTAAAGCTCAGTTGCATTTTCTCTGCCTACTGCAATAAAATCCTGAAAAATGGGCAGAACAAAAAGGGAATCTCTAAGATGTATTCTCTAGTCAACACCCCTACAGATAGCATGGGGACTGTGGAAAACGAAAAATTGTCTGTGTCCTGATGGAAGCAACACATTTCAGCCAACAAGACCAAAATGTCACAGAAGCTTAGCTCTCTCAGTTCTCAAATGCCTCAAGAAAGGAGGGTGGACACTGGAGTGTTAAAAAATGTTAGCTCTCCAGTTGTAATAACTTTTTTTTATGTTTTCTGCAGACTTTGGTGTTCAGCTAAAGATACAGCAATTTAGGAATGGGACTAAAGAATATATTGCTGTATAATATATTGCTATACTTCCAAGTCTTCCTCAGGGGTGGACCTGCAGAACTTTCCGAGGGCACTAAACCTCTGTCATAGCCTCAGCAAATATTTTCCTCTGTAAATACCATTACAGTTGCAGCTCTTTGCACTTACAATTTTACCTTTCTTCTATACTCCACACATACTCTGAAGGAAAGTGACTCCCTTAGGTTTCAGTACTAAATATGAAAGTTTATAGCTCATATGATCCTCCTAGGGTTTTTTTCTACTGTTAAGCTTGTCTATTTTGAACCCTAAGTCACTGGTGTAGTGAACCCTAGGTCACACTATCCTTCCCCATTTTGTAAAGAGTTTTTATTCTTAGCTCTTTATGCTTTCTATCATCACAAAAACTGTTATTTACCAGTTTTATTTTAGAGATGAGTTGCATGTTTTTCTTCGGGTGTAAAATGTAATGAAAAAAATGCAGTGTTTTCAGATACAAAATAAAAAAGGATTGTCACTTTAGGATATGTGACCTATGATAAGTTTAAGCAAGAGAAGGAGCTCACTGAAACCAGAGCCAGACTCCCACACAGGCTGCCCAATAAGTTGCTTCAGAGCAGGATGAGGCTTTTTTAAGGCACCAAAATCTCCACTTTCCTTATTAAAGTGCACAATAGAAGACTTATGTCTAAAGACCTATGGCTTCTAGGCAGATTACTCATGGTCAGATAGTTCCTTCAGTAGCAGAGGCACTGAAAAAAAAAGTACCCAAACAGAAGCCACAGCTCATAGTTGAAAGAAACAGCCTCAGAAATCTTATAGCCTCAGAAATCTTTGCCATCTACGTGCCAAAACTGTAGGTTCATCCTGTAGTCACTAGTCAAATTGCATACCACCCTAAAGCATTGTTGATTGTCTCTACACTGTTACCCTTGCAATGGAAAGAAGAGTCATAGAAGACTGTTCCTCTGTCCTCTGTATTTGTCCATGCTCAGAAGATCTTATAATTTACAGGGCAGATGAATCAAAGACTGTAATTTGCAATACACCCACTTCTATATGAGCCTTATTCATTTCACACCGTTATAGTTGCTCTGTGATGTGAAATGAACAGAATAACAAAGAAAAAGGTAAAAGATTTGGCTCTGTCACCTTGAAATTGGTTGGTAGCCTAAGCAGAACTGTGCTTTTTAATGAGGATTTCTTTTTTGATGTTTAAAATTATTTGCCTCCCACTAGGACTATTGTGAGGATTAGCCTAGTTGAAACGCTCTTTTATATATACTATCAGTAAAGATACAACACCCCAAATTACCTGGTGATTTTAAAGTACTGTTTGTGTAACAAAGAATGAAATAAAAGAGCAATATGATTGATTGTTTGTTTAATCCAAGAGCCCAATTACTTTAGATTTCATATCTTTAAGCTCTTTGCATATCTGTCAAGTCTTCATCAAGGGAATTATCCCTGTCACATCTCTATTATGTTGTTGCTATCATTTTCATTCATTGGATCATCAAGAATTGAATGCACAGCAAACAGTACTCGTAACATCTGAGCACCTCCTAATTATTAGAAGAAACATATCTATTTTGGGACTATGCCAAACATCTGAGAGCTGGAAGCGAAAGAACTTCTCCTGGAGAAGGCCTGCAGGAATCACTTGCAACCAGTAACTCTGAGATACAAGAGAGGGCTAGTTTAGGCCCCGAGAGAGTGTAGCACTATATGCAGAGGCTGGTAGGCAGTGCAGTCAGGGGACACACAGTGATTCAGATTTCTCTCTTGCAACTTCCATCTGCAAAACCTCTCTGGACCTGGCAATGGCAATCATCAAAAGTGCTTTTCTGTTGTACATCCCCTCCAGAGGACAGCGGCGGAAATGTCCCCTCCCCTCCTTAAAATGAAACACCCCTGGATAGAGTGGGTGTAGCTGTTTGTACATTGCTTATCATACTAAGGATGTATTAATATCTTGACCTGCAAACCACAGGACCAGCCAGGCACCCTTTCAGCAGCTAAATTGAAATTACTCAGTTATGATTGATTTGGGGAGGTTTCCTCTGTAGTATGTGCACTCTTGAAGGAGATGAAGAAGGCACATATATTTTTCCTTTTCATCTAGAAAAGGGAGGGGAGGGATCAAATATGCTAATTGTTAGAAGCTCTTAAGGCTGGGTGTGATAGCTCAAGACAATCTCGAGGATGCCATACTTAGTGTCTGAGAAGCACACAGAATGATGCATGGACACTTGACTTGAGAGGAAGTTTAGAGACTGAAAAATGGGAAGCAAAGAGGAGGTCACAAGTACAGTCTATGAAGGAAAGTCGGTCCTTGCACGAAGGGCTTGTATGTCTAGACAGTTTCCCCTTAATGCAAGCTTCCAGACAGGCAATTTTTGTGGACTCTAAATCCTCTTCTTTGCCTGCCAAAAATTTCCTCTTTGGAGAGCAGCACCCAAGCCAGACAAATTCTGCTTTGTCAGAGATATTGACATAACCTCCTGAATATGGAACTATTAGAGACTCTACCATGAACAATAACCCAGAACAAAAGCTAGTAGAATATAATCTGCTTTACAAACTGTTTTACAAGTTCTTATTTGAAAGGCAGGAACATAGCACCTGAAAAGTTCTCATCTTATGTAATATTTCTGTTTGAAACTGTAGATAGAATAAATAAACTGCAGCTGCTTATAGGAAATAATCTGAACCTAGAATTTAGAATATTTCAGTAAAGCATATGTTCAGAGAATAAAAAAAGTATTTAAATTACAATTAAAAACAGGCATTTCTCCAAGATCTAGGAGAGCATACAGTCAACTAAAAAATACAGTGATAAACAAGAGTACTTGATTAGCATCTTCTGATGCTTCCTAGCAATATTAATTACTTTCTAGGGTTTTTTATAAATATAACAGTCATAAGGTATATTTAGTATGCATAATGATATATTTGAAGGAAACCAGAGGATCTCTTTTCCCTTTATGAAACAAATTTACCAGTTAGATATCCTGGGAGTCACTCCATATATATGCTGCTAGGAATATATGAGAAGTTCTAACATGAATTGTATTATAAAGGAAAATTAAGATTCACGGAGGATTTGGTATGTACAGAGTAGCATGATTCATGATTTGCCAGCTAATCACAAGACTGATGTTAATGTTCTAGGTGAACATGCATGGGAGCAGGGAGCTTACAGGTGCTCAGAGAGACAAAGTCATTAGGAGCTGCAGGGGTTTATCTCTCTGAAAACCAATATAAAGTGATAGTTGCAAGAAGATAGCATCTATCAGTCGTGGATCAATTATGGTTTATCACGCATTCACCATAAACTCTCTTTCAGAAAATAATAAATATAAATAAATTCATAACAATTCATACCTTTTCTTTTTTTAAATGTAATTTTTAATGTCGTTTTGTACCCAAAATGCCTGAAGAAACAGACAGTTCTTTGCCAGCTCTCTAGAAGTTGGCAAGAATTGGATATTTCCTATAAAAGCAGAGAGTAGGTTCCTAAGTAGAAGACAGCTCTTTGACAAAACCATATTGAAAATAAGCTATCTGGATTGGAAAAAGTAAATCTTTTATGTGATTAGGAACAGGAACAATACGTCAAAGCATCCTCGGCTGCTGTTTAAGAATATGTGAGTTCAGCAGCTTTTCCTCTTGGCTGCACCCACTCCACATCGAGCTTGCAAAAGAGGTTTGTACCAGAAGGCCTCTGGTATCCGTGAATGCCTAATGTTTGTCGTTAGCCTCCATAGACAATTTGGGGGTGGTGGGGGGTTTTCAGTTTTCAGTTTTAACTAAGAGTTAAGATTTTCTGCTCTGGCAGAGCTTTCTGTATTGGTGAAAGCCTTCAGCACAGCTGATGACTCTACTCCTTGACAGAGGTTACACCGGCTCTGTAAAAGAGCAGACAGTTCGTGCCCACTGCCCAGCTTGTGCTCGTAGCCTAAGTCAGGCTGTTAGGTCTTAGCTACCTTCTCTGATTGCTTTTTACTTCCTTCTCTTAATGCCTTCATTCCCTAACCTTCAAGAGAAACAGGGGAGAGGCAGCCAGGGATGATGACACAGAAATTATCACAGTAAGCCGGTCTCACAGAGTCCTAGGCTTGAGTTCAGTTGCAGTTTAGTACCAGACACTTTTGCTCTCTGAGAATTGCAAGTACAGCCTGCAGTGTCAAGGCCGTGGACTTCTGCAATCTGATAGTTCTTTGTTTATCCATTGCCGCACTCATTGACTTAGGACAGTGAATATGGCTACTGATAGAGAAAGATACTATACTGTTTTGCTGTGTTGTTGTGCTATATTCTTTTTCTCCTTCTCCTGCTGACTAGTAAGAAAGAGAGAGAAGAGACAGAGAGAGAGAGAGAGAGAGAAAGAGAGATCGGAGAAAGGCATATTGACATAGTATATATAGTAAAGCACTGTTATGCAATAGTTTTAATAACTTCCGTGCCCGGCAGATGAGGAGTGCTCGTTTCCTAGGCTGACAGTATTTTACAGTGAAGGGAAAGGTGCTTTCCAAAGTGGTCCCGGGATTGTCAGGGGACACTGTCTTAAATTATATGTATATCCATGCATCCATGTAGATGAGAATTTTTAAAACCATTCTGTTCCCCAGCCCACTAGCGGGCGGAAGGAAGGAAAGAGATCAGTGGAATGTTTAAATAGCTTCTTGTTTTTCACTCACAGGACAGATGGCGTGCAAGTTAATGAAAAATAAAACCCCAACAGACTCTGTAGAGCAGCTGCAAAGAGAATCTACTATAGGAAGAAGTGTGGTCCACTGGATTGGCTATTTTGCTAGAAATGAGGGAACTTAGGTTCTAAATCTGATTTCCTATTCCCAAAATACATACCTTTTGGTAAGACAAGTCTCAGTGCCTCAGTTTCTTCATCTGTAGAAGAAGAATAATGAGATACGCATTGCTCAATGAATAGAATGGTAGCAGAAAAATATATATAAGAACTTCATTTTATTGGTAACATTTAGCCCTATTTCAGTTACCAGAATTACAATGCAGAGACGGTGTTAACAAGCCCATGGGAAGATTTCACTCACAGATCTGATCAAACGAGATCAGAAAGTTCAAGGTATAGCCATAGAACAAGAAGAGTCATGAGTTATTTCTCATTTCCTGGGAAGAGCTTTGTATTTTTATTCCAGAAGGCCAAGTTTTTCCTCTTTACATATTTTTGGTCTCCAAAATTTCACTGTGCAATGTGGTTTGCTTTCTTTTTCTCAGAAAAATAAAATGTTTTCCTAGCAGTGTTCTCTTCAGCCTAAAGCATTATGTACCACCTCCTTCTGCTTATAAAAATGTTATTTCATTCTGCATTTGTCTTTGCCTTTACTATTCCTTTCCCCCTCTCTTTTCCTCTGCCTAGCCTCTCCTCTCCTCTCCTCACCTCTTCTTATCCGTCATCTACTTTCCTTTCTACTCCTGTCTGTCTGTCTTCCCTGTTTTTTGTAGTGACTTAGTCATTGTCTTGAACCCCTAGGAAGAGTTCATATAACCACTATGATAACAGCTTAGTCTGGAAAGAAACATTTGTCTTTCTACTTAAGTCACAACACAATAAAACTGATGTGATTTATGTCTTTTTTTCTGAAAGTTTAGGGCTTACTGCAGGGTTACCTTGATTTTGACCTGTTACAATTTTTAAAAGTAGAGCAGGAAGCATCTCTCCCACAGCCACAGCAGATTTTTCCTATTAGGCCCTTACAAAAAAGTCATATTAAATTTTCAGAGTTGCACGGAAGATAACTCTCTGATTGCTTTGGGGGCTATCAACTTTGAAAGCAAGTTTAAAGGCGCAGCGATTGCATTCCAGCTCCTGCCTCTTTGATGTACTAGATCTTCTATTTATTTGTGAAGGTGGGGAGGAAATATGGCTGCGATATGATTCGAGGTGATAGATATCAAAGAATAAGAGATTTCTCTCTGCATCATCTCTCTCCAGTGACTTTGGGCCTGATTCTCCTGCCTCTGTGGAGTTCACACCTGAAGAAAAAACACCTGTGCTGTAGTTTCGTCAACTGAGAGCACTGTGGATTTATTTTACTTAGTACAACATTTTTTCTGTGTTTATTAATCTAAGAAAACTGTTCATATTCCTGAATATAGTAGTTAGATATGATATCAGGGTTTGGGGAATTTCTATGCTGTAAATCAAACACATTCCCAAACTAACTTGCCTTGTATGTTAGTGACATGAAGGAACACGATACACTGTTACAGAATTAATGCTAAAACATAAAAGAGCATACATGTCTTCTTTAATATATTGCTCAGTGAAATAATTCCATCACATATTATGATATCAATATTTAAGAGTGCCTAAGAATATAAATGTTACTGGCCATATATGTAACTGAGGTTTGTAAAGTAGATGTGATGTTAGATCAGTTGACATAAACTACTAAAGGAAACTTGTTTACTGTTGCAGTAGTTGTGGAAGTGATGAAGTGGTGCAAATGCACTGTTTATCAGACTGAATATGTTAAAAGTTATGATTGTACAGGAACATTTCTCAGCTAAATGGCATGTGTTGGAGAAAACACAGCACCAAACAACAAAGAAAAGAATATATTTTGCTCTATCATCCTTTTTTTTCTCTC
The DNA here is from genome assembly GCA_013389825.1 of Crypturellus undulatus. Lineage (NCBI taxonomy): Eukaryota > Metazoa > Chordata > Aves > Tinamiformes > Tinamidae > Crypturellus > Crypturellus undulatus. The sequence continues at coordinate 1,737,913 of VWPW01021686.1, forward strand.
ATTTTTTTCTTTTGAACTATATCCCCAATGTAGCTTTGAGGATCTTTTATTTATGTGCCTGCTAGCTCTGGTCCCACAAATCCATTCATCATTTCCTGCCTTGCCTCATCCGCTGTAAATGAATGACCCCTTCTGCAACTTTCTGAAGTCTGTTTGCCATTATGTAGATTAAGATAATAAATATGCATATGTATGTATGTGTGTCTGTAAAAAAATACATTTATGGAGTAAGTTGTGTTATGTCCCTTTATCCAGAATTAATAATTTAACATTCAGTAAATAAAATGACTCTCTGGTACTGCAAGTAAATTTTATATCTGTGTCCTATTAACAGTTGTGTCCATTTTTTACTTAAATGTTATAAAATAGGTATTAACTTACATTGGCTTTTGGATGCAGTAATTCAAACGGGATTTATAGCTTAATATGGCATGCATATTCCCATCACTTGTGTATGAGGAGATTAGTAACTCTGAAATAAAGTAGCAGACCTGAACTACTTTGGGTCTCTGCTTTGATAATTTTTGTTATAAGCCAATCATGACCAGTTTCAAAAATTTGTATCTTACAGTTGAATGTTTTGTCAATATTTATGTAAGAAAAGACTAGAAGTTTTTGAAAAGGGCAAACAAATGGCCTGCAAAACAAATTTCATAACAAATCGTCTCTCACAATTAAATGAACACTGAGGGAAATTTTAATGAAATTGCCTGCAGTTTTAATCACATATCCTGACTCTACAAGCACAGGAAAATGCTGACTTGAGCCACTCTCTGACTCACATGGAATGAGTTAATATTCTAAGCATTTCATATGGAATTGAATATTGCCAGGATCAGGCTCATATTTGGAAGCTGATTAATTTATTGGCTGGTGAGCAGTATGTTCATTGATCAACACATGCAAGCAAATGGGACAGATTCCTGCCAATCTTCTAGGTCTTATTAGTTTTTGTTACAGAAATAACAAGCAACAGTAGCAGAAAAGCTCCCAAAATGTCTGTTTTTTGAAAGATTTTGTCCTCATAAGTCCTTCCATTTCTGCTTGGAGTACAGTCATTAAGGTTTGAGTCTGAAGACACCTTCTGTACCTAGATTAAGGAGTTTCAAGAATAAAAAGCAGCCAGAAAATTTATGAAGTTAAAGGCACAGCATAAGATCTAAATAGTTTTAAAAAATCAAAGAAGAGTCTCTTAACAATTTCAGTTGCTTACGTCTGCTCAAGAAATTCAGTCCTTTGCTATCAGTTTTGATAAGCAGTCTTCCTCGCTGATGAGGCTATAAGATGATAATGTCATTCAATAAGTTTCACGCCCTTTCCTGCTATTTGTCCAGTGCAGGAAACTAAGGGTTTTCTTGTCGTGTGGACACAGAGGAAATATCCAGCAACCAAATACTGACCCTTGCATGCAAACAGGTCCATATCCTCTTTCCGCCTGACAACTTCCTTCCTGCCTGCTAGGAACAAATCAACTCTTCATTTTTCCGGAGTTCTTTATACAGGCTACTCAGAATGCCCTTGGGTAGAGACAAACATTTTATTAATGTAAACTTCATCCAACAGCTGGATACTCAGGGCAGCCAGGCCCAAATTTACAGTAGAGAATTGTTTGCTTCTCTTAACTATAGCGGTGCTGCAGCTGAGTCAGTAAGTATTCTGTGCCGGGGACTAATATAAAGAGTTTACTGAGACGTCTGGCCTCAAGTTAATAAATATTTGCATTTCTGACATTTAGTGGGAGTATTTGTTGAATAATTTTGTAGGGTAAAGTTTCACTGGCAAGAGCCCTCATCATATCACTTATTTACATGAGTATAACGCTTCTGTTATCTTGGTCAGAACGAACGGCTTTAAATGCACACCACCACCAACAAGAGGCAGTATTTAGTTTAACACTGTTTGAATAGATTGGGGCTTAGCTCTAAGTCTTGTGCCAAGGAATTCAGCTGCACTGTCCAGGAACAAGGCATGGAGGGACCTGTTATGAGCACGGTCCCATCCTGCTCGTGCAGAACTTTCTCATTTGGGCTCTGACAAAAGTGAGAAGGGACAGAAAATTCTGTCCCATTCAGCCAGAATGAGCCATTCCTATGGCAGAACCAACGATCTACCTATACTCTTATTCTCTTATTTACACTGAAGATATGACTACTAGGCAGACGTCCTTGTGTATGAGATTTGTTTTTGTATGGTTTTAGCTATCACACATATTGAATACTGTAACTTAGATTCTCTCTTTGCTCAAAGGCCAGAGCTTTCAGAGAACAATTCATTTTACCTATCTTTTAACTAAAGAGGAAAGCAGATAGCTAACATATGGCTAGACAGCTAAACTTACATAGGGTGGATCTTATCCTGTATTTCTGCTGCATTTCTCTTCACCAACAAGAAAATGACAGTCTTTTTCTCTGGGAAAATCGCTTGTCTATCTTCATTTAAAACAGTCACTAAGACATAGACTCTCTCCTAAAAGATGATATTGATCAGATAACAAGCAACAAACAAGTAAGGAAGCAGCTGTCAGTGGACAACAGATAACGACATTAGTAGGAGTGTATCCTTTGTTTGGGCCACCTGTATTAGGCATCCTTGGCATGAAAGCATGATTGCAGAACATGAAAGAAAAGTTCAATCATGTGCAGTCTTGTTGTCGATGTCTGATTATCTGGGTAATGTCCTGTGGCCTTGCATAGACATGTCATGTTTTGTGCAGTAGGTATAGGAAGAACTTCAAAAGGTAATCATGAATTTCTCAAGGGACTGCGCATGCCCTCAGTCAGGAAATTAGCTCTGCAGAGCTTTGTGTGTCTGTGGTTGCCTTTCATTCTCAAGGCAGTTTTTTTTATCCGTCACTTGATAATTGTTCATTATACCACAACATGTGGCTGTATTGATACAGCCCTGGCAGAAAGCATCTTTCAGGGGATTTTGTGCATTTGTATGTGTGTTAGAAGAGGTAACCAGTTACTGCCCTGAGCTCCAGGACCGAGCTCTGTCCACTGCATCCTGTGGGACAGTGCTGTGGTGAGGGCATGTTCTGGCCTGGGGTCGCCCTTGCCTCCTGATTCCCCAATCCGTATGCTCCTTGGCAATAGTTTGAAAGTTCAGTGACTGGAAGGAGGTAGAGGCTGAAAGAGCAATGAATATTGCTGAATAAGAACATTCAACAGAACTGGAATGTGGCAAACTTGAAAAGCAGTTAACATTTTCCTTTTTTATTTTTTTCAAAGAGGCTGTGAAACTCACTACCGTAGGAAACTGTTAAATTAAAAAAAGAAAAAAGGAGTGGACATTGATATGAATAATAAGAATTCCTGTGCATATAGTTGCTCCTGTAAAAATAAAATAAAATAAAATAAAATAAAAGCAATATTTAATGTAAGACTTAAGGATTTAAAGTAACTTTTGTATGACATTTAAAGTCCTTCAGCTGCATAAATTTTTTTGGTATGAAAGATAAAACACCACAAATAACCTACTGGACTGAACAGGCTCCAAATCTGGGCTATTATAACAATTACTGTGTCTTATGGTTTTTGGTAGGTGCTTTCTAACAAGAAGATAATGAAGGTTAAATTGTTCTTTCAGTTATGGCTGAGTAATTTTAAAAAACCTCCCAGGCTAAAACACTACCCTTATATCAGGTTAACCCACATTCCTTATTGTGAGAGTTACGGTGTCAAATTCTGCTTCATGGGCACTACAGTACAGGTAAAGGAATTCTAATGACTCATTGTAGGCATATCTGAACCTTGAAACTCACACATTAAATTTTGCTTGTAGTTGCTTTCTAGATTTAAATTTTGTTGAATGTAAGGAAATCTGTTTGTCCTTGTTCCCCTGCATTGTGTAGAAATTTCTAGGAAAAGCCTGTCTGTTTGGTTCTGATACAGGATGGGAGGGGGAAATGTTGTTTTGGTGTTTAATTCTCTCACATAGCCTCATTCTTTTTCAAGGTCAGTCTGTAGGGAATAATCATGCCAGGTAGCTCCAGGAAAATAAGGGTAAGAAATTGAAGAAATTGTTTCTAAAATACTAAGCTGTTATTTCTGACATGCTTATATATATAAGGATTTCCAAGTGAGCACCATGTATCAATACCCTTGAGTTTCTTCAAAAGTCTGAGATGGTGTCAAGTTTGCAAGCTGTACTGACCTCTCAAAGGAGACATAGCACATCCTCCCATCTCCTTGACATCTTATCCTGTGTAACTCAGAAGTTTTTGTTTTGACACATCCTCTGAGCAATGCATTAAACATAATGATGACTGAAAAACAGGCTAAGGGCACATGTGCCCAAGTTTCACAGAGTGAAGATCTGTTAATCATCATGTGGTGAGTACTAGGGACAAAACCCTGCAAAACATTGCACTCAGTGGCAAAGTTCTCATTAATGGGATCATGGTTTGTCTTCATTTGTTTATAGATTGTTACTTACACGAATCTCGTCAAAAGACAGGCCCATCATGCTTGAAATGTCTTTTCTTTGCTTCTTTAAGATCCATGCACAAAACCTGTGTAGCTTGTGCAATCTAAGCTACAAAGCAATCAACAATTTTTGTCCTGTAAAATATTCTTTTGAAGTTATTAAAAATAGACTCCAAAAGGTAACACTACTCATAGATTATTTAACAGCACTTCATTTTTTTCCATATGTATTTTCCATCTTCTCATTTTGCTCTTTCTTACTGTTCTAAATAATTTTAGTGCAGCTATTGATGAAGTCAGTAAACTTTGTAACACTGTAAAACTACTGGATACCATCAGATCTGTTGAAATAAAATTATGAAATCAAACTTATGTTTTCTTGTACAAAAAAAAATTAAAAAAAATATTTATGCATGTGTATCCATATAGATAAAGGTTGCTATTTTTCTTTTGCTTGTATATTTCACTCAGAGAAAATTTCAGAGGGAAATTAGACAGAGATATGTCTGAAGGTTTTTTTTTTAAGAAAACAATAACAACTTTCAAACATAACATTTTACTAGAATATATGTAGAAGTCAAATTATTAAGAAAACTTCATAATTTTTATTGTGAGACAGTATATCTGAAGTATAATTTATGAACAAAGACTCAGCTATTTAAAAACATTGCTCTGTGTCTAGATCAAACTGATAAGAAGACACCAAATTGTTGCCAAGGGCCCTTTTTCTTTTATGTCCGTAAAGGGAAAGGAACAATGGCAATAAAACCTAATAGTTAGCTTTTTTTTTTTTTTTTTCCTTCTAGAATAGGAGGTTAGTACCATCATTCTGCCTTTAGTTCTCTCTACTCTTTCAGTTGCTTATGATAACCTTCAATTCCTGCCTAAATTGGCTTTGCGTTTAAACAGCTATTGACTTTCACCGTAGAGGTGGTTGCATTTTAGTATTAATCTCTGGAACCTTTCAGGTAAATGCAATGCGTATATACATCTACTGCTACTCATCACTATCACTTTAGCTCTTACAGATAATAATAAGTGTTAGTGTTTATGTTGTGGTTGTGCCCAGATGAATGAGTCAGATTATGGCAACTGTAAAATAAGAGATAGTAAGTACATAGCTGCTACTCAAACAAAGTATAAATCAAATAACATATTCAAAAATCTATTGATTTCGCCACGTACTTTGTAACAGCAAAAGAATGGAATTAACATGTATTTTGCTATTTATAAAGCAGTACACTATATAGAAAAAAGAGGCAATGACCTTTTCTGTGCAGTTTAAATATATGTTCACAATTGTCAAAAGGCTACATACTCTGGGATTTAGTATTATTAAAGGAAAAACCTCAGACTGATTGTAGGATTTATTTGTGCTAAAGGGGAAAAAAAGGAAAGCCTAACTGTCTCACTTTTTACTTTAGACTTAGCACTGCACCGACGACACTGGAAAAAAATATAAGACAGAAATGTATTCTATATTGTATGCCATAGCCCTGGACAGTGTAACTATGAACTTTTAAAACAGAAATGTAAATCATTGAGTCTTATGCATGGATGAAGCAAATTTTAAGTGAAAATATGTCTAAAAATAAATTGCTGCCTTGAAATAGAAGAAATTATATTCTTTTTGTTCAATTTTATGTTTCACATCTTTTCTAGCACTGAAGACTGAATACACAAGTCACAATTTCACTTTGTCATTATGATACTACTATTGTTGTTGGTTTTATTACATTTCTCACTGGCATAGGCCCCAAGTTAAGGCAGTGCTTTACATGAGTCTATCTTTCTACTTGATGAAGTCCTAGCTGTCATCATCATTCTACTCTTGCCTCTATATGCACTGTCCAAATCAAGTTTCTTAATTCAGGCTCCATTCTTTCATTTCAAACAATGCAACTTTCTTCCTTCCAAGCTTCTTCAAATCCACATTTGTCTCATGTATCAGTAGAGAATATAAATGTTAAATATTTCCATTACTCCAACTGCCTCACTATTTTTAATATATCTGTTGGCTGCTGCATTATGTTGAAAGTGTTTAAGTGTGTATACATTTTGTATGTATTCCTTGTTTTCAAGTACTTTTATGCTTTGACATTTCTTCCCTTTTCTAAAATAGAAATCTCCAAGACCATTAGGATACTTCTGCAGTGCTTTTCCAAGGACTTCAGTTTTCCTTGATACATGGTCATATGATACAGCCAAGCTGAGTAGCAACTAGGATCAAATTGTTCTTTCTTTAGCCACCAGCAGAAGAAACATAATTTGAATAAAATTATTTCCCTTTTACTCACCATTCTACTCGGCAATCTACTGTTAAGCATTTTCCTGGGCATGGAAATGGATCTTAACACAGTTATGAACAATCTTGAGATTTACAAATGTAGTAAAACTTCACATCCCTTCACAAAATACCATTTATTTAATTGTGAATCCAGTGACTCCCACTAATACTGAATCAAGATCACAGAATGTTTTGAACAATGAAGGTTTGCAGGAGTGGCCAAAAATACTAATAAAGATTAAAAAAAAGGCAAATAGAAGCTTTTCAATGATAAATATCACAACTTTTAATTCAGTTTGCTGAAATTTAATAAGTGTTAACTTCTCTGTAGACTTTGCTTATAATGATCAGTTAGCATTTTTTATTCCTCTTGAACTAAAATAGAATGAAGACCTGAATTGCCATAATAAAGAATTGATTTCTGGCACATAAGCAAAATTGTTCAATCTAATTATGTCATCATAAAAATAAACACCCATAAACAATGAGCATCCATTTCAATACATTCTCTGTACTGCTTAGGTTGAGAAGCCAATCATAAACATTAATTGAAACAAAACATCCCTTGGGTAAATCAAAGGAAGTACCACTGAAATAACATAAGCAGCAGAAGAAAACTTGGAGTGTTTCCACATTAATGTCTGATTATGCAGAACAATGTCAAGAACTCAATAGTGTAGTTGTCCAGCTAGTGCTCCTGGCCAATTTTCTTCTCTCAAAAAAGCTTTAAATGTAGCTGGAACAATTGACATGTAAGAAAATTCAGCACTTTGCAAGGATCAAGTCCTTTATTCATCTTAGAGATTAGATAACCTTTAGAGACTTCCAGAGATAACAGGAAATTCCATTTTTAGAGGCTGTTTTAGAGTGACAGAACTGCCAGAAAAGGAGAGCAGGCTTATAGAAGCCCTCAAGAATGCTACAGCACTGAAGCCTGAGACCTCCTGTTAGAAGCTGTGCAGAAATTGGTACTGGCACCATGTATTTTCTTCATAGTGGTGGAAGTCCGTAAATATCACAGGCATTCGCAGCCTGTCTTTCTGTTCAACCAGTGTATCAGTTGTACCTCAACCGCTATTAACAGCTTTTAAGAATGACTTTCAAATACCTGGTGTCTTACAAAGTTGATTAACTTACACTTTCTGCAAATGAGAAGAGATGCTTTGGGATCACAAAGGAGATGATTAAGGTTCACATTTGGTCACATGGATCCACTATTGCCCAAGCAATTATCAAATAGGCAGACGAGAAGTGGCAGAACCATGAAGCACTGTGTTCTGGTGACATAAGTAATCATCCAGCTACCTTGGTCCTGGTAGTTGATAGTATGAACATACTGAAACCTGATCAGTGTGAGAAGATCTGTGCTTATATCTGTCGTTTCATTCCTGGCTGTTCGAACATCTTATTCACGAGAAGCATAAGCTCTTGAAGGAATCTTATCTGCTAAATATGTCTGATTTAATTTTTGACGAAGATGTCTCCAACTTCTTAGGCATGCTGACGCTAACCGTTCATGACTGACTACTAATCTAGCTGTCAAGATAAGCAGGGGTAGCCTACAGTGCCATTACAGAAACCCACAAAGATAAATCCTGTTTTCTTAAGCATGTAAGTGGAAGTGGCTGGTAGGAATGTTTTTAGACATAGGGTAGAGTGCAGTCAGAAATAGAAGTGCCTCTGTCTGCTCACCTTTCACATCAGTATCTTTTTCTGAAGGGGTTTATGAATTATCAGCAGAATTCTTTAGAAGAACTACACTTTCAGACAAGAGATTTATTACCTGGTAGGAGTTTTTTATATGCAAATATTTCTTTCACCTACACTCCTTCACAAGGATATCTGGTGAAAGAATGACCACTTTAATCTGCTTTAAGAGTTGCACAGGAATAAAAGAGAAAAGATGTCAATGTGAAATGACTTAAGTAATACCCCTTTAACCTTTAGAGCAACATCTTCCCCTTTTAGGGATAATATTAACAAGATACCTGTCCCAGAAAGATAAGTAGTATTGGGTATGTTGGGTATGACATGTTAATTCATCCTTAACATGCAGTGTTTAAGCAACTAATTTTTACAGTTTGTGTCTTTCTCAATAACTGTAATAAATTATAAAATAAAAATGAATGTTTAGCCTGGTTTGTTAGAGGTTTGCTGAAGTAGCATGAAAAAATCTATAACTTAAAAGGCTAGGAATTTGCTTTAGAATATGTATTTGGTTGGTTGGTTGGTTGTTTTTTTGATATAGAAAAAAATCAGCATCATCTGATTTAATCTGAGAGTCCAATGCCCATAATGTACATATCCTCCACTAACATCCAGTGATTTATCTTTCAGCATGACAGAAAGTATAGTTTATTTTTAGCTAGTTTGGTTAAACCTATGAATCTGAAGTAGCTATTTCTGCAAAGAGCAAACTACTGGCTTAGCTCTAGCGCAGCTGTCAGTGAGGATGGCTGCTGCCCTTGCAGCCACCATGCCGTACAAGTGTTTGGCAAGTGTAAGAGTTTCCAAGTCAGCCTGCAATGTTCTTTGGGCCCATGTGAGCTCAAGCTTCTTGGATCAACCACAAAGACCATTTCTTCTGTGTCTTCTAATCAATAAAATAGCATAGAAGTAGAATGTTTCAGCAGAATGGGACCAGCATTTAGGTGTGGTCCAAATTTTTCTTTCTTGACGCAAGTGATTATTCATTGGTATATACAATATTATTGGTATTTCCAATTATCTTTTTATATTCAGGTTGCTTCAATTTGATAAATGATCAAAAAATTCATATTGTTTTTTAACTATTGATGAAAACTTCATGATATCTGTCTAATATGTTATAAATCAGCTTACTAGGATAATTTAAACAAGCAGCTTCTTTTGTTGGTTGATGCCTGAAGGTCAAAACACTCATAAAAGTAGAATGATTCGAGATACGCTGTCATATTATTTCTGATTGATCTTAAAGGCAGTAAGCATCTGTTCCAAAATTCTACTTCATAATGCAGATAGGAGTTTTTTGGACGTTATGGTGGATACCTTCATCACAGATTTTATAAGCATAACAGTGCAATCATTGATAGTCTTGGTTTATACTGTTGAAAGTACTAGTGCAAATAAAATAATGCAGCAGCGGAGAACACCACTGTTAGGTAGGGAGAATGTTGTTTTGTCATTGCTGTGTTCCTTCATCTTTTTAAATAACTACCATTATATTTATTTCCAATAAATAATTTTAATTCATTTTGAAGAAAGTACATAGCAACTAAAAAGAAATGTTGTTTATTGTCAGGTTTCACCCTACAAATAATCTCAAAAAGATGCATATGAGAAAATTTTCAACAACTCAAATAAAATGGGAAGATATAAATGTATTATTCAATTAAATGAATTTAGTGAATAATATCTCAAGAAATAGCCAAATTAATTAATAGTAAATTCATAGTCAACTGAAATTTCACAAGTTTTTCTGTGTTATCATTGTCTAGATGTACATTTTTAAACTTGCTTTCTCATCTTGATGTATTTCACTGTTTAATATACATTGACATTACCTTAAGTCATTCTTGATAGAATAATCAATTACTACTAATTTACAAAGAAGACCAATTTTTCTTAATTTTCTGTCAACATTAACAAGTAATAGAGCAAAAGAGACATGATTATATTGAAGTGGACATTGAGTCTATGCAGATCTCATGCTGCTTACCACAACCATTTGTCTGAAATATTAAAAGATGTGAAAAATAGCTTGTGAGATCAAATACCAGTAGATCTACTGTTATGTGTGAAAGTAGCAGTAATCCTACCCCAACAGTTTGCTATACTGACCACTTTTTGAGGATAAACACTACTACTATTTGTGTGTGTGTGTGTGTGTGTTAAATTTATTAATCTTTATAAAAGATCTCTATTCCTTAGAATAAATTAATTTTGTATTTGAGCACTTGAAATTTTACAGAGAGAATACTAAACACAATTCAACTTTATTAGCTAATTCTACTATTTGCATTAAGAAACCTTTCTCATCATTGTATAAATCCCAGTTGCCAGAAATTGACTCAAACTGACAGTGGAATAAATAATTGCCCTAGGTTAAAAGATGGTATTCAGGATTTCAGTTCCTAGATTAAATAAATTATCTTTAGCTCCTTTTTGCATAAAGCTACACAACTTTAGGAGCAATAAAATTTTTTGACATTTTAAAATGATCACAACATAAGATTTCAGATTCATTTTATGTCTAAATAGAGCAACTTTTTCCAAGTAAACATTTCATAAAACCTTTCATGCATGCACTTAAAGTACATGTCATATCTGGACTAACATAACAGAGTGTTATGAGCTATTAAATTAATGAATCATGTACTGAAGAAGGTACATCAAAGACTAACAGACGTTCTGATGTGTGGGTATGTATCACTGTACTGCTTGAGCTACTCTGGCAACTGTAAAGGTAAAATCTGAATCAACCATTGTTACTTGTAACATAGCTGTGTCTAGGTATTTAAAAGAAAAACTGACACCTACATCTCCAGAATTTCTGCTTCAGGCTTAAAGTTGATATAAGTGATGATGAAATTTGAACACCAGGGAGACAGTCTAAATGGTTCAAAGGCAAGAGAAGGTATTATAGCTTTCATGTTAAATGGGAAAAGAGAAGGAGTTGTAGAAGGAAAAGGAACTAGCAGGGAAGAGTATGAATATGGGTAAATGGGAGTTCTCTGGTTTAATATGCATCATTTTGTCTTTATTTTACCACATACATATCTTTCTGGTTCCATGATATCCAAATTCTATTAATTATCTTTGACTTCTATTGATTTATTGATGAGTTAATTACAGCATCACTTACGTTTTCTCTGTATATGGTAAGAGATAAAAAAACATCCTAGTACTTTACTAGTGTCCTTTACTCTCATCTTCAAATTTATCTGCTGAAACAGTGAAAATGATCTTGATTCTTATTGGTGAGTTGTATTTTTTTCCCCTTTTCAGTGAGGTCATGAAATACCTAGAGCTAGATATTTGTAGGTTTGGGACTGTACGTGACAGTCTGGTCACATTCACATTAAATTTAAGCAATCAGAATGAATGGGTGGTTTGCTGAATGAAGGCAGAAAAACATATGTAGAGTGTATATATTTTTACCTAATGGAACTGAACATTTCTAGGAGTTGTGATTTGTCACATACGTAGTTCACTTTTTAACCATGTTTATCTCTGCATTTGTCAATGCTACATTTTCTTGCTGTTAATACATGACACTGCAGACACAGGCAGTTGGAAAGAACAAAAAAGACATAAATACTGAAGAGTCTGTAATCTATTTAATCACAGCTCAGTTGTTCATCTGTAAGACATCACTGTTGGGAAGGGTGATGAAGGAAGGATTCATGTGTTAAGACACGTTATTGGGAATCTGAAGATCTGGCTTCTCTTCCGATTTCTTCAAAAGATTTCATGCATGATCTTTGGCACATCACTTTGGGTTTGATTCAATACCAAAGATAATGACAATCTTAATTTCTTGGTGCCAGAAGTTCTGTGTAATAGAGAGAGGTAATGAAGAAATTGTGCTGGGGAGCTGTTATGCATTTGTTGTGATGTGCTTTGATATCCTCAGATGTCAAAAAGTATAGAGATGTCTTTATTATTGGTGTTTTGTTTCCTGTTTTATCATCTAATATTGGAGATTATAGGTTTTAAGAAAAGTTTTGAAGGCTTGGAATCAAAATACTTGTAGAACAAAAAAATAATGCTAGCTTTGACCATATTTCTGATACCTTATTAATTTCTCAGACACACAGGACTACATGTTTTTTCAATAGCTTAATCTCATGAAATAAGTTTCTTTGTTAAAGAAAAAAATAAGGCATTCAAAGTAAAAAAATGATATTTTCCTTCACTCTCACTTTTTAGTAGAAAAAACATAATATGATAAAAATGCCTACTATCAAATAGATACTTGACATATGTCAGCTACATGGCAGCTCTCAATCTCTGTCTTTCTACCTATATAAGATACAATAGGATATGTTCATGAAGTAAAAGACAGTGGAAAAATAAATGTCCATGATGTCTCAGTTTTTGCTATTTTTAAACTTTTTCAACTTAAGAGAATATCTGCAGTAGCTTACAGGATCATTAAGTATATCATTCCAAAACTTCCCAAATTTCTTTCAAAATCAGAAGGCTCTAGAGCAACAAAGGTCATCAATGTGCTTATCAAAGTTTTGAAAGTGAAAAATTTCACTTTCATACAAACTCAGTTGCATTTGTAAACTGGAAGAATACTGGAAATAAAATGAATGACATTTTAAAAAGATATACATTTTTAAAATGTATGGTGAAACATTCATTACAATTAAGAAGAAATCAATCTTTTCAATATTATCTTTTTAAATTTTTTTTTATTGAAAAAACTCTTCAAAGACCAATTATCTCATAAAAATGTTTTAAGGGAAAAATTAATTCCTGGTAAGAAAATTGTGACAAAAAAGATCATATATACTGATAGTATAGCATTGTAGTTACTAGTATTTTAATGAGAACAGTTAGCCTTAGACCTAGATTAAAGGTTTCAAAAGTCCTATTCTTATAAATATTATTTTAAAGACTCTAGTTCTCCACTCAAACAAATGAGGCTGAGGTAAATATCATTTCCCAATCTTTTATGAGAGTTAAGAAACCAAAACTACCCATAATAAATGCATGGAAGGAGCACTGCGAAAGCATGCATGGCTTCTGTTGACTTACTGCATATAATGGTCTTCTACATAGGTTTTTCACTCATACAGATACAGTGTAAAGGATGACATTATGAGGAACCTGACAACTTGATTAATAATCCTGAGCTGCTGAAGTTCAGCTGAGTGAGCAATTAAACATTCCAAACAGCAATGAACCTTCAGAGATAATTTATGATAATTTTATGCACAAGAGCTCAGTGGCTTTTTAATTTGATAGAACGTTAGTAGCATAGATTTCTAACAAGGGAGTGTCAGGGCTCCATATATCACTGAGATTACTTAAACATTTCAAATGTGGTTGATGAATGAACTTTCTTGAGATGTGGGGAGATACAGAAGGTGTCAGAAGGTTGATATTATTCATCATATCAATTATGGGAAGTAGATGCATTGACATCATTCTCCCAGCTCATATTTTATGGACACTGTAAGGACAGAACAGAAATATCAGGCTTGGTGGACTGCAGAATTGTCAGGATATCCGACTTCCTCCTTCTTTTCCTGCAATGCTGTTATGTCATCTCATAATGCTAGCACTTCCAGGTGTTTTGTAATATATATTCATAATATATGGCAGTAGAACAAGACCATTTGGATGTCATTAGTAAATATCTGGAAAATATTTCATATATATCAAGAGGAAGAAGGGGGAGTTAGATAAAATAACATGAGCCTAAATTCAGTCTTCCAGAAATGCAATTACTATGTCATTTGTGCTGAGGTGGAGCAGGGTTCCCAGTTCTCTCACATCTTTTTTTGCCCTTTTGTTGGTATCAAAAGCCTGGAATAGGATAGAACATCCAAACAAGGAAAATACTTTTAATTCTTTATTTCTTGTTTTGCATATTCATCACAGTTTGAAATACATTAAGCTAAACGGAAGTAAATAACATGGAGTGAATTTCTTTATGATATGAACAAAGGTAAAGTCTTTGCTTTGGACAGAATGGAGGCTCAGATGCCACATATTCAGAAGAATATGCAGTTGGTGAAATTTTGCTTTTAATGCTACTGTAATGATCCTGACAATAAATCATCGTTTCACACACCCAAGTAGCTTTCCTTTCATGTGTCCTAAGAACAGATTGCTGGAAAACTGAGGCTGAATATGGTGGGGGGGCAGGGAAAGTTGCTGGAAGCAGATCAGCAACCTTTTTCTTAAACTCCTTCACGTGAGAGCTCACTTCATTCATTCCTGTAAAACACCATTAGTCAATATATGCCTCAAAGCTCAGGAACTATGTAGACAGGTTGAAGAGTGATTAGTGGGAGGATGGGAGTATTTGCACAGTCCTTGTGGCTTCAAATCCTATCTCAGACTAGAACTATTAGTCTTAAGTTAATGAGGACTTGTCTGACCCTCTCTGTATCCTTAGCATTACTCTTTTGAGAATTGACTCCTTCATAGCTCCAAATTCAGTATCAGCACTAATCAATGCAATTGAGAGAGTTCTACCCATAAAAAATGGAGCCAACATTAGAAGAAAAATCCCAGAAATTGATAAAGAAAAGGTGTCCATGAGCATGATTAATTCCTGATCCCTCTGCTCTTGTACCAAACAAGTGTGACAGAAAGTCAGCAATCAGCTGCCATGCAAGCCTAAAGACAAGTAGGTCTCAACGTGTGGCTTTAAGAGCTTCTCCTAGGGCAGCTTAGTTCAGCTGATTCAGGAGTCAATTTCACTCCCTTCTTAATGAAGAGAATCCTTTACCCAAAAGGATCTCAAAATAGGTCCAAACTCTGACCGTGACAGATAATCCTCTAGAAAAAAAAAAAAAAAAAAAAGATTAAAAACAGTGATTCAGAAAACTTGGCTGAGTTAAAAGTTTAAGAAAGTGTGTTTGTTTCTTCTAGGAAATGTATTGAAACAACCCTCAAACATACACACACAAATGTTATAAGTAGAATGGTGTTTTTGTAGTGCCTAAGACGTAGCTGCGAAATTAATAATTGAAAAATTAATAAAAACCTCTAATTCGCCTGACAGCCAGTCTGGTTGGCTGACCTCAGAGAAACTTCCCCCACTTACCCAGAAGAAGCTTCAGTCATGGCCTTGCTCAGTGCTCGCAGCCAGGGTGTACTTGGGTATCTGCACGGCTTTTTGTGTGAGCAGCTACTACAAGAGACTTTTTCTTTTTTCTTTCTCCCTTTTTATTCTCAGGCTAAAACAATTCGTATGAACAAGGAGCATTTAGAATCTTTTTCCTTCATAATGAGCTAAAAAAAACATTGTCAAGAGACTGATAGAAAAAGTGCAATTATCATCTGAAAAGGTGTCCTGCCAAATTTGGAGAATAAATTAAATCTTTAATAGAGAAACGTTAGTCCTGCTTTCAATGTAAGTCTCAATACAGCCTTAATTATAGAGTCTCTTCTGATGCTTCAGTAATGTGCCAATCAATGCTCAAAAGTACAATTATTTGTTGTCTTATTGAAGAGAGATGCACAAAACAATTCTGAACTCCCATTTTACTAATACATGGCAATGAAAATGAAATATTAATAATTTAGTCAACTCTACTAAAGCTATGAAAATCACTGCAGACCTAAAACTCATTCTTATAATACTCTTTTGACAGCAATATTATAGTTCAATTTTGGCAGCTAAATTTATTATTTTTCAGGCAAAGCTGGCAACAAGTCAAAGTCAGGAAACATTGGGCAAACTCCAGCAGTCCTTTCTTAGGCAAAATATTCATTTAAATAAAAGGTTTAACCTACCTTTCAACTGGATTAACAAGGATGACCTGGACTAATGGAGTACCAGACTTCTTGCAAAATAGCGCAGTCCTCTTATTTGCACAATTTAATGTTTTGATTTTCCATTCATTGCTGAGGCTGTAATGAGCATAAGTTATTACATGGTGGCTCAGTTCCAACATAAATCATTTAACCTCCTCCTCTTTATTGATTTATATTAGCATTTATAGATGGCACCCATTGTCTTTATAGCATCTGGGATCTCAGAGTAATTAAGATCAAATTTAAAATAAACAATGTCATCCAATATGGGTTGTTAAAATATCTTGTAAGCATTCTTGCCTAATGCCTATATTCAGTTTAGACTTCAGCTTACTGCCATTCCAGAAACTCTATCTATAAAATGGGCAAACCTATGAAGCCAAACAAACTATTAACAACTGCAGAGACAAAAAAAAAAAAAAAGAGAACAACAGGGAGCATGTATTCAGTCTTGAAATGATTATGGTACATGTTTGTCACAATTATAGTATCAATATTGTTGCAGACATCATTCTTTTGTTGTTGTTGTATTATATGGATGTTAATCTAGTTTAGCAGTATTTTTCCTTGAAAAAAAAATCAGAATTGATAATATTAAATTATATACTCTGATCTCCAAGTCTTCTGATAATCTTGGATGCCTGGCACCTTACTCTTTTCTTTGGCTCTCGCGAGACAAATTTATACCTTACTCACAGGACACTCATGTAAATCTCAATTAATTCTGTTGATTTAAGACTATAATTACCTTTAATGGTAAATGGTAAGCTTTCTGCATAGTAGTATAAATATAGGCTTCTTTGAGAAACCTTTCTTTTCAAGTCATGAATGCCAGTCTTTAGACACAGAAAGCAGGAGGATAGTGATCTTTGTAAACAGCAGTTCTCCTGAATAATTTTTATTCAATTATATCAAGATATGCACTTTACAAATATCATAGAAATATGTCCCTGAATAGCATTGTTCTAACTCATGTGGAACATGCCAAAGCTAATTCAAACTGGAAGCCTCACATCAATGAAGCTTTCATTGAAGAGATGCTAATGCAAACAGGAAGCCTTTTCCTCCTATGGATGTAGTCTGACAATTTAAAAAAATGTGGGAAACAAATCACTAATTGCTTACTTAAAAGTCTTAAAACCCTTGCCTAAACGTAGTATGATTTCTCATATTTAAATCTAGCTCTAGCCCTTGCCCTCGCCTCAAGCCTTGGTGGGCGCTTCTGAATTCCCATCGCATCCCCTGCTTCAGCAGACTCCTTGCAGAGTGGACCACAGCTTCTCCTCACCCAACCCAAAGCCCAGCCTCAGAGTTCATCACCCTTTTCACCAAGTGCTTCCTCTAGTCCTTCCAATAAGACCATGCTTTTAAAAAACAGAAAAAACTTAATGAAAAAGATTTTGGTTTGCTTTACCTGTATTACCTATAATTCTTGTTTTAAATTAAGTAGTACCAATGCATAGAGTGTCTTGTGTGATCTTTACTTCCTAGCAGGTGGTGCCGTAATTTTGTCAATCTTTTTTCCTCAGAGCGCTCTCTTAAGCATTCCTTATGAGATACTGGATTCAGAATAATGAATATTTCCTGCTGTGATTCAGTGGTTTCATGCAAAGATCATAATAGTCAGCTGATTATTTTTAACACAACAGTGAAGGAATTAGTGTAAAATAAATGTAGAATTGTACATATTCAAAGCCATAGTTCTAATTTGAATTTTGCGACATCTAATGAAACTTTGTTTTAGACTTACATGTTTGTTTTCATCATGATGTTTCTTGAATCATTTATTCTAATTGTCTTACCATAAAAGTAAATGTAAATAATTATAAATAATTATATAAATTATAAATAACTGTAAATTGCAAATAATGTAAAGAATTGTAAATAATTTACAATTAATAAATTATCCTGTTCTCACTCCAGGAGTGTCCATAAATATGATTTAAAGCCAAGGAAGTTAGCTGAAATACCTAGTACTAGGAACAATTAGAAATTATTACTTAACTTTGTCACTATTCTGCAGATTGATCTCAGATAATTTTCTTGGACATTTTTGATATTCTAAGTCAAACAGTTGAATTGTGCTGGCTAATTGTTGTTGGTTTACTAAGTGACAGGGCATTGTTTCTGTGAAAAATATTCTGATGGAATCAAATGGCTAATGCATTTTACAATACTCCTCTGAATTTTATATTTAATTTCAGCAAACATTAATGCCAGTGAGGCTTGATTGCCTCAGTGCCTGCAGAAAATGAACACAAAAGAATTGTGAATATATCTGAATCGAGCTTATTTTAAAACTAGCATGAATAAACTACAGACACCTTTTTTTCATTATTGATCTATCCCTAAATATTATGATTTTGTTCTTGGTAGGAACTGACATGAGGCTAATAGATTTCCAGCCTCAAGCAAGATCATTTCTATTTCTGAAATTCTGCAAACACTTAAACACCTGAGTAGTCTTACTCAGGTTGATAATTCAACCACATTTACATTACACTGAGCAGAACCACCTTTCTGAGTAAGCTAGTCATGCTAGTAAGCTAGATACTTTCAAGACTGAGCCCTGCATTATTTTGTTAAGAAGTGGTTTTATTCCTGATTATAATTTATAAATGATAACGGAAAAGGCTGGTGATGGTATTTTGCATTTTCAATTTTTAATTAAGAAAGGTTTCTTTGTTGCTTTCTTTTTTCCTATAATGGATAGATGTACACAGGATTTTCTGAATCTTGTTTTTTTAATGTATTGTTATAGAAAATGCACATATCAAAACATGTAGAAAATATAGGCCATAACAGTTACAGAACTGTTATAATTGCCAAGATAACTGAGGAAAGAATGAGAGAAATAGTCAAAGCATCCTTTGCAAAGTGCAACAAGACACATGATTTTCTATGCAATTTTCCTCACACGAGGGAAAAGAAAAATACGTTGAAATAAGTAACAACTTCTATTAACCTCACTGGTTGCAGGATCAAGTCCTAGAGAGCAGGAGTTCAATAAGAAAAGGATACAAGGTTTTTTTTGCTTTATTTGGTATGCCTGAGAAAGCAGCCAAGATGAAAAAAAGTGACAGCCAGAAGAGAATAATAAAGGGAGCAAACTATTTTGCATATGATAGGGAACAGAGTGATTTCAGAAAGACAGTTATGGAGAATGAAGGGAAAAATCATATGATAGTTGGCCAGAAAAACAAAACCAAAAACAAACAAACAGCAACAACAAAAGAGATATTAAGGACTGCTTCCTTTGGTCTGTGCTATGAGAATTTAAGGACATGGACTATTCACAGGCAAATTTCCAAAAGATATGATTAACAATATGAGCGTATTGAAACCTCGGCTTCAGAGAAGATAATGGCACAGGCAGGATGTACATCGAACCACCTGCCTGTTAGGAACACACTAGATGTTTTTCATAGTGTGTTTCTGTTGTTGGCCCTGTATCGCCAGTATTGAGCGAAGATGCTCAAGCTGCCAAGAGTCAGCCCCCCAAAGAGGTACCTGTTCTGAAGACATACATATAGTGGTTTCCTTGGCAACAGACACACATGAAAGCTCGCTGGAGAGAGCTTTGCTCATGTAGTCATTTTTTCCCCTCAGAGTGTTGGTTCACGTATATATGTAGGTTCAGGCTACAAACTTTATCAATCAAGCTAGAGCTGCACAGTTTCAGTTCTGGCTTTTATTCTTTTCGAGCGCTGGTGGCTTATGATTGACAACTGCTGATGAATGGGTAGACTGGTATCTGGCAGAGCACGCGGCTGCACCAGGAATATGCCCATCTGCTGACGCTTTACAAATGAAATTTTGAAGTACAGAGGTGGTTTATCCACTCGTGGCAATGCCCATATACAAAGTACACAGAAAATGGCCTAAATAAGGACCCTAGGCAGAAATTCTCAAGCTTTTGGAGTTAACATTTATGCACAGTTAATCTGCCTAGTACTTAGAATATTAATGGTTAGATTCAAAGTACTTTGCAATCATCAGGACTAATTTCCCATTTCTCAGACATGCCGAATGACCCCAAAGATGCAATGTAAGTTATGTTACTTGAAGTCTCCTTTTTTTTAAACAACCTCATTTTGAATTATTTTTGAATTTTGTAAATAGCAGCCTTGTAAAAGCAAAAAAAAATATGGCTCATCTGCAAATGAAAGTAAGTAAGTAGTCTGTTTTACATAGTGGAATGTATCTCTTATTGTGTATTAACTTGAGTATAACCAGAAATAATGAGAGAGAAGAAATGTCTTCACTATGCTGCATAAAGAGTGTACTGCCCAGTTAGCTACAAGTTTGCAAGATTATATTTTCCTTTTGTCCTCTTCTTCTTCCAGCTTACCTCATACTGGTTGGACATTATTATGCTCTTCCCTTCATGTTATATATATAGCTATTGTAATTTAAGTGTCATAATGACTAACCTAAGAGCAGATCAAAAGCTCAATGAAGTCCATTGCTGATGGCCAAAATGAGCAAGACAGGAATCAGCTCTTCGGTTGATAACTATTCCCTCTGTTTCCTGCCCCTCGATACACCTTGAGGCAATAACAGGCCTTTCCGCTCTGAGAAAGGCTTTTGTTTATAGTCCAGCACCAGAAGCAAAAGTTTGGGGTGGTTTCAGCTCTGTGTCAATCAGCATAGCCGTAGTGGAGCAGACCTCGCCCCAGAGAGGACAGAAATACTCTCTACAACTGACTCACATTTAAGACCATTGAAGGACTAAACTAGTGCTTCATACATTAAAGGAAATGTTCCCGTAAATTATGCTTGGTTTTGGCATGTGTTTTCTACTCCCATTGCTTCTACTGGTTCTATACATGAACCAGGTATGCATGTGTATTTCTGTCACATGTATTTCTCCTCAGTAGAGGTGAAAAATAGAGAAGAAAAGAAATACTGTCTCCCTTATCATAAGTAAGTATTATTTACAATTGAAAGTAAAAAAAAAAAGAAATAAAAACTGTTTTCAAAGTACTTAAGCTTCAAATAATTGTTTTATAGGGTTGTTCTGGAAATGTTGACTTTGTTTTGAATCCTTAGATCTCTCCTTGTCTCACTCTGTATAATTTTTTTTTGAGTATTCCTTACCAAGTTATAAATGTCACCTTCATAGTGTTTCTGTTTTATTTTCCAGCACAATGACCATGTCACTGTACAGTGAGGTTAAATGTGAAGGAGAGGTAACAATTCCTCAGTGTTGGAAGGAGAATTCAGGGACATTTCAAAACGCTTTTGTGTGTGTGTGTGCGTGTGATTTGGGCTTCCAACTTTAAAATGTGGTGTATAATTGACATTTTGATACTTCGAGGCCATGGTGTATTCTCACACTTTCATGAAAAAAAAATAACTTGCTGACACAATCAGGAAACAGATGGTGACAAAGATCTTGTATTTAATATGCCAATCATTATGCTTTACTTGCATATTATCATCTCATTCATGAGGCCACTACATGAAGGAATTTTGCTATGCCTTTGCAAATCAATCAAGAAATCTTTTAATATTTTTTAAATATAATTTAGGTCTTTCTTTCTCCTTTCTATGTTTTATTATATTTGGGGTGGAATGTTTATGCAAATTTATTGCACATGAAAAATGCTTTGACAATCCTGTGACTAGAATAGACAGCAGCAATGAAAGTTTCTCTACAGAAAGCTTCAATAGACCAAGAAATGACTTGGCAACTGAAGTATCCACATTTTCCATACTTTGCCATGGCCCTTAATACAAAGGCAGTGACATAGTAAGACACCATGAGGAATGATGTCGAGTAGGAGGATGGATTTTGTAATGTGGCCTTGTATCTACTAAGACCTGGACTTCAGTCAAAATTTCTGCTCAAAAAAAACACAGATGGCAGATTACCAATATATTTCACTTACAGCTAGCAGTGGATTTGAAATCACTGACTTTCTGAGCCAAGCAAACTTCTTCAGCTCTGAAAAAAAGGCATTTTCCTTGAAGAGTTTCTGATTGAGAGCCCCATGGTATAAGAGGGAGTTCATCAGCTCCCAGACTGAACAGCGGTCCTCCTTGGGCAGGCTGAGATCCTCTAAAGATGTCTTAGTCCATTACTGCACACAGATAGAAAAGGCTTCCTTCTCCTCTATTTCTATTCTGCAACCTCTAGGGAAGCATCTTCTGTGCCATACATGGTTAGAAGGAGTTTGGATGTAGTTCGTACTGATTTTTTTCCAGTCTCACTCCTACGCTGTAGGTTCCCCAGCTTCTAAAACGTACGCCTTTCCATTTTAAGAATTAAAAGATATATCTGGTTCTCTCCACCCCTTCCATGTTTTCACTATGAAAGGAACGTAACAAGCCAGAGGACACTATATGTTTCCTACTCAAAGGTACCTTATTACTTGGGATAGGATACGTTTCTAATACAGGCATAGACTGTTATTTAAAATCTCCCATACTATTCCCTAAATGTAAGGAAATAAGTAGAGGCTTTCAACTAGAATAAGATAAAGGAAGGAGAGGGAGAACGATCTCATGTTGAAATGTGGAAGACAAGCTATTTCTGGAGAAGAAGAAGGAATTATCTGCCCTTCTTCCGTGCAATCTATGCCATTCCAGGTACAGCGCTGTTGCTTTTCAGGAGTATTTTCATGACAGAAGTCTTCTGAAATGGCAAATTTTCCATCAACTAAAGAAGCAAGAAAGTCATAAATGCAAGAAAACTGACACTATGTTTCTCTTAGATCCAGGTCACAACTTTTCACAGAGCTTATGGGAGCCTTTCAGCATAGCACTGATTTTGTATTCTCTATTTCCCCCTTCCAGACCTCCAGCCATTTTAGACACTTGTAATGCACTCTACTCGAGCAGGTCTTCCCTGGGTGATAACGGGGAGCTCTGTTTCATCACCACTTTGTCCTCTCTGGCCTTCTCTGTGTAACGTTTCTTCCCTTTGCTTGTCCAAGCAGGTTTGTAGTTTACAATACCAGAATCCTCAAAGCTGTAATTCCCTGTTCCCTTTAATTGGCTTAAGCACACACACATGCACGGAGACAAGTCCTACATTCAGTGCAGCATGGTGTAACAAATGAGTTCTTCTTAAACATGGGGTCAGATTTATTGTTTGTTTCATTACTTATCAAAAATAGCGGCTTACACACCTTGCACTATCTCGACAGCCGTCCCTCGGGGGTGTCAAAAGTCAAGGTTACATCAGCTCTTGACTTGGTGCAGGCTCTCTGATGTACAATGTCACTGTAACAGAGCACTTCCTCTTTGTTCTGGGGGAACTTGATTCATAATGAGCCCGACCAGGGTGTACTCAGATTGCGATAAAGAGCTCTACACAGCGGCTCCTATTTTAGAGAAACAGGTGTTGGCTTTGATTAGAGAAAAATGACATCATCTAAGGGAGAGGAGGGAAAAAAAAAAAAAAAGCAAAGGGAAAGGAAGGCAAAAATAGAAAAAAGTGGCAACCAGACACAAATACATTTGCACATATAAAGCTGTTCTAATGAGAGCCAAATTGATTTGACATTCAGTGGCAGTTTGAAGCCAAGAAAAGCAAAGCAGCCTACAAAAGGCCCAGCTCATTGTTTATGGAGTGTCATACTTCATCATCTGTGAGACCAATAACAGTGATGGGAAGACCTTTAAAAGCAGGGAGTTTGCAAAGAATGGCTGTGTGGATACCGCTGATGTCAGATCCAATAGAATGAGTGTGAGCTATTTCCTGAATTGAAATCATGTTTGTCAGATGAAGTAGATGCTTGCTACAGATTATATCTTTGCGAACCGAATTTGGTGCATTGTTAGAATTCTTGGCCGATTTCTCCTAGGCAGCCAGAGCCACGATACCTTCTCCATGCTAGGTCCTGATTGTCAACCTGCCACAATGTAAAACAGAGAAGAGAGAAAAAATTACATAATGTGCAAATGCAGCTTCCCAATGCACTAGAAAACAGATTGCTTTATGAAAAGGCATTTTACGTAAAACCATGCACCCTTTAACAAATGCACCCTTTCATCATTCAAATTTTCAAAGGGAACTTATAGACACAATTTTAGAGATTTTTATTAAAATAGTGGATCCTTGTTGCCAGTACATTGTAGAATACATTTTGTCCATCTCTGCTTTCAGTTAGAACACCTGGTGAGGAGTGACATGTTTATTAAATGTCATGCCAGCATGAATTAAATAGGCCTTCAAAGAAAAATGTGAGACACTGCAGCCTTGTACAGTAAAGGATATGTGTAGAAAGCAGTCTCTCTCTTTCAGCCTTCTACCTATGAGCTCAATGTAGGTATCATAATATTGATATTAGATTCTGCTATTTATGTTTCTGTTTTCACTAAGAAAATCTGTTTCTTTCTTGGAGGAAAAGCCGGGAATTTCAGCCTCCTGGGTTTCAAATCTCTAATGATTTACTGGAATGCAAATAGACAGTAACCCTGAATTAGCAAATTCTCAATCACATTTTACATCTAGTATCTTGTATGCCTTTATTATTCTAAAAGCACTATCAGGGTGACAAAACTTATAATAGATGACACAGCTGCTATTAAAAATAAAAGAAAAAAAGAAAAAAGAAAGAAATAAGATGCACAGAGACAAGGATAAGTGAATAAGTGAAATATTTTCAGTTCAACATTTTTTGCTATGTTTTCATATTTGTTTCCTCTGAGTATTTGAGACACTGAGTTTATTAGACGAACATCCACCAAAATAAATAAATAACAATAGGTCAAAATATTTTAATGTTCACAAAAAGTTAATTCTGCATTTACAGTAAATATTATATTCTGTGGCATATGAAGACATTGTATGTTCTTATGAATTATATATACAGATATAATTCTACTGTGTTAGTTACATGTTGTAAATTATATGATTGAATTTCCTTTGTCATATTTAGGAGAATTATTAGCCACATTGGAATAAATTACACATTTTGAATACTACAATATATAGTTCTAAATTCACACTGTGATTGCAACCCAGGCATTCAAGACCACATCTATCCTACCTCAGCTTGTACTTCAGTTTGCAGGAGGAATGGTGCTGCTACGAGTCTAATGCCCACTGGTGTAGTAATCAGTCTGGAAGACCTGCAGTGGTGGCATTTATATTTAAAAGTCATCTTTCTTTGGTATTAAATATTAAAATATGGCAAACCCTTCAACAAGTGGACTTCACTTTTTTTTAGGTTGTACGGTTTCTGGTGGATAACTCGTAGAAAAAAAGAAAAAGGAAATCCGTTTAGGATGATGAAAGAAGCACATTGCTACATACTTTTGCTAAATGTTGTTAAATCATTTAAAATGCTACCTTTTAGGATTCAGTGTCAGAATTATAACACCACAGAAGTGAATGGGAGCAATTTACATTTCGCTCAGAGCTATTGTTTCACACTGTCTGAAGAATCAGGCTATGTCTTTCACTGCTGAGAAATGAAGCATTTTACATCAAGCAATGTAAACTTTTATCAACTAGTGAAAACAAAGAAAAGGCAAAATTCCCTTCAATGTAGCTAGTGGAGGTTAACCTCAGACCCACACTTGCCATTATTTTGATTACATACAGAGATACAAAAATGACACGTCTTGACTTGGATTTTACGTTGAGATAATTAATTATGTGAAAAGGCACAATGCTAACAATGAAAATATATCCTTGTAAGAGAATAGGCTATTAATTAACTTCTGCTCATGCTGGAATCTTCACTTTACAATTCTGCATTCACAAAGTCTGCAAATACCTTGCATTTTATTTTTGATTTTTCTTCAACAGCTGTGAAAAGGAATAAAGGATGTATGAAATTCTTCTAAAAAAGAAAGAAAAAAGAAATAAAAAATGTAAGCTCAATGCATAAACTATTTGCATGTATATTACCAAAAAAAGTTTTATTTGTGCAAACTGCAATGAATTAGTTATACTAGTTAGAGCCAAAATATTTTTTCACTTAAAATATTCACTGTCTGCTTTCTGTGCTATATCAAGGCCAAATATTATCTGCGGAAAAAAATCACGTCATCTCAAACAGTGAAAATCTCAAATTTCCCGTCTGGCCATGGACAATTCATATATAGAGAAATATATAAAAAGTGATATTCACAAAATAGCTTTTCAATTTGATTTTCCTATTCGGTAAACAAGTGTCATGAGCTGGAAAAAAAGTATTTTTAACTAGTAGACTTAGGGAGCTTGTTCTGTTGATTCTGATGTAGAATTACCAGGTATGAAATGGCTGTTTCATTTAGCAGGAAGAGCAGGTAAAGAAATTAAAAGCTAAAGGCAGATAAGCTAGGATATAAAGCTTAGTTTTATTTAGTTTTCCCAACAGTGAAGGTGTTTACTTCCTGGATCAAATAACTCAGCAAGTGCGGATTTCTCCATTTTCTGAAATACCTATATCGGCAACAGATTTCCTCCAGCCCTCCCTGAAAGATATGCTTAACTTATCCAAAGCTGCCATTGAATTTGTGGACAGAGATAAAGACGGGAACTCCCTTGCTTTGATAGCATATACCTGGCATGGCACTTCCTGGCCGTTAAGGTTCGGATAGTTTGGGGAGATGGCCGCTGAAGAGTGTCTGACTCAAACGACTTGTCTTACCTAGTTAAAGTTTTATGTGCTTGTGCTGTGTGGCTATCTGCTGGGTATCTCTGGGACATACAAGTGCACACAGCATGAAATCCTACAGAGGTAAAAATGTTTTTCTGATCTAGTCTGAAAGTTGTTCTTTAGATTTTTAACCCCTCATCATGCTCAGTGAATTATACTATTGTAGAGTGAAAAAAATATATTTTTTCCTGCATTCTTTCTGCTTCCAGAGTCCAAGTATGGTCTGCTTTATGTGGATGCAGTATGGCTGAGTCTGACTATACCACATTTTATTCCAATTGCCTAGCTTCAGGGGAATTGTTTACTAAATTCCAACCTTGCTCCTTCTACAGCACAGAGCCAGAGAGTCTGCACAGGAGCTGCTAAACACATATTCTGAAGAAGACTGAGTTAAACAGATTTATTAAAATGCTCACTGACAGAAGCGATCTTTAATACTGAAGAGCAAAAGATCACAGCACAGCACTCAAGGACAGGTAGATAGCTAAGAGGACTGAAATTGGGCTGGTTTGAAAACAGACTAGTTTAAAAATGGGCAAAACACAACAAGCAGTTAGACACACTCAGCATATATTTTCAATGTAAAAAAACTCTTATTAAGAGAGTGTGATTATTGACTGTAGAAGATAAATTCTACTCCTGAGAAGCAAGGTACTTTGTAAACAGAATATTCTCCTGCTTGGAAATCTAGTCAAAAGCTATTTTCAAGATGAAATGGAAAGAAGACATAAAAAGTTATCCTGCAAGAAAGGTAGATAGATAGACTGAAAGTCCCTCTTCTCCTTGTCTTTAGCTACTGCTCTGCTTGCTAGCCTTGTTACAGGGTTTACACACCCATTTTTCCCGACAGCTCCCATGCAGGTAGTGCTAGTATCCAGCACTTGTGTCAAAACTGTGAGCTGCATAACTGAGTCTGGAGTTAGCCAGCCTTACACAGAAATAAAGGAGTCTCAAAGGCATTTCCAATATGTGAATAAATCCACTTGTTTACTCCTGAGGCTTTTTCTGAGCAGTTACGTCAGGTCCTACACAGAAGCTGGAAATGAGGAGAGGTGACAACATGGTCTCCCCCTGCGCTACGTGAAGTGGGAAAATGAGTAGCTTCATGAAGCTCATATGAAGAAGGAAGCCTTTTTTTCGAGACAGGCACATATAGATCTTATGAACCAATACAATAAGCCCATCATTTTCTTGAAGGGAGATTTTACATATACCTTACCCTGTAAATGCTTTGACTAATGAAAAGAGTTTTGCACGTGTATCTCCATAACTATGTTTTTAACACGTTGTACTATGTTTAACTGTAATGCAAGAACTGAATGCAGTTCAGTGGTTATTTCTAGTTCAGAGTGAAAACTGAATTTAATTTCTGGAGATGCCTGAACTTCTGAGCATGAGTGCAGCTACCTTTTTGAGTATAAAAATTGAGAAAATCAACAAAGACCATAGGAAAAAAATATTTAATTTCAAAATTATTTAATTGCATTCCCAATTTTGTGCATTTTAGAATTTTCCTTACTGTGAAAAGCAACTGATACATTTGCTTAAACTTTTTGCATGAACAGAGATTTTTTTTATTAGAACAGTTTTCTGCAAGCAGTAGATAATTATGTGCTTATAATATTCTTCTTTTCAAACTTGAGAAATCCATTTTGCTTGCTAGTCTTGCTAGGTATGACTCTTAAAAGAAAAGGCTTAAAATCATGCTTTTCAAATCCCCCATGGTGAGAAATCTGCAGCACAGAAGACTTTGAATTATGTATATTAAAGAATGAACATAAAAAGTGTAAGAATGTTTTCTGACAAGACACCTGAACTATAGCAAAAACTGATATTCACAATAAAATGTTCTGTTAACAGTAAGTAGGGACCAGTGGGGAGAATTATTATATCTCTGGCCCTGCCTATACAAAGGTAAATAGCATCAATACTGTGAAAGCAGAAAACGGAAAACAGTCAGTCAGTACTTTTAACCAAATGTGGCTTCTTCTTGTATTTCATTAGTAGTAATATCTATGCTACAATTTGTTTTTAGTAATAATTCCATTAGTAAACAACAACAAAATACCATCAAAATAGGTACAGACAAATCACTCTTTCTGGAGCAGGTTCTGTGGTACTAATAAAAATAAAATGGCTTTACATCCCTCTTTCCTTTCTTTCCTTTAATCCTTTATTTCAGCTACTGAAAGGAGAGGATATGAATGGGAATATATGTGGAAACAGACTGGTTCAGTAAAAAGCTTTTTCTTATGCAGATACTATTTTCTTGTAGTATTACATTTAAAACCTAAAATGGAAAATAAAGCAGATGGACATAATATTAAGAGTGACACTGTCTTTAGCTTTGCATTTAGCTGCGCATTTTATAAGCAGACACCTTTAAGATACCTTTATGTTTTCCTGTGTTATACAACATATGAGAAAGAAAATTGAGTGTCTTTTGGTCAACTGTGAAATGCTATTTGCAAATGGCAGTAATATAGGTTTATTAGATGTTTTTCTTCTCTAATTCACTGCAAGTTTCCTCTTGTTTATGAAAATAGATTTGATTGACTAATCAGTGTGTAGAGGTAGCGTCCTATCAATCACCAATATTAGGCAGTTTTTCTTCACTTTTATACTTCATTGCATTTTCACTCTTGGTATCTGATTTACATAATCTCCGTATGGTCATTTCACAGTAACTGTATGTGACTCCAGAGATGCCAGCTAGTAATTGCCCTCAGCTATCTGAGAATATGTATCTGTATAAGGACTACACAGCTATTTCTTAATACTCATACTCTCGATTGAAAGCCCTCTGCCTGGGTCCAGTGCTCTGAATTGTCAAGCTGTTTGCCAGCAACAAAGCCGCTGCCTCTGTTTCTCACCCCCTGCAGCTGAAGTAGAAAACACCAATGTTTAGCTAAAGAAGGGGAGAAAAACATCTCCTTCCTCCATGCTTGATCCTATTGCCATTGAAGTGAACAGTGGTCTTTGTCACTGACTTCAGTGGGAATTGCATCTGATTCTCCTTCTCACCCGTTTTATGCCCCATTCAGCTCGCACTTTGGGGGAAGAACTTTATTTGCACAATAACTGTCATAAAATTATATTTTCTGTAGACCAGATTCTGCCATGATTCCTGACCTGCTGGCTTAGTTTGGGTTTCCCGTTGTCTCTTGCACAGAGGCAGGAGCTACATTTCCACGTATGTAATCCTGAAATTTCCTTAGAAAAGTAAGGGAAGAAAGAGGAATTTTTCCCTCGGAGCTGAGGTAGGCCACAACCTGTGCACATTTTCACTATTGCATGCCAGCTTCCTGGAGCTTTGGCCACTAGTTTCCAGCATTACTGTGACATAAAATGGCTTAGGGAGAGAGTGTTTCCTTTTCTCAAAGTCAAGTCTGGATGCGATGACTCTGGGAAGGCAGAAAGGCAACTTACGAAAGGCAGGCCTTTCCCCGCCCTCCCCCCCTGCTTTCTCCTTAGCAATTGGATTAAAAATGCCACTCGCTTTAATCACCAGTTACAGGATTCAGGAATTGAACAGGGTCCTCGAATTTGGTAGCAGATACAAAACATTTCTACGTGCGAATAAAAAAATACACAGATAAGAATAAAGAAGAAAGCTGTTTTCTTTGATATTTCACAGAATAAGCAGAAATAATATTTGGGTATTGATTAAACAATGCTGAGATAGAAACAAGGAATTTCTCAGGGTTGTGTATGTGTGTGTGTTTTTTAATTGTTTGGGATTTTTGCTTGAGACTTCTTTTCTTCTCAAAAAGAATGATGTGATCTAAAAAGAGAGGACAAGCTTGGTTCAGTTATAGCTTTCATATAATTACTACAAACTAATGCAAATTAGACTGTAGGTCTGCTCAATGTACATTTCTGTGCTTGCCAAATTATGTTTGGCAGTGTGGTCAAGCAATAACAGATGCACACTGTGCCTAGTTTTCTCGGGCTGTTCAATAATTAGGAGGGCCATGTATTATAATAAACCACATCCCCTTGGCTGAGATTTGGATGCAAATTGCACACTAATTCACTTCCAAGTTTTTTGGAAGCATACCAAAAGACATGAAAATTAGGGAAATATACTATTTACTTCAGGAAATGTGTTTAAAACTAAATAAGGCTCATTTGTAAGCAGTGT
The DNA here is from genome assembly GCA_013389825.1 of Crypturellus undulatus. NCBI lineage: Eukaryota > Metazoa > Chordata > Aves > Tinamiformes > Tinamidae > Crypturellus > Crypturellus undulatus. Next base: position 1,768,855 of record VWPW01021686.1, read on the forward strand.
TCATCTATCCCATGCCTGTAAAAAAAAATTAACAATAAGTTCCCTTTTCCTTTACACTCTTTAGTTCAACTCCAGGACAGAGGAGCTAATGTGACACCTCTGCAATGTTCATGGCATCTCTATTATTCTTATACTGAGAGAGTATAATATAGAAGACGCTTACTCTGCTTTGTATTTCTCTAAGGTATTGCTGAGGTTGAGTGGATGATATCAGTTCAGTGAAAGACTTGAATCACACTGCAATCCAAATTCTTTGCAATCAGTTGAGCTGTAATGGCATGCTGTTTATAGTAGGAAATTTGTCTTTTGAAAAGGCTGAGGATTCTTTTCCCTCAGCTATTACAAAAAGGCTGAATGAACAGATTTAATCAAAAAAATAATACTTAATGAAGAGATTGCTAGGGAATTCTAGGGAATCCAGTAATGTAATCTAGTTACACGCACAGATTTAACTACAGTCATCTCCAAAGAATTGTGAAGCAACAGATTAAAGTAATTGAACTGATTGCTACAGGTATGAACAGGTAGTTAGGTTATCTTGGAAACTGTATAACAGAGCGCTGCCTTTCAGTAACAGTTAACACTCTTAAATAGAGAAATAAAATGGAACTTAAAAAGTGGTGCAATAGGAGATGATTTTGTATTTATTGCCTACTACTTGTATTATGAAGGCACTTAAGAGACAGGGGTCCCAAACACAGATTGGAATCCTACTTTGCATGCTCTAGAAATATGCAGAAAAATAGGCAGAAATCAGAATGTTCTCCTATAGTATTGTTTCGTTTATAGAGGTCTTTTTTTTTGGTTTGGTTGTTTTAAAATGTGATATTAAGGAAAATAATTTGGTAATCTTTCTAAATATTCCAAATTTTAAAGTGATATTCAAAAAGTTCTTTGTAAGAAGATAATGAGACAAAACATTGGTTGTCAAACATGCTCCCCCAAAATGCTTTCAAAACACTCTATATTCCCACCACAATTTTAGTGACTGCAGTGGAGTTTCAACACTTAATTGTAAAATAATTCAAAATAATTCAGGTGGGTACCAGCAGAAAACTTTGTAGCACAGAAAAAGCCAGAAGAGTACTGCAGAATTAAGAGTATTAAGAAGAGCGTGCAGAGTATTAAGATTTTAGCAGTTTAGAAATATCAGCATAATGACAATAGGCAAATGTCCTACTGTTGAAAGTTTCTAGAATGCTGTGATATGTACACCTATGGCTAGATTGCTACCTATTTCAAGATTATAGAGTTTTCTGGTAGCCTAGCGCTCATTCTAGCTGTTAGTTGCTGGTTTTGTGATCATATTATCACAGAATAACAGAACAGCAACAAAACATAGAAGTGTCTAGTTTCCACCGCAATAAACACATAGTTAATTACACAAAAGTATCTTTGGCAAAAGTATTGCTGGAAAAGCAGCTGAAATTGCAAACAACTAATTTAAATTCAATGGTTCAATTTGGGGCTATGAAGAAGAACTTTAAAGGAATTTTGCAGAACTAGATGAACAACTTAGTAGAGAGTAAGCCTTAAAAGAGATGAGTCTTCCCTAAAATGCATTAGTGCAAGCGGTTTAAAGTATTTGGGTGTAATGATGGCTTCCAAAGTAGCTGTAACGCCTCAGGAAAAAAAAATGTAGGGACTGTGGTAGACAGCTCAATGAAGAAACTTGTTCAGTGATGATTAAAAAAGCAAATAAGATGTTAAATTGTGTTAAGAAGGGAATAGAGAATAGAAAAGAGAAGATTACAATTCCATTATATAAATCGATGGCACATTGATTACTGTATTCAGTTAGACATCTTATTTAAAAAGACACAAATGAGAAGGTGAAACGAAGTACAATGAAAATGACAAAGGTGTTACTTTTGTAGTCACTAAATCATGTCAGTCTCTTCAAAACCATAACGGCCTAAGTGAAAAATGTTAATGCCTATCCAATAGAATGATCCCTAGAAAGACAGCCCATTTTCTCACATTTATCGGAGACAAACCAACCTTTAACATTTTTGAGAGACTGTTTCAGCATCTTGCCAGGGTCAGATTCAGGAAAATACAGTGATGACATGGGGAGGTCTTTGAACTCCAGTCATTCAACTGAGTGTGTACTCATGGTAAATACGGAGTATATATAAATCCAAATACATTTCCATCTTTAATGAAGAATGTTTCCAGTAATTTGTCTTTCTACTTAAATTTCTGGGTATCTCTAGTTTCTCTCTTTTTCTTACAGATGATATTGAGACATTTGGGATAGCTGTGTGTTTTTTGAGGGGAGATTGTTAAACAGTTCTGTTATAAGGATTTTGTTTTTCTTTTAATAGAAAAAAATGAGATCAGATGATAGAATTCATTCATAACTGCTGTGAATAAAGGAGGATTGTTGTACTGTTGTGAAGTGCTGGTGGTTGTTACATCTTGTCTGGGCTGCTCAAGAGAGCAGAATATATGTAGCATTTTCACCAGACTTGGAGACCTTTGAAAGCATCAAATTTGTGGATATCTATGTCTGGTGTAACAATATGTGTGCATGTTAAACATTGAAAATAGTCCAAGAGCTGCCATTAATTTGAATTGATCTGAAATTATTATCTGACCCCGCCAGCAAATCAAAAAAAAGAGACATTTCAACAGCTCATATCAAAGATACTCCATATCTATTGAGGAATTCTCAAGAATGTCCTTGTCATCACTGCTGCTATTTTCAACAGAATATATAGTTCAAGGAATACGAAAAAAAACCCCAATGATGATAACATGCATCCCCACACAAGATAGACATTTTGAAAATACTCATATGCAGAAAGGCTCTTTCTCTATATGTAAAGAATGCAATACATGCAGAAAATTCTTTGGCGTTTAACTGGATAAAATAGTCTTTTAAGGCAAAGTATACCTTTGGTTATTTAAACTTATATAATGACAGCTTAATAATCTTTGGCTATGGGACAGATTAAAGACATTGGCAATAGCCTTGGTCTTTCCAGCTCTGTTCCTTCCACAGTTGACAGCTTTTGTGATTTTTCAGTCTGTTGTACTGGAGGTGATAGGGTTGCCCTGGCATGTATCCCGTACCTGTTAGATTGCTGCCTGTATTAAAACTCAGTGATCTCTGCAGGTTTCTTGTAGCCAGTGTTCCTCTGTTCCTTACTGTAATTGTCCTAGAATAATATCAACTGAACTGTAGTTACGTAACAAATTCCTCAACCTTTCATTCATTGACATGTCAATATCATTGAACTGGTCATTGCTGAAATGTCAATTATTGTTATTCTTCTTTTCAGAGTTTGTGCAGGCTAGGCAGGACTAAACTTGAGTAATAGTTTTTAATTATGAAATGAAAGAGATCTGGCATTCAAAATTTTCAAAGAAAAATGGAACTGTATATTTTCAAACATTTCCAGATGAAAATATCCCATTTTCACACTACTCAACTGCAAATTTTGAATTATGAATTATTTTGGAGATATGGAAATACAAATGGAGACAAGTTTTATCATTGCTATTACCATGTATACATATTCCTGTTTATTTTCCTGTTTTTATTTCTAAAGCTACCGTTCAGATTTATAAAGGTAGGTAGCTGTCTTAGGTGCCTAAATACCTCTATAGACCCGATGCTAAATCTTAATTAGGTCAAAGTTTAAAAGCTTTTTTTCTGGTTTAAATCTATTTACAATATATACAGTAATATATTGAGAGTAACATATATTGACTATTATTTTTCATCACTCATTTTCTATACTTTTTAAAAGACTTTAGGAAATGTGGCATCTCTACCTGGTAAAATGATACCTGGTATGCTCTGTTCAAGCCTTAGAGTGCTCTAGGGATAGTGTAACTACTGGGAATAAATTATTGTCTGGAGAACTTGATGCCAACAGTATGACCTGTTCTAGCTCAGAGAAAATTCTCAAGTCAGACATCTATCCAGCAGTTCCCTGAGAGAACCAAAATCCAACGTAGATGACTGATAAATTCTAGTTATGAATTCAGCTGAAAAAGACTTTCTAATTTATATCCTTTTCTACTGGATAATGCAGTGGCCTACAGGGAAAGATTACAGCCAAGTGGGGAGGAAATTTAAATTTAAATTACTCACTGGAGAAATGAAGTAACATTTGTGAACAAACTAAAACAATTACTATAAGACACAGGCTGGTGTCTCTTTAACTGTATTCACTGAGTAAAATTCACTGCATGCAGAGGGCCTGCAATGGCCCATGCACTATTCAAATCCTAGCAGATACGGGCTTAGATGTGATGTGAGTAACGTAGACTTCTGCTGCTCCTCGTACACTGGCATTTCACCACTGGCATTTTCCAGACATGATGTCTCTCTTTTTCCCTCCAATGTGATGAGTTTAATCGCTCCATACAAGAAGTACCATTTCACGAGTGAGTGTGAAACATTGTCAGTGTCACATAGCTGAGCAGGTATAAACTTTATCTGAAGGAACTATCTTCCCATCCCCATTAGGCAGGAGAGGTGGTGGAACCCCCGCCTGCCATACCCCAGGTGAATGCTGCTGCAAGTGAACTACATGGGAGGGGATAGAAACCAGATGTCCTCCACCATGACCTAGTGCTGCTTTGCATTTTCTCCGTGGAAAAATAACCTTTCAGGAGAAGGTTTGGGGTAATGAATCTTAATATATGGAGTTGTGTTCCTGCAATCTAGACACACAAATCTCAAGCCTTAGAAACTCACGAGACATCTCTCTTTTCAGTATTTTCCATTAATTATTTCAGGTAGCTCTATGTAATGTTTTTATTGGATCCATCTATTGGCTTTATCTCGCTGTAATTAATACCCAAATTCCAGTAAGTGATAAAATTGGTCCTGCAACAACCACTCAACTTTTTGATGCACAAATTGTTTTGTAGGAGAGCTTTATACCCTTAAGATATTGATCTTTGCTATTTTAAGAAATGGGATAAAACTATCCCAGAAGTGATTACAAAAGTTAGCCATGCTTTTGTAAACTGAGCTGTCATTTTGGCATGGTATCAAGTTCACTTGCTGAAAAAATACCATCTCCATAAAATAGACTATGTTCCTAGCATGGAATATGCCTAAGAATGTGCAGTCTACTTGTGCTTGTTATCTTCCAGAAATTCAACAAAAACAAGCAGAGGGTTAATTTAAAACTAAAAAGAATCTACTTCATGCAGTAATGTTTTTAAAACCTTCCTTTATAATTTTTGCTTATCAAGGAGTGCCCTTCTGGTATATCAACTGAGCCAAGACTGAGTTCTCAAATACTATGATGGCTTCTGTTAATTAGATAGTTTATCTGTGATGAGTTGTTGACACTGAGATGATTTGTGTTAAATAATTTTAAAATATTCCGTGGGGCACTAACTTAGATGCATTGTTTGTTCATATTTCAGGCCCTGGCTTCAATCTTTTTTACAGCCCTCGGCAGAAATGAAGTTTTTGCTTCAGCAAACTTCTTTAAGTCAGAATAAGCAACATCACAAAGATATGTTTGATTAATTGCTCTATGAGTTTTTACTTTTATTCTTCATGGGTTTGCCTTATGAAGCCATACTCTGGGCTTTATTTTAATGGCATAAACTGTGAAGAACTTTTATGGTACCATTGTTTAAATAAGTTGAATTTCTCTAGTTTGTTATTTTTTAAGTCTTTCTTTTGTGGTGCGTTCTTGTTAAAAAATCCTTTTCCAGATACTTAAGTGGAGGTAAAAAGATTGTCAGAAACAAAAGATTGTCAGAAGGTGACATTTTGTTCTTACTTAGAATGGTCTGTCTTTCGGTGGACTTTACTTTCAGTCATAATAAATGAGGATAGGCTGAGTTTTAATTGTAATGTGTGCTATTTATTAGAAAAATCCATGTATTATACTTCAACAGTACTGAACAAGTATCATATTGTTTAAAAATGTAGAGATGCACATGGATGAGTCAAGAGTAAGCATATTTATAAATAGGAGGTGCAGTGGAACCATAATAACAGGGGGCACATCTGTATTTGTCTTGTATTTGTTCATGTTCTTTTACTCCATAATTTAGTTCTCCCCAAGCATCTTGTTTATTTCTTTCTATCCCTTCCCACCTTCCCATTTCTCTCTATTCTTTTCTTTCCCGTTCCTCCTTTTCCCACAAAATATACTTTTCTTTCGTACTGTTTTTCTCAACTTATCTCTTATTTGCCTCTACTGTCGTTCCAGTCTTTAAGCCCCAAATGCTCCCTTTCCCATCTCAACGCCCCATCCTTCCTGAGTGGGAGTGCTGCCCATGCCGCTATAACACCTCAGACTCTGTTGTGATCTCCATTCTGCATTGCACATGGATACAGTCCCCTAATTGAGAGACTTTTTTTTTTTTTTTATTAAAAGCATTAGACATTTATATGTAGGAATAACACTTGCAGAGACATTCTCTAGGTTAAAAGTTAAAAGGGCTGTCAATCATCATACTTCAGAACATAAACAGATTGCCAGCGTGGGTTGAAAAGGAATTTTCCCCACATAAAATCATAGAAGTTTGCAATAGAAAAGAACTAATAGGTCAGCTAATCCATCTACCTGCCAATTCAAGTTTCTTCCCCATCATACATTTTGATGTTCCTTTGGCCTTATAAAAATCTCAAGCAATTGGATTGCTAATACTTCCCTGTAGAGATTACACTGTAGCTTAGGGCAGTTAGTTCGCTCTCCAGATTTTCTGATAGTCAGTCGAAACTTCCTTTCTATTATCTACATCTCACTTTTCCTAATCACATCCTCATCTATCATACTAAGTAACATTTCTCTACAGCCTTGTTTTTACACTTTTTCTGTACATGTAAACTGTTGTTATAGCCTATTTGTTGATTCTTTCTTAGTCAATTAGTTACCTTTATGTGAAGAAACAATTATTTTCAGTATCATTTCTGCTTAAAATCACATTCCTTTATGAACATGAGAAGAATCACCTATTCTTCCAAGACTGAAAATCAAACAGGAGCTTCTGTATGTAAAGAAGCATATCTATATATGACACATTTATGCCCATAAAAAAAAAGATACAGATAACTCTACAACAATTTCTTATAAGACAGTTCTTGTCTTATAAACTATATGAACATTTCTGTGGCTTTCTGTTTTGTGGTGAAATTCTTTAAGAAGGAAGCTAGCCTTCCATATGATATTTCTGCATCTTCAGTAGTGATTTTGTGGGGGGGAAATCAGAATGATGATGAATTTTCAATAAAAATAAAACCAGAGCAGAAGGCTTCAAAGTTTATCAGGCAAAAGAGTGGCTCTTGCCGGGCCACTAATAAATCATCTCATAGACCACTAAAATTAGTCATGCAGAATGCCCCAGGAGATGATAAATTTCTCATATCCTAGCTTGTAAATAAGACAAAGATCAAAAAATGCATATGTAACCCTGAAACAGGCAGAGGAGTACTTTGTCTGGATCTTAAAGGGCCTCATATTCTTTCAGTTTTGACACAGGGACAGGGTAAGAACTGCACTGCTGTCCAAGTGTACTATAAATGAGTCTTCTGTTCTTCTTTGTGGGATGAAGAAGATGCCAGAAGAGAGAACAGGCAGTGGTAGCACTTCTTGAGCTCCGTATTGTTGTCACAGTACCTAAGAGTCAATGCTCCAAGTCAAAAAAATGGCAACCTTTTCCCCAAACAGCCTACAATTACTATCCCTAGTCTCCTTTTTTTTCAATCAAAACATAATTCTTTACTCTTCTGAACCTCATACCATCATCTTTTCCAATGCTATGGCTTTTGCAAATGTAATGTTTGACGATGGAAATATTTTGACAGACTTGTGGTTGAATTCTAAGCAGCTGTTATCAGATAAAAGCAGCTAGTGACCTTCACAATGTACTGCACTCCCTCAGCCTCAAGGTATTTTGAAACTTCATTGACCTAAGGAGATCAGTGATTTAGGCAGCTCATATAACAAAAGGTGATTGCAGTGGTCCTCCGGTAAAAATGTGCCAAGAAGTACAATATATAGCTTTCCTTTTGATTTTAGGTCAACTTCTATTATAATTCTAGCAAGTAGGTAAAATACTTCAAATTCAGGAATGGTCATGAAATGGTTACTATAAAGTATCCTAACTAGACACGTTTCTGTAACTGTATTTTATATTTCTTTACATCTTTTGTAGATTAGCGTAAACATGATTAATTAATCATGAAAAGCAACTCCTACAGAGTAGAAGCAGGATTTTAGCTTCCAAAGCAACTTCCCTGCCAGACCTGAAAAATCTTATTCATTGTCAAGCAATGTCACTCTTCTAAACCAGCCTTTGATACCATGAGGTGCAGCAACCAAGAATTGCAGCAGTCTGCCTGTTTTTTGACATGGATTGAAATATACTGGGCTATTTGCACCATCTGGTACATGCATTTCAGTTGAATGAAAGCAGATGAACTCCTGGGCACTTTGGTGATGAAACACCAGGAGAAAAGGAAACAAAACCTAAGAGATAAAAAAGTGCTAGTAAAGAAAAGAAAGCTGAATTAGTCTCATTTCTGGACTGTGGAAGGCCATCCTCCAGGTTTGTTCACACTTGACATGTGACTATACATTTGATTCTATGCATGTTTGGAATGGGAATGCATTAGACTAAGCAGAATGCTCTAATGATCCTTTTTAGTTTTAAAATCAAGGGATCTATAAATATGTATATATCAATGTTTCTGTGACTATGATTTGCAGCTGTCAATCAGTTTGCATTTGTGGCTCTAAATTTTCATTTCACTAAATTTTTTATGTAGTCTTCTGAAAAGAATAAAAGTCTACTCCACATCTCGAGATTTTAGACAGAAGAGTAATGCATGATTAACAGTATGCTGAGAGGTGTCACATTCACATTAACACTGATGTGTGAACCAGTGGTCAAATGGCAGATTACATGTCTGTCACAACACATCAGGGCAGTATTCCAGTCTGCCAGCTTTACCCTGCCCAGCTTCTTCAAACAAAGAGTTCTTCATAAAAATGTAGCACAAGAAAAAAAATGTCGAGCCTTTGGGGGAAAAAGAAGTCTGTGTCACGGTCAAGCTTTCTGAAGTCTTAATAACACCAAGTGGCAGAAGGGCTTACTCACAGTCACATAACCTTGCAGGTTCACAGAAATCTATAACACAAACGTTGCATATGTGGCCTTATCAAAGATTTTCTGCATGATAAGTATATTACTGAAAAAGTACTACGGCTGGCATATTTTGGAGAAAGGATGCCAATTCTATCAAGGCTAGAAAAACTCTGACCCAATTCCAAGAGAAAAAGCAAGTTTCTCGAATTGCATTTGAAAGAAGTTCCAATGCATTGGAAATGTCACAAAAAGTGTCCTTTTCCTTTCATCTTAAAATCAGAAACTTTATTTTTAAAGGGGATAATTACCTAGCAGCTTGATTTCTTAATAGCAAATAGTCACACCTGGAGCTGAAGTGACTTTTAGTGGGAAATGATGTCTGAAGTCAATAAACATAATGAAGCTGAACATATTTTCAATCCCCTGGGATGCTTTTGTATATTAAAAGCACAATTTCAGACAATAATTGTAATATCTTTTGCATAATCAAAAATAATTTTCTAGAGGTTTAAAAAGGCTTTCTGGAGGTTTGTAGATATCATGCTCACTTGAACGCTGGCTGACTTCCTATGCTCTGTACGTCCCAAAAGAACATCCCCTGAACTTTTACAGAAGTTAAATTGATCTTTTAGCAACTCTCTCACTACATCGGAAACAAAAAACGGAAGAAATCAGAGCTAAAATGTTGACAACTTTTAAGTAATTTAAGATGCAAATTCTACTCTCAATAATACCGAAGCCACAGAGGTCTTCTTTATAATATAAAAATATATCTACGGAAGAATATTATCGTGTTTAGCATGTGAGACAGTATTTGGACAGAGTCCAAGATGAATAGTTGAAGTATTGTCTTGGCTCATCTTTTTAATGTTAATATGTGTTTACTATATGTAATGGACTTGATGACTACCTCTCTTGCAATATTTTTAAAGCATTGAGTTTAGTGGAATTACTCTTGCTTTATACAAGAACAAGAATGATAGGATCAATTTTATGTACAGATAGGAGAGCTATAAGTATACGTATAGAGAGAAATATATAGAATATTCAATATTAAACATAAAAATAGGGTACTCTTTCAACAGAGACCTTTTGGATTTCTTCATTGATTTTGCTTGGATATGTATTTCCTATATAAATTATTGTAAAATTCAGTCCTTCATATCATGATCTAGGTTTTACCGAAATTATTCTCTCTGCTCAAATTTTAAAATATTTAAAAATACTTGCATAGGTGTCTAGAGGTTTGAGTTTATGTGTTGCAGGCACTAGCCTATTCTGATTATGGGCACTTTTATAATTTTCCTTTTTGTAACTGTAAATTACTGTTTCGTGAAAAAAAATCAGCACTCTTTTGTTAGAGAGACCAAGTTCAACAACATTCAGATGAGCCACAATTCAGTTTGTCAGGCTTGGCTTCCTTTCATCATTTTTTTTTCCTTCCTGACACTGTGAACCTGCTGCTACTGTCATAAGATGTAAAGTTTATTTCTGTACACATTTTGTTTCTCATTTCTGTATGAATGGCTCCTGTGTCTTAAGGCACAGAAATGTTATTTCCTATGGATTTAATGTAGGCTTCTTGGGAATGACATAGGTATGGCATGTTACAAACAGAAGGAGTAGCTAGAGGGTCTGTGCTCCACCTCTAGCTATCTCCTTTCTAGTTCACTTAAAGTCACTTAATTATTGTTAGGCAAAGATCTTATTATTAGAACACTGTACATAAAAAGCAACGATAACTGTACAGCATAACATAGTGTTACAAATGATAACAAAATGCAATATTTTATATTCAAAAAATAAATACAGCTTGTGGACACAAGAAAATGAAATGATTTTACTGACATTCGTTAATTTGATTCTTACATTCAAAGATGTAATTCTAAGGAAACACACATTTGAGCAATGTAAAGGAAGTATCAAGAAAGTCTAGGAATCTTGGGTATCTAAATAGAGAAGCAATATTTTATTCTGCAGTATTCACAAAATCATTACTGAGGTTATATCTCTAAATGTGTCTAAAGCAGCTCGGCATCTGCATCTTTTGCAAATATTCCTGTAACATCTTGTTAGACACAAGCTGATCAACCTTTCACAACCACCTCTTAAAGCTCAGCTTAATCTGTAGATTAATTTAACAACTCTGCCTGTGGGCCTGATAGTGCAGAATGCATAATATGCAGCAAACAGGGCCCAGAGGTGGTACTGTGCATCTATATAGATGTAAGGGACTGAATCTGAAGGCATCGTTTACATATAGTTGTCAATTAAAGATTAAGCTGTCATCGTCCCTTTTGCTTGTGTGGTTCATTTCAGAAATGGTTTATACGCCTGGAATCATTATATTATAATAAGTCATCAGTTAATTATTCTTGACATCTAGGATGATAAAGATATGCTAATGTTCCAGTTATTAATAGCACTAACCTATGTTTATGATACAAAAAAGGCATAGCAAAATGCCATGATTGTCAGAAAAATTGGCTAGCAGTCACACTTTCATTTTTAAAACTACATAGGTGTTTTCTGTATTTAACTTCTGTAAAGAAAAGTATAACCTCCCTTTATGTACTGCAGAGGAGCAGTGTTTAACCTACCCTAGCTTAAATGCCTTTCAGCAAAGTGCATGATGACTACACATGCTATCAAAAATAGTCTTCTACCACATGCTGCGTAAGGATACCAGTGAAATACTTCATAAGCAGACAGAATGTAAACATGCACAAACACACAAACCACTAATGCCATAAACAACCTCAAGCACAGTACAAACAAAATGCATGCCAAAAAACCTGCTTAAAAATTCATATTAAAGAAAAATACACTTTCAGTGCCTGAGAATTTGTTTGACTACCATACCACAAGCAAAACTCTGCACGGTGCAAAATGGCCCTGGGATGAAATTTCTGCCAAAGCTCTAGAAAGTATGTGTTATCACTGTCCCTCGCTCAGTATATGCTATGTATTTGTATATGATAGTTATAGCTAGCTCTTCTTGTGAAAATAGGCAACCTTCACGTGATATGCAATAATGTGTATCCGGTGCTTATCACAATTACAAAAAGACAGTAATTATTAGGTAAGAAGTTGGGCATTCAGCAAATACAACAAGCTCAATCAGTGGATGATTGTGAAAGGGCAAACTTTTACGTGAATGGACCCAATTTATTTCGGGTATAAATCCACTTACTTCAATGGACTTTACCACTTAGTATCTGTAAGTAAATTTACTCCTACAGAGAATTTAAAGCTAAGGAGTTTTGTCCTCATTAGCTTGATTACAATGCAAATGAGAATGCTGAGGGCCTCACAATGGCATTACCGTGCTAAACATTTCAGGACCTAAATTGGCACTCGGCTCTCAAGCGAAACCCTTAGCTCAAGTTTGGCAGGCAGACCAGCTGCAGACAGGACTGAAGAATGGGACTTATGTTCCTCAGCAACCGAGCAGGTTTCTGAGAAGTGGGAAACACGTAGGGGAAAGTCAGCGCAGGACCTCGGTACCTCAGCGTTGACACCCTGCCCCTCCGCCTGAAGTCCCTCCCCTCCGTCTCTTCTGGCAAAGGTTATGAGTTAGGAGCAAAACAGCCCACAAGCTGAAAATAGAGATTGTGAAAGATAGAAACATAGCCATATAACAAAACACAGCTGGGGAAACAGTCAAAGTCTTGGCCCAACAGAAATACACCTCTCCAGGCTTCCGAGCCAGTGGGTGATTGGAGTTACTCTCTCAGATGCCTGTGCCAAGTGCCACCTCAACCAAAGTCTCAAGGAACACAACGTGAAACTACATGTGAAACTACAGGCAGAGCATGACCGAACTAAACCAAACAAGTTTGATGACTGAATGGACTGTTCTGTAGGTACTGATTTATATGTTCTCATGACCAGGGCTATTTAAATACCAGAGATCACTACCCCCAAAGCAGAAACAGGATGTCCAATCCCAAAACACCGTTGTTTATAACTGAGGATATAAAAGTAGCTGCAATCAGACGCTACGCAAAGCAAGAAAGAATTTCATGTTCCAGACTGGTTGAGGAATGATATGGCTTCTGTTCATCCACACTGTCCAGCTAATGTCCCAGGAGAGTTATTATATAATCAGCTATATATTCAAATTCAATGAATCTTCATTACCACTTTGCACTGATTAAACTAGCTAAGTTCTAAATTAATTCAATTAAGTGAATATAACTTTTGCACTATAGCTCAGCCCTCAGAAAAGAAATACTTGCTAATTAGATTACTTAAATTTCTTTGTTTTTATTAACACTTGTTTAATCTGAAACACAGTATACAAAGAAAAAAGAAAAAAAAAATCTGTATACTCCAGAAAGTCTTTAAGAGATGGAAAACCAAACTATCACTGATATTTCAGAATTTAGGAATAAATGCAAAAATATTTTAACCAGGTAAGCATGGAAAGGAGTTCCTAAGGCATTTTCATATCTTCTGTCAAATCAGAAAGGAGTAACAAAATAGTTCTTTTCTACTTCTTTACCTGTCAGATTGTGCCTATACACATTTTTAAATGTTTACACATTTTAAATGTATACACATTTTAAATGCTCTTCTTTATTATCTATACATTCATATTATCCGAATCTCTCTGCCTGGCTCTTAAAAACATTGATGAAGATGAACTGTGGATGCCTGCTCATTTTCAGTAAATACAGAGGGTTTTTTTCAATCTTTCATTCTGACAAAAGATCAGCTTGGGACAATCAACACTCTTGCATATTTACAAATTGAGATTTGTGAATTTGCTGCCTAGTACAAAACATAACATTATGCTTTGTTAAATTTAGAAAAGCTTTTACATTCATGGCTTCTGGAGATATGGCTACGGCATTCCCCATTTTTATATAGCATTTACTTATTTGTCCAAATTGTTCTGTAGCAGCAATCCTCTATTGTTGCACTGCAGCCATTTTTGCTAACATACAGAATTTAGAGCTGGGTCTCGCATTTGGCATGGGTGAGTACTATCTGCCTGAGACCATGCTTGATTTAGGAGCGTTTGGCTGTGGTGGTGCAACTCCCTCGACACAACTCCAGGCTTTGGGCCAGCAGGGGATAGTGAAGTGCCTTTGCGATAGCTGAGCATGACTCAGTGATTAAAGATATTGGGTGACGTAGAGCTCTGTTGCGGGAAATAAAGTTGTGGCCAGAAGCCTTTTAAACCTGAGCACTTGTCTGTGTGTTTATTAATGTCAGCGCTAGAGGTAATATATGGTTAAAAAAAAACCCACAATGCTCTGTTTTTTTTTTTTTAACTGGATTTATAAAGTCCAAACGTTTACTTAGAAATTAAACATTTTGGTATTGAGGCCTCTAGGAAATGTTGGCAGTGGAAAAACTAACCTACACCAGATGGCAGAGGTTAAAGAAATACTATAAAATATGGCTTCTATTCATACAGTTCTCAGACAAACAGAACCCGAAGCAGCAAAAACCTGTGAAAGTGGAAAACCTTTTCATTTGCTTACATTTCTCTTTGCTACTCAGCAAACCTGAGAGGTATTGTATCATCACGTATCAAGAAAGTAATATGCCAGATTGTTGTAACAGGTGGAATATGTTTGTTTGTAACACGTTGAATCTGAAATAAAGAAAGGACCAAAGTTACTAATGGGTTCTACCAAAACATCCACAAAATCTAAGCACCTCGTATTTGCACCTGCAAAAGTAAACGGGTAAATTTGAGTAAGTGAGAATTAGAGCTAATGGCTAAATTTTGAAAACAAAATATAAAAATTGTACTTTTAAACCATAAAAGGTTCAAATACATTGGCTAGGTGAAAATTTTTGCTGAAAAGACTAATTTGCATTAACATCATAATTAACCACTTCATAAATATATAAAAAAAAGAACAGATTATAGCTAGACTTTATCCTATTTTACTTAATCATCTCTAAATTTAATCTTTTCTTTTTCATTTCTAAAGGTTCTTACAATCACAACTCTTTTGTAACTTCAATATATTAGACTTTGCTTTCTTATGTAGTATTTGCTGACTGTTGTTATTATAGCACAAATGCTTCATTATACTATAAATGCAACACCTTGTATATTTTTGTCACATCAAGAACCAACTTTAAACCCCAGTATCTGAAGCCTAACATGTAGCATAACGCATTTTCTAATTATATAGGTAGCTATGTGATTTTAAAAAGAGAGAGAGAGAGAACTAGGATGTAAACATTGGGCACAATGGACCAAGCTGTCAAAAATATTCAGTTGTCAAAAATGCAGATGGCATAAAAGCACAGAATCAGATCGCTTCCTGGAGCTGCTTTTAATAGGAGATACTGTGGGGAGTTTTAAGAGCGACGAGGTTCCTAAAATGTGAGTGGGCAGCCAGTGAGCTTTTCAAAGGTGGCTAGGCATCTCTTCACAGTCTGGCTTGTCTGAACAGTCAGGGACCTAATAGCTTGAAAGACACAGTCAGAAGTCCAAGAGAGAAGTAAATGTGGTCCCAGATAACCAAAGGTTAAAAAGAAAAACAGCACGGCATCTGAGGGGACACAAGTTACCTGAAGGCTAGTCCTTTTCCCTAAAAATAAATCAAAAGAGCTGACCCAAATGGAAAGCTCTGCACAGTGAGAACAATTAGTGGGCAGTAAACATCCACAAAGTATTTCCATACGTAGCTTTTCTGGGTGGAAATGGCATTACTAATGAAGTGGCACTAGTGACGAGGATTCACATAGTTGATGAGCTACGTGGCCGATGCGATCGTGTCCCCGGGGACAGCGGAGGCGCCCAAGGCACGGAGAGGAACCTGTAGATCCAGAGGGGCTCGGGACCGCTCCAAGTGCTCTTCTTCTCCCTGCCCACGCCCGTTCTGCCCCTTGCGTGTAACACTAGAGGCATTACAGCGTGAGTACAAAGCCCCTTGCGATGGATAGAGTGTTCATAATAAACTCATCTCTTATTGCTAGGCAACACTGAGCAATGTGAATTTGTCACTTCTGTTTGGTGCAACTTTCAATTTCACCTCCAACTGTAACAATATAGCCTGCTATATTTTAGACGCCACTATGGTTGGATGCCATCCCAGGAAAGATGTGAACTACTACTGACAGGGAGTGAATGACTGGCAATGGGCATAAGCAGTTTTCTGATTTTTAAGCCATGACATATAATTAATTGCTAGATTTAGTCTTCCTTGAAAGTCATACTTCATCATTCCTCCTTGCTGATTGCCTTTTAGATATCGCAAACGTAGCATCCCAGTTCCAGACAGGTGAAATTCTGTTTGCAGGCTGACCTCTTTCACGTGGCGCTTGCTCTGCAGCGGCTGTCTTTCTGAGGGATGGCTAGGTGCAAAATTCAGATCTCACACCCCCCCAGTCAAGTCAAAGTACAATTATTTCTAAGGCATGTAAAATTACTTGTTGGAATAAATATGCTGCTTAGCTTAAGAAATTAAGGTTCGTAACATAAAAGAAACCAAGCAACTCTCATGCACTGCAGAATACCCTTAATATCCTACACCACCGACGCTTGAGGCAGCTCCACTTACTGAAGAAGGAAGGCTATAGTCATTTTTTTTACATTAAATGATTTCTCTATTCAAGATGTTTAATTCTATTGAATGCTATCTAGGCTCTTTCTGATTACAGCACTGATAGTCCTGTTTTAAAAATTTGTACATGATTATTCAATGCTTTTCAATCTTTGAAGAGTATTAGGTCTGTTTGGATGCAACAAAAAGGGAAAGGGAAAATATACATCACTCCACTTAAGACATGAAAAAAAGGATAAATCTTCTACTTGAAAAAATACACATTAAAAAAATCATCTTCCTCATAAATCATTTCTCTAAATCTTTAGAAACATTTCATGATTACATGAAGTGTGGCAAATGTGCCAAAAACTGAGGATTTTAATAATATTTTAGTCTTTGCATATTTTCACTGACTTACTGAAAACAAAAGGAATGTCTGTAACTGTATGAATGAACCGTGGCATGTGCGTGTTCTTTTAAGAAAGGCCAAGGGTGCAGTTCTATTTTCTTAGCTCTGCTTTCATATTTATGTGTCTCATTTCCAGCTCATTGCTGATGCCTTAGTTGCACTATCCATCAACACTTTTATCCTCCTTGTTCCTCAAAAAGAACATAAAATCCTTTTTTATGTGGTGGTAATATTATTGCAAATAAAAGCAAATACCAAAATCTTTATTAGTCTGCCAAAATAATAAACTATTTAATAAAAGCATGCTGTAAAAATAAGGTCATTTGCATCACTCAAGTTTCTTGCAGGAAATACAGAGAATTATTGGTCAAAAAGTACAAACTGACAGCAATTATTTCTGTTGTTGATCTAATGCTGCCTGAAAATGGGTTAAAAATGCACTGAGGTTTTGCAAGTTTGCTGTCTTTAAATGTTTGTTTATAATGTTGGTGTGTACCAAGGAGCCTGGGAGAATCAAAATTTTCAAACCTCTCTTTTTTTTAGCAACCTTCTCTGTAATTGAAGAAAGGAAGAGTGGATAGACCCTATTAGAAATCTTTACTGCAAAGCTCGAGCTGACCTTCTGACTCCCTTACTGCCACAAGATTTATCATCCAAATATTTACCATTTTTATATTCAGTATTAATTGTGTTTGGTTAGGATTTGTGTCAGCTTTAGCTATAATATTTTTTCTTTTTTTTTTCATTCTTGCAGACAGATCAATACAAAGCTTTTATTTCAGAAGCTGGTAAAATGCTTCAAGATAGTCAAAATAGGTCTTTCAAAACAATGATTCTAATGTCTGATCCTTTCTTCTTACTGTATTACAAACCTGACCATTATTTTCTCACTCTGCCTACCTGGCAATTCTGCAAGTCTGTTATTGATAGAGCCCAGAAAAATCAGCTGCCGTGGTGAGATTTAAACATTGTTTGTGATATCCTTATACACTTCCCAGGAAAAATCTGTATATGAATATTAAAAATAAGCTAATTACATTTTTTATTCAGCTATATTTACCTTGCTTGCCACAATCACTACACTAGGGATGGATCCCTGGAAGAACTGAGTTAAAAGGTTTCAGAGACATTCTTTTTCTTTAATTCTTACAATGATATTTTGTAGCTTACACAGCTGTAAAACCTTATAAATCTCAAAATACACTCAAATTGTAATTATACCCACTTTGCAGATAGAGAAACTGAAACAAGGAGCAGCTGAAGCTGCATGAAGGATCATGCAACAAGTTACTGACCAAACAGAGAATAAAATTCCAAGATTCAGATTGCTGGTGCTGTCTCATAATTTTGGGCTTTAGTGCCTCTGCTTCTTAAGTGCAATAGAGATGCTCCACTTATTTTGAGGATGAGACCTGTATAGAGATGAAATATTTTAAAAATACATTATAGATATTGAAATGAGCACTTCATAGAGCCCTGTTAGTATATCTGATCATGCTTCAAACCATAAAATAGCCAGGAGTTATTCTCCCTGCTTCACAGACTGCAGTATGACTGCTGAAACCTGAATTAACTCTGATATGAAATAATGTTTAGGATGTAATGCCAAGTGATATGTGTAGAGTAGGTAAAAAGCATGTGTGTTAGAAGCAGCAATTTCATTATTTTGAAGGCAAGGAAAAATTTGTATTTGCATATATTAGTAGGTTCAGTAAGTCTCTGCCTTGCAAACGCTTGAGTTGCTTTACACATTCTGGTAAAATTAGCCATACGTTTTCAAAAACTTGAGCTGAATTAGTGATTTCCAAAGTTTACTTGTTTGGATAGTGCTTGCAGTAATAGCAGTTGCTGGAGTAACAGCTCCCACATATATATAGGGCTGTGTACATGAGCAAGAAGAGAGGTTCAGCTGTTAGGACAATTGTACAATAGAAATTGTACAAAGAAGAACATGTAACAGTTTAAGAAGACTCTACCTAAAGGTTTATTAATCAGTTGTATGGTTGAAATTAAAAGCACTTGCATTACATGTGCTTCATATTTATGGGGATTGCTATGCCATGTATACGTCATTAAGACAAACTGTACAGCTGGGATTTTAAAAGATTTAGATAATTATATGAATGTTAATTAGACCATTTTTATTATTATTCAGGCTAATATATGGAATAAAATATCACAGAGTCACTTTTTTTTCAGAATATAATATATTAATTACATTAAGACAGCAGATTTGCAAAAGACATTTAAGAATTATTTCTGAATTGAGTTGCTGAGGTGCAAAAGAATTCAGTAAATTGTCAATGGTCAATCAAATCAGAGGCAGGTGCCTCTAGATGATAATCTGTGATTCCGAAGAATATGATTATTAAAATTCATCCAAGCTTCTACAAAACAAACAAACAAAAAACAGGCAGTGGTAATTGGGAAAGTGAAATTAATGCCTGTACAGCAAAAAAAAAAAAAGGGATTGCTGGCCCTCTGGATTAAGCCACAGAATCTACGGAGCGGTTCATAACTTGGCCTTTCAAGTAAATCTCTGCAGACAGACGTTAAATTTCTGCTCTTGCCTCAGTCCCTATTCATAGAGTGCAAAGATGCTGTAACATTATTGCAGTGGAACAGTGACTTGTGTTTATTCTGTTTTAAATCTGCAAGTTCAGATTTTTTTTATTCATAGTGCCTATACTAAGATCAGAGACCAGATATTACAGAACTAGTGGGGTCCACTAGAGAAGATTTATTTTTCAAAATCAGTACATAACCACTACAGTACTCAGAAGTGTCTTTCAGATTATTGCAAAATATTTCTCTACTTCAGAGCTTATACAACACAGAAGAAAGCATACAGACAAAGAAGTGTTAGAAAGGAAGTAATATGCCCTTATTTATAGCACTTGCCCACTTGTCACTCTCGAATTCTCATCTGCCTTTCAAATGCGGTGTAATCTAATTATGCATACTGTATGCTCGTGCAGACAATTTCCTCAGTTCAGAGTATGTGGAGTTTGGTAACGGCTTTTGTACTTTTCCTTAACCTGTTTCCGAAATAGCTCTGTCACCATTTGTCTCAGTATTATATAGAATGATGGAAATTGACGTCTTTCTATATAGAAGCAAAAAGAGTATTAGTTTTATCAAAGACTAGATCCTCCCTTTCCCTCCAGTGAGATTTGAATTTGGTCACTTCAGGCCTTTCTGCGTAGGATGATTTTAAGCAATAGTCGCTGTGGTTGCAGGCTCTATCACCTAATAATTGACCATGACAGGAGTTATATGTCCAAAGCCAAGGGGTAGAGTGAATAGCATATGTCAGGGTCAATTATAAGGTGGAAGACCCTGCAACAAAAAAAGCCTGCACTGATTAGAGCATGATGTTGACAAGGGAGCTGACACTTCAGTGTTATTTTAAAGGGCACTGTCACAGCCACCCCTTCCTTCAGGTGTCAAAATATGAGCCATGGCTTATACTACACATGACGCAATAAAGTTTGGTGGGACACTCAGAGTTATTTTTCATTTTGTTTCATTTTTGCAGAGATAAAATATCTTCTCTGTGTAATGCAAATTTAAGCTTGCCTGCTTTGCTAATTACATCAAAACAGGTCCATACTTAGGAGGTTATTTCTCCCTTGAATAATCTGATTGTGAGAAGATAAGAGTATTAAATGTCATGCAATTAAGAAGTCGATTATTAAATTCATTAACATTATTTGTACATGCCAAATGGAAGAGGATAGGAACAGTGGAATACAGAGAAAGCAGACATTTTTATTGCTTAAGCAATGTCTTTAATATTTCATGCTGCAAGAAGAATTTTGCAGAGTAACAAATGGGCTAAATAAGCTGCTTGTTGATTATTCCCCTGCAACACCAACAGTTTTAACCTACTTGGATGTTCTTGATCAGTGAGGAACTGACATTTAGTAACTAAATAAGGATACCAAATTATATACCATTACAACAGACTACTGCAGTTCCTTTACAGTCTGGTTTTCTGACTCCTCCTTTGAATGCTGTTTCTATAAACTTCCGTGGCTCTGATGACCTCAGTCATCCCTGCATTCAAGATTGCATGGGTTTAACCCTTAATAATAAGGGAGAAGATGATAGTGTAGCTTAAACTCATTAACTAGAGTGTGAATTTCCCTCTGTTTGCATGGGGTTTTATCCATGATCCCATTTTTCTTGAGTGCCTTGTAGCTATCATATAGACGCTAACTCCCGATAAATTAAAGCCCATAGTTTTAGATTCAAAGTTGTTAGATTATGGACACATTTTAAAGCTTATTGAGTCTAAAGGAAATTCATATAAGTGTGTATACAAACACACACACGCATATATTACAGGCTTTCTGGTGAGCCAAAGGTACTGGGAGGTTGTTTTTTTTTTTTTTACTGAAGCTACTGAAGGAGTTCATTGAGACAAAAGTACATTAAAATCCCACAGATTAAGCAAAACAGAAAAAAATGAAAATGAAGAACTTTGCCAGTCATACTTAACAGTGTCTATTGGTCATAATTGTTGTTACTGCTTTCACTAATAAAATAAAAACTTTGAACACTGAAAAAAGACCTAGTGAAGTGGGAAGAAAAAGTCATCAGCTCCCCATGCATATGAAATTTAGCTTGTGCTAGTGCGTCTGCTGGAAAAGGAACATACTAGTCATTTTGATGAAGGTGTCACCTCGTAAGATTTTCAATAGAGGCTGATTTTGTTCATTTGACTCACTGAAGACAGGTAGATCAGCTGATGAAAATGAAGGAATACATCAAAAGCTTAGAAAAACTGGCATCATATAAGGACCATTGCCTGTTACTCAGGAACGCGTAGGATGCTATTGTAGGACTAAATTCTGTGTCTATTATAGCGGGAAATAAATACAGGTCTGAGAGGCTTCTTCAGGCTTAAACACTATGGGTAAAGTTGCTGGATTTCATGCTCTGCAGAAATAAGATAAATCACTTAGGGAAATGACAGCCCTTTTCATACTGGAACAAGGAGCTATAGGCTTAGCTGTGTATATTTTAACAGAGCACTTAAGAGAAGGAAGCCCCTGGCCCTGGTAAGTCCTCCTTCCCATACAGCACAGATCACCCAGGCCGTATCTGTGTGAACGGCTGCACAGACCCTGGGTCCCTCTTGAATGAGGCCAGCCACGTGCCAAGGTGTTTGGGCTGATCTTTACAGGCCGCATTAGTTTAGACATTCTGAGCAGACCTGCTGATATCTGGTAAGCTTAAAATGTGGACAGAATATCCTGGAGTCCTTCTATATCCAGGAGGGGGATAGATGGTCCGTTATGAGAATGAAATTCCTTTCATTCAGCGTTTAGTGGTATGTCAGTATTTTGCAAGCTTGCAAAAGTTATTTTTCCAAAATTTAATTTTGGTGTATCTCAAGGAATAATTTATAATACCCTGTCGGCTGTGAAGTAAGTGAAAATTTGGGAAGTTGTCAATGATATGCAGCTAAGGAGCTCCTCAGAAAGTTTCTTAATTTATAAGACTCCTAAATGTTCTCCTTTAAAATCTGAAAACATTTTTCTGTGTTGCATCAACAGCTTTGGGTGCTAGCGGCAGTGAAAATGCTGCCACCTGTTACCCAGGGAACTCCTGCGGCTGCAGCAGAGCGGGAGAGGTGTAACTTAATGAGGGACAAGAACAACTGCGCCCAGGCAAACCCTTACGCTCTAGTCTCGGATTTGGCAAGGCAGGTAAAGGAGGAGGCAATTTTCAAAATCTCAGTTTTAAAACGAAAATATTCTTCTAATGTTATGTCTACCCTATATATCCAGTATTCTGTTACTTACTGGGGATTATAATAGGAAATCTTCTTTTAATTAAGAACTTCAGCAGCTCACCTTTAACTGCCAATCATTGGATAATTGGCCCTTTTCTAATAGGCGCTGCAGCTCAGGTATGCTAAAGTGACTGTTCCTCAGAATAACTTACTGATAGTAAGCTATTTTTGGAACTCATTTATGAGAGAACGTAATTAACTATTCTAGGTCGTTAGGGATACTGCATTGCTTTTTTAATCCTCTGACAGGTTCCTCCAGTGATATTAATTCATTATTACTATTTTCAACTTTCCAGGCACAAAAAGATGAGAAAGAAACACTGAGCTGCTGTTGCCTTTCCACCCAAAGTAGCCAGTACTTCTTCTCTGAGAAAAAAACAAAAAAAAAAAAAGAGAGATAGGGTTTTGGGGATTTTTTTATTATTATTATTTTTGGCAGTGCAGGAACATAGTAGAAGATCCTGGGGCAATCAGCTTGACAGATGATGTACTGACTTCTGTCCACAGCCACGTGGCAGCACCCTGGTAAAAGCAGTCACAGTCCTCCAGAGCTCATCAGGTGAACACTTATGCACTGAATGCGTTTAAAATAATTTGAAACAAGCACTTTTGGGGGCATAAAATACAACACTTGCTTTGAAACCCACTTTATTATTTCAATTTAGGTACATTTCACAAAATCTGTGAGCAAAAAAGCACTTATTTTACTTTTGATAATGGCTACTGAGGTTTCCATCACCAGTGGAAGAAAAAAGGTCCAGTCCCTCAAGCAAACAAGGAAGACTTTGGTCCTGCAGTGTCTGCTTCAAACAGAATGTCTGAGTTGATTGTAACTGGAGATTGTTTTCTTTTTTTTTTTTTTTTTTTTCAAAGCTGTAAATCTGAATGCAATACAACCATCAGCTGGAAACCAGCAGCATTGTATCAGGGTAGATTAATAATAATGGACCTTCCCAAAGGCAGGCGACTTGAGAATTATCCCCCTCCTCAGATCTTCTAACAATGCGCTATTTAGAAGAGAGCTTTACAAGTGTTTGAATTCGCATTATAAAGCTGTCTGATTAGAGCTACTGATTTTATGGATTCTCCATTTCCCAAAGAAGAAGAATAACTTATGTGCATGATTTTTAGACTTTCTGTGCACTGTTGCTAAGCACTTTAAGCCAGCATCTTTTAAATATTCACAACTATTCAATTATTCTTTCTTGCCATAATCAAAAATAAAAACATATTTATGTGTCTTGCCACAAAAGCAAAGACACATGTGATGTATGATAAAATAATAACCCAGGTTTTTGCAATAATCAAAACACCTCTGTTATCTTTTTTGAACAGTTCCTCAGAGGTGGGGTTATTATTTCTTATCAGCTCATTTTACTATGCAGTATTGCTTCAATGAACTTAGTATTAATCTCAGCTAAAACACCCAAGTCCCTTGGATTTATAGTTTTAATTCAGAACAGGCCCTCATTACAAAAAAAAAAAAAAAAAAGCCAAACAAACAGGCAAAAAAAAGACAGCACCCCACCAAAATAATCCCTGCGCTTTCCTGCTTTCCTCAGAAAAGACAAAAACACTATTAATTATGAGCAGGAACTTAAAACTGTCCTGAAAGTAATCCCAGACATTTTTATGGCCAAAGCATAAACTGAAAAAATATTTTTTAAAACTTCTGATTTTTCATAATCTTTCCTGGATAGAAAAATCCATCCTGTGGTCACCTTCTCTTCATAAGTATTTATTAGATAAATATACACTGAACTTCAGTTCTTAATTTTACAATTGGTATTTAAAGTATTATCATCTCATACCTGTCTATAATTACCAACTTCTGTTTTACAAGTTTCAGTAACTTTTTGTACAAATCATGCAATCTAAAAGGAGAAAGTGGGATCTTTCAAATGCCTTGTGATCTGTAAAAAAATCTTAAAATATTTTATTTGTCTCACTAGGCCTTGCGGATTTATTGGGGCACATCTATCATTATAAATAAAATGTTGTTTTGTTGTTTTTTAAGTGTTTTTTTTTTCCCCTCTATCTTACTTCTCCTGGGATCTTCAGACTGATCGGTTTGTTTGCAAGGAACCTGCATTCCAGAGCCCTGCTCAAGGTCGGCCTGGTGGAGATGGTGGCGGGTTGCACGGTGCAGCATCCTGTTACGCACCGTTCACGAGGCAGCACTGGCAGCGCCCAGCGCGTCCCCCTCGCCCCGGCCCCCTTTACATCAGCCACACTGGTGGCCGCAAGGGAAGCTCAGCAGGAATGGGGAATCTCCACGGGCACTCTGACTGGCAGGCCGGGGCACTGCCGTGATCAGCGGCGTCAGGACGGGCATAGGGAGGCTCGCCGGGAGACGCTGGCACGGGTGGGATCAGCAGCTCAGCCCCCCGTCTCACATCCTCCCCACACTGACAGCAGGCAGAACCTTTCAAACCCCAATCTCTCAGACTATGACCCAAAACAGTGCCAGGAGGCCCCCAACAGCGCTTCCACTGCTGGAACAGGACTCCTGCGGCCCCCCTAACATCGCTGCACCACAAGGAACCCACCGGCTTCCCCTGGTGCCTGGAAGCGGTGTCTAACACCTCGGTCTGCACTAGGTTCTCGTTGAGGCAGGCTACAGGCCCAGTGATGTGCCCGAGGCGCCCCGGGACACTGCCCCGGCGCCAGAACAGGATCGCACTGGCGATTCGGCCCGCAAAACCGCTCTCTGGAGGCAGCCGTGCCCCGAGCTGAGGCTCGGGCGCTCGGCGCAGGGCAGCGCCTCTCCCTCTCCCTCT
>VWPW01021686.1:1794568-1805402 GCA_013389825.1 Crypturellus undulatus
CCTGCCCGTCCCGGGGACAACGCACGCGCCGCGGCCCAGGCTCAGCGGGGCGCGGGGCGCCTCGCGTGTGGGAAAACGGGGCCCCGGGCGGCCCCGAGCCGCGCTCCGGCAGCGGCAGCCTCTGCCCGAGCCGCGGAGGCGCCTCTGAGCGCGGCCCCGTGTTCCTGCCGGCTCCTGCCGCAGGGATCGCGTCGTGGTGTGTGTGTGTGTGTGTATGTGCTTAGAGGGAAACTGACGCCGTGTGCTTAGGGAGAAATAACGCTTCTGCAAGCGAGCAGGTTCCTTTCTTTCCCCGGGAAACTAGTGAATTAAGAGGCTCTTAGCTGGAGAGCATATAATACACACACATACACATCCTTATGTATAAACGTGTGTTTGTGTGTGTTCTCCAACTAAGAGTCTCTGTATATATGTGTGTGTGTGTGTGTGTGTGTATACCTATATATATATATATAGGAAAGGCTTTTTTTTAACACTACCTTTATTTTGGGGTGTAATAACTACTTACTGAAATCTTAGTACATCACAGGCAGTGATTAATATCAAGCTCACTTGAAAAAGGCCTTGGCCACAAATAGGTGCAAATAGGTGAAATTACGCAGCAAATGTAACCCACTTCTTTTTGCTTAAATACAGGCTAGCAAAACCTATTGCTTTTTCTTGTTTGGACAAAATTTGGGTATCCAAGTTTATTTATTTTGATATCCTCTAAGCAGAGGAATGTGTTAAAAGGCAGGACGAAATAAAATCCCCCCAAAAGGTTGGTAACACAATTGCTATTTTAATGGGCAATTTTACAAGGATGGATTTAGTTTCACACATAGTTTTAAGAAGAGTTTTAAAGAGACATCAAAGTGCCTAAAATCTTTGTAACAGAGCTAGTGCCAAAGATCAGAGGGCGGAAAAAAAAGAAGTCTATTTAAGAAGTGCTTCTTGCTTTTGAAAAGACCAGGATTATATATGAAACTACTTTACCGTGTTTCTTTTTCTTCTGAAATGTTGACCACATGTAAAGTTGATAGTCTTGCTTTAAGGTGGTATTTAGGAAGTAAACCCTGTATTGTATTTTGTGCTAAATCATAGTCATTTTAAAGCCACTCTTCTAACTGAAATGTGATGCTTTTTCAACTCTTTAATTCTTCCAGAAATCTGTTGGTGCAAATGGCAACACCTGTCAATAGGGGGGAATTTTTGTTCCTGGAAGCTTTTATGGCTCTGTATCTTTATGGTTACCTTAATTTTTTCTTTGACATTTTGTTTGTTTATAAGCCTACCTGTTACCATATCTGGGACATTGTCAGAACTAATCCTGAATGTGGCCCAACTTCAGACAAGCAGTTTTCTCTAAAAAAAAAAAAAATCTTTTATGCTTTCTTGTATGAGGACATTTGGGAGGAGTTCCCAGGAAGCATTTTCAAAGCCACCTCAGTATCTGCTTTCTTGTGTCTTCTTAAAGCTTGTTTGTTTTTCTTTCTTTTTGTTACATCATATTTGACAGCAGTCACATTGGTGCTGTTCTGAGTTCACCTTCTGCAGTACTGACTGGCTGGCTTCGTTGGTCCTAACAGTGCTTTACAGTTAGATTACAAGCTTTGGTAGGTGGGCGCCCTTTTTTTCTTTTTTTTCTTTTTTTTCTTTTTTTTCTTTTTTTTCTTTTTTTTTCTTTTTTTTTCTTTTTTTTTTTCTTCTCTTTTCTCCCCCTTCTATTTCTTGGCACAATTTGTTTCTGCAATCCAGTCTGCAAATTTTCAATCAAGTCTTTTGAATTTAGCACTATGTTAAAATGTTTTTTTTGTTGTTTTTTTTTGAAAAACTAATTGTAAAGATGAATAATGCCATTTTTATTTCTGATTATTTTTTAAAATGCTAATGCTAGCATACTGTAAATAGTACAGGCAAATAAATATCTATTGATATACANAAAAACTAATTGTAAAGATGAATAGTGCCATTTTTATTTCTGATTTTTTTTAAAATGCTAATGCTAGCATACTGTAAATAGTACAGGCAAATAAATATCTATTGATATACAATGATAGTTCTTAATTTGTGTTTGGAATCAAAATCAGAATTACTGGAAAGTGAGTTTTTGTGTTTTTTTTTTTTTTTTTTTGAATAAATTCATTTTTTCAGAAAAAAGCCTTTGTCTCTTTTATGATTTTGTTAAACCTGTTATTTTGCAGTACAAAGTGGATGGTAACTACATGAGCAGTATCAAGCACAGAAAGTTGTAGGTATACCTGAGAAAAAAAATCCCGGTATAGATGAGCATTTCAGATTAGAAATCTATTAAAATATTTATATTTTATATTTCAATGGTATAAAAACTGCTTTATAAAAATCTGTTAAGTATGAAAGGATGGTAGGTTATGTGTATTATTTCTCCTTAGTTTTCAGTTGTAGAGGAAATTAAGGTCAGCATACAGAACTTTAGCGTTGGCAAGAGCAAAAAAAAGTGTCAATATGGAAATAGCTGCGTGGTTTTATTTCTGTAACACACTTTTAAGCTCTTGCAAGGAGGGACCAATTGGAGGGGTTGGTAGCAGTGGGAACTTTGCACTGGGAATGCTGGAGAAATTCAGTAGTAGTGACATGGCCTCAGAGAAACCATGGTCTGTTGTAGCAGGGGCTGCTGGTTACTCTGCTCTCCTGTCCTGCCTTCCGTGGCTGCAGTGAGGCAAGAGGTCGCTGCGCAGAGCTGGTCTAGATGCTCTGCTTTAGTCCCTGCCTCAGTCAAATTTCCCTGCTTTTTGGCTTTTTGAGAAGCTACAAAGAATCTCCAAGGCTGTGAATGCGAACATGGGTTTTGTAAGGGTAGTATACCAGGATCAGTTGTGGTTTTATTGCTGAACTGTAATGATTCTTTCGATAAGGATTAAAATCCATGACAAGATTTATATTTCAGTTACACAAGGAGAATGGGGTTTTTCCTTTATTGATGGTGAAAAAAGATAAAAGTAGGTCTTGAGTGAATGTCAAAATTATTGTTTTTCTCTCTGTTACAGTGTCATCTCTAGGCCTTAAAATATTGTTCTGTTGTTTTTTTTTTCCTAAGCAGCAGTAATTATTTTTATCTGCAGTTATATGCAATATAAAACCATATGTTTCATGCAGAGCCAGCTGAACCTCCTCCCTGTGTAATTAAAACTTTTGAGAATGGAAGTGCATTTAAAAAATCTTGTCAAGTATAATCCCAAAATGAGGATATTCATTTAAAATGAGTCCTAATGCTAGTAACTCTTTGGAACACATACTGTCTTTTTTTACCCAAGTTATCAATTATTCATCTCAAGGGTAGCCCTTGTCCTGAAGGGCTGCTCTTCTTATGGAAGCTCTCAGCTTAGAAATAAAACAGAGATTAAAGT
Organism: Crypturellus undulatus; assembly: GCA_013389825.1. Taxonomy (NCBI): domain Eukaryota; kingdom Metazoa; phylum Chordata; class Aves; order Tinamiformes; family Tinamidae; genus Crypturellus; species Crypturellus undulatus. Next base: position 1,797,934 of record VWPW01021686.1, read on the forward strand.
ATATGAACATTTTTTGGATACTGCATTTAAATACTTTACCAAATCCTAACCAATTTAATTATATTTTCTTTTTAAGCCTTGGTGTGATGAAATCCTATCCTTTTGCTATGGTCAACTTTTTGCAACCTTTTTGAAACTTTTTTTTTTTTTTAAATTATTACCGACTTGAAAGCTTTGTAATCAGCTCTGATATTGCATTTAAAGTAATAAGGGGAAAGTCATTAAAGACTAAAACTTTTGGTAGTACTTTAGCTTAACTGTCCCTATTTTCATTTCCTTACAGTGGTGGGAAGGACAGCTGCTATAATATGATGCACTGTGTTGCTGCTGGGCACCAGATTGTTGCTCTAGCCAATTTAAGACCTGCTGAAAGCACAGGTATGAAAGCTTCGTTTTACACAGAATATATGTATATATATTTTGGAATAAGTAATAGAGACACAGCTGTGTCATAAGTTCTTTTATGTATTTGTATTTAGTTTTGCACGTTGAAGGGCAATCTGTAAATCATCTTGAAGAAGTGTAAGAAAGAAAATTATATGCATGTAAATACATACAATACAAAATACAATAAATGTATTTTTACTGAAAAAAGAAAAAAATATGAAAGGGTAAAGAGTAGTAAAAGAAAGACTTGCACAATTTGAAGAAAGGAAAACATTAATATTTCTGGTATTATAAGAAGGGAATGTATGAACTCAGTGTTGTGAATAATAAAAACTTATATGGGAAATCATCTATCAAAACAAATACTTTTTCTAGAAACATTTTAAGCTGGGATTAACTAATCTGGCTGTCAAAAAATATGCAGTTCTGCCACTCGCTGTTTGTTCTTCTCTCCATGCATCCTCCTCCGTTATTGTAGCCCAATGCTTCCAAACTGGATTGAGGAACTGATCTGGGTTAGAGTTGGCAGTACACTGCCTATTGAGTCCTGCTGAGTTAGTTTGAGCATAGAACAATTTTCTGATCGGTTTCTACATGTGATTCTCAGGCATGTTCAAGTCTTTGCTGGGGAGAGACAGGGATTACTACTACTGTGCTGGGAATGAAATGAGGTTTGAAAAGAGTGAGCTGTTTCCTGGTTGTTTGGGTCAAATTTCCAGTGTTGATGTATGTTAACTGCTTAATGTATGTTATCTTTGGGATACCTGGTAATGCACAGTAGGAGGATGTGCAGAAATAGTGAGGGGAAAGGTGAGCTGGCATCACAGATAAATCACAGAGAGGACTAGCAACTACAAGGGAGTGGGCGAGTGCATTTTGTTCCCTTGGTAGCTAGGGCAAAACGATCTCTAATCTTGTGGAAATATGTTTGTCTTTAATTTATCTACGTCAGAATGTTTAAAACCATAAAATGATCCCTTTAAGTGTGTAGTTGGAAATTTTGTGGAAAGTTAATTGAGGTGCTTCAGGCAATAGTGGATTCTATGCCATTCATTTTATCTTGTACCACTGTTACTTGGATAGTCTCAATTAAAAAAGAAACTGTATTCTGAACTGAATATCCGTTTAAAGGGACCTTGTCATGTTTTACATACCTTGAAAAATACTGGTATTTATTTTAAATCAACTCTTCATATTCATCTTGGTTAGTTGTGATTAGGAGTCTCTGAGTCTATTTTGAGCAAATACGTAGCTCTGTTCTACTGTATGGCATCTTATAGGATGTGATACAATGGTTGCATCACAAATTAATTATCGCAATCGAGTTACAGAACTTCTATTTCCAAAATGTGCCATATGGACATTCAACAGAGATGCTTACGTGCCTGGGTCTAAATTAAGAGTTCAGTGTTTCAAATCAGCGTTATGATAGTGAATTGTGTTAGTTTTTAACAAATGAGGTGGAAATTTCAGCAGTAATGTTGTGTTGCTGTATTGATTTGCTATAAAATCATTCTTTTTTTTAATGTTAACTGTGTATCAGAGAGTTTGAGATTGTCTCTCAACTAAAGAACAGCAAGCAGGTAGTTACATTCTGAGATTATTTTTTAAAGTGGAGTGGAAAGAGATTTTAACAGATCTCCTTTTCTTTTTGTAGCAATCAAAGTGTTGTAGCAATCTACTTTTATTCTACTTAACTATAATAATCTGCTCTTCAAGTGTTTTAACAGTAACATTTTTGGAAATTTTGGCAAACTATTGCTTATTCTCAGTGTTGCAGTGTGTTCCAAGTTTCTTGTACCGAATATGTTGAAATGTAGTTGGGTTTGTGCCTCTCTCTGAATTATTGTATAAATAGGAGCAGAATTGGACCCTTAAAACATTTTTGGATGAAACAGGAAGGAACAGTAAGGAAGAAGTAGACGCAACAATTTCAAAGTAGGAAGCAGGTTCATGACACGACATGCATCTTCTTGTCCATTAGTCTGCTGAGGGAAAAGTTCTACTTTTTTATTTTTTATATTTATTTATTTTAATTTCCATTCTCTTAAGGATTATGTCATCATAAACTGTGAGCCAAAAAAACTAACATATTTTTTCTTACTGCTCTAGAATGTTATGATTTTCTGTAGCTGTTGAAATAATGTACTTATTAGCATGTTTATTTCTTAATTTTGGCAGGGCAGACTGATGAGTTGGACAGTTATATGTATCAGACAGTCGGACACCAAGCCATTGACCTGTATGCTGATGCAATGGATTTGCCACTCTATCGTTGCTACATAAAAGGTACCAGTGTTAATACTGGACGAGTGTACACCACATGTGAGGAAGATGAGGTCGAAGACCTTTACCGCCTTTTGAAACTTGTTAAGGTATGTTGAATAAAAGAATGAAATACTTGGAAACAATTGTGTTGCTTTGATACATTACACTGATCTATAAATTTAAGTAGATATTCCACTTGCATATTTATGGAAATCTATGAAAAAGTTTTTGGACATTTCTACTCTTATAAGTGTAGTTTCTATTCCTTTGTTCTTCCTTTGAGTGTGAGTATGCAGCCTAACTTAATTAATTTTTTTCCTTTTCCCCACATTTAAAAACAGACTAATCATTGATTAATCTTTATTTCAAACCAAAATCATGTTCTTATTCAATAAATACACCCTCAATAGGTTCTTGGAAGATAGTACAAAAAGACATTAATTGTGAAAATTATCTGTGACCAAAATTTACGGTTTGATACTGCTTGATTATTAGAATATGATACATTTATCAATTTATTAAAAGTAATATCTACAGATGTGTAATTGTGTGCACTTACTTTCTCTAAGCCATTTTTTGCAGTTATTGGTTTGTATGCTGCAGATCATTTACAAAGTATTATGGAATATTTTACAGTTATGATTTTGATTTTGGTAGTCTAGTCTTGTAGCTAAGTTCTGATATATCACGTAATAGCAATCACATAAACCAGTCCTTCTAGCTGTAAAAGCATTTTGAGTGGTAATGAGGTTATTTCCTAAAACACTCGAGTTTTACTCTCTGCTGTTTTCTAAAAACTTCATGAGATACCTGATTTCAATGGAATCTGAATTACTTCTCAGGAGAAATTAATAGAAATATTCTGGCTAACTGCAGACCTTTTAGGTGAAGTTTGAATAAAAATGTCCTGTGTCCTATTGTCCTGTGTCTTCCAGTTATTTGTGTTGGTGATTCCAGTGCACAGTACTAAAAAAGCTTAGAAGATGGTATTAATTGCTACAGTTATTAAAAAAGTAAATACATGTTTAATTTTATATATAAAATTGGTAGACTACTTTCTGAAACTTCAGCTAAAGGTATTTCTGGTCTTCACTTTTGATACTGAGTGATTTCCTGCCTCCTTTCTTGCCACTCCATTTTTTCCCTCCCAGAAATCAGAAATGAGATTCATAAACTCGAAAGCTTCAGGCTTGTACTTTGTTCAGTAGCAAGAAATAATTTTGCAGACAGGACTAGGGAATATCGTTTTTAGTGCAAGATGTTTCCTGAACTATGTTGAAGTCAGGCAGTATATTTTCTAAATATTTTTGACAGGGAAATCATGCTCATCTAAAGCAAAATTGAGAAACACCACCTGTGTTGGAATATGACACTTCTAGAAGGAACACCAGTGCATATAGGCTGTGTTACTGATCTCGAGTGCTTCACAAAGTTTTAAAATGGAATATGCGTGTCATATAGGACACAGCGAAAGAAATACGGTGTGGCACTCTTAAATGATTTTTGAACCATGATAATATTAGAAATTAGAAGGACTAATATATATCGTCTGTTAAAGCTGCATGATAACAGCTTTCTGAGGCTGGGTAAGATAATAAATTACTGATCAATTTAATTAAAAATGGGCAGATTAGTGGCAATTAAGATGAAATTTTCCTTTCCATCCTTGCTGTCTTTGGAGAAATGGATGCTTTGACATAAATTAATGCTAATGTTGAATCTTGACAACTTCTGCTTTGAAAGTTCATACATGGTAATTATAACTGTGGTTGAAAGAGATGTTATCGAGTTGTCTGGGGCTGAATAACTACTTCTTTCTTGCATAAAAATATTAATTCCACTATAGGATATTTTAAAGAGAAAAATAACATAAATATGTTAGACACTGTATAACCTTGCATACCTTAGACACTTTATAACCTTGCCTTTACAATCAAACCTGTTTATGATACTTTGGTGCAAAAGTTTCAGCAAATATCTTGCATATTCTGGTGAAAATTGAGTAATTATGTGTGAGGGAAGTAACTCTTCATGTGGATCACTTCAGTTTTAAGAAAGGAATGAAGTGGATTTTTTTTCTCTTGTGTAAACATTAACTTTGAAAGCTTTATGATTTTTTCACATTCATTTCTAACATTTTTATAGCTTTGCCATATGAGTCATAACCAGTGGTCATTTTTCTTTAGGGATTTTTTTTTCAGATGATGCTAATAGGTTTAAACAGAGAGCTCAGTTTGCTGTCTGTTGAAGCAGAGGGAGAAATCTGCAAAAGGCTTGTAAAAATGCTTCTTTGAGTTGGCATGATTTCAAAGCAATGGTCGAAATACCATTTTTCTATATAATGTTTTGGGCCTAAGAATATGGAAAAGGTGTATCTAGTTTAAAACTGCATAGTTAAAAAGTTAAATACTTCATGGTCGTGAGCAAGCCAGGACAGCAGTCTTGTTCTAGTTGGCAGGACTCAAAGCGATATTGACTGCAGGTGGATGTGAAACTGGTCATTCTGTCTTCACAAACCTAGATGAGTGATGTGCTGCAGTAAAGTACATTTAGTTGCTTAAGATCCTATTCTAGATTGTCTATGTTGAACAGGTGTTGGAAAACAAATCAGAATAACTTACATGATGTCTAAATGTATCCATACAGTTCTTACCTGCTAACAGTTTTTCTGCATAATGTAGGGTATTTAAATACTGAAATCTAAGAAATTATTTGATCTGCTACCCATGTTACTAAAGATGACTCAAATTCTGGGTCTGTCTGTGTTTGCCTATTTGCATGACTGGGACTTTGTCCAGCAAAGCAAAGCACTAGTCCTTCTTGGTTACCTATCAGAAATCAGAAAAAAAGATATGTAGGAAAACTACGGTTCTTAACCCTTAGTGAATGGGAAAAATGGACCATGGAGGGGCTTTTATGAAACTTTCCTGTAATGTGCTTGCCTCTGTAAGTGTGTTTAACTGCTTTCTCCTTTTCCTAGGTAATTATGATCTTTTCCAATTTATATATATATATATATATGCAAGAACATACTGAAGTGGTGCGTTGAATGTTGTTTTCAGTGTCCTATGGAACTCTGGCTTAACTTTTGCTTAGGGCAGTGCATACAGTAGCTTCCAGACTGTACAAACCCCTGCAAGATGTTTTCCTTACAGGCCGGGTGCTGCTTGACACTTTCTGTCCTCTTCCAACTTTCTTGCTTTGTCTCCTCTGCAGTGTGAGGACTTGGTTTTTATTTAGAGAGATTCCGCTGCTGGGACAGTTTGTAGAATTCTGGATCTTTGTCTTGAAAGAAGATTTATTTTTTTCTTTGAGTTTATCTATAAAGCATGAGAGAGTATTTTCAGTGCATTTTCAATGTTGTCATGTTAGTTAGTTTCTGTTAGCCTTTTTTGAGAAGCACCTTGTGGAGTCACCACCTGCAAACTTAAAGAAACAGAACAGCATGCTGGAAAGGAAATAACACACTGGATTTCAGAACTGAAGGATTAATTGTGATATCATTGATCCTCAGATGAAAAAAATAAGTATTGCTGTTGGGTGTATTGGATATATGAAATATTTTAATAATAATAGCCTTTGCATGTGGCACTATTTCATTTTATCAGCATCCTGGGAGGGAAAGGAGTCGTAATTCTTTTTAAAAAATAATGTCCTGGAGCATCCTGGAGCAGTGATCTTATAACTCAAAGAGTCAGTCACTGGGAATAGGTAACATGTCTTTTAGTTACAGCAGCAAAGAGCTTATTAATATGGTGTGACTCCTTCAGTTAATATTTTTTTTTTGACAGGATCATGATTTTGGAATAAAACCATAATAATGTTTACTGAAGACATGGAAATTTCTCTGTCCATATTACAGTTAACATTGTGATAGCTGTGTAATGTTTGATACTATTTCAGTGCTACATAGATGGAAGTGTATCAGTCCATGCAGGATTGTGTGGGAAATAAGGGAACTCCAGATCCCTTAATTATTCCATAAAACTCACTAAGATTTCAAGTTTTTCAAAAATCAAATGTCAATGCTAGAGGGGAATAGATGAAATACAGGGTTACTCTGCAGTCTTTGTGTAGGTGTTATTTCTCTCACAGATGACAAAGCCTTCAGTTCTGTATTGTTCCTAATAGTATTTCTTCTTCTAAGGAAGCAGCCCTTCTTTTTTCCTTCTTAAAAAATCAGCTGTTGTAGATAATGGGTGAAAATAAGTTGTCTAATTCAGTCCTTTCTGTGTTTGTCTCTGACGCTGAAAAAGTCCTCACAATAAAGTTGGCCTTTTGCAGTAGGGTTTCTGATTTGTTGCTTTTAAAAACTCTGAAATTTAGCTTTCCTTCAGAGTATGATTGACTTTTCTTAGAACACAGATGTTATAATTGTATTATATAACATCTTTGTTACAGGTCTAAACTGTTACTTAGCATATGTTTCACTAGGCCACATTTTGGTCTAGTCAAATATTTAAAAAGTATTTTAGAATTTAATTTAATTTCTGAATCATCTAGGAAAAACCTCATTTTAAAGCATCAGTTCTACTTGTGAATTTCACTGTGACTTTGGCATTCAAAATAAAGTAATATCTAACAATACATTACAATTTTCAGAACAAACACACCGCTGTAATTAATGTGGATTTGAGCACTAAGAGGGAGATAAACTGCATTGTCTTTACTCGGACATTAGTGAATATATATAAAATGGAGTATTCAGTTATTGGAATCATATATCGGAATAAGATAAGCAGTTGCAGAATAGTAAAAAAAAAAAAAAAAAAAAAAAAAAAAATTAAAAAAAATTTATAAAATACAAAAAAATT
>VWPW01021686.1:1805430-1882930 GCA_013389825.1 Crypturellus undulatus
AAAAAAAAAAAAAAAAAAAAAAAAAAAAACCAACTTGTAAAATACCTTGTAAAATTGTAAAAATCTTTAATAATCCTTAATCTGAGGATTTCAGCATGCTGATCATCAGGTTAATTTTGCAGTTTATAAAAGTTCAGACTGGTAGGCACCTTCCCTCTTACTGCTGGGATTGAGAGGGTTCAGACAACTGTAGAAATGTTCTCCTTCGTAACCACCATTTCCCGCTTTTCAGTTATAGGTGATCTGCTTTCCCTATTAACGTTAGAATTATTTGGGGATCTGTAAGCTGATTTCTCTGATTGATATTTCTTAAAAATGAGAATGATGGAAATTACAGCAAGAGGTATTCTTCCTTATGCTGTATTTCTCAAATAATCACCCCCCCATGATTTTTTTTTTTTTATATTTTAAGGTTATTGCAAATTAAGTGCAAATAATTATTGCACTTGATATTTTGATAGATAAACCTTTTTATAGTTCAGCACTTAAAACATAGAATTTAAATGCAGAAAATAGAATTGTAACATCAGTAGTGAACAGACCACAGCTCTTCAGTGCCACGACTACAGGAAGAGTGACAGACAAAGAAATTGACATTACTTTTTGGTCCTACTAGTCGTGTTATTCAATTGAGATTTTGGACACTGGATCTCTTAAATTTTTATTTATTTATTTTTGCTATTAAGCTTGAATGTTATGTATATTTTGGAACTCATGAAATGACTGTGTAGGCTGATAAGAAATAACTGTGTTTCTTTGTAAAGTAAGATTTTTTTTTTTGGAGGCAAAATATATATATATTTGCATGTAATAAACGCCAAGTTCCTCTACATTTTGGAATGACTAGATTTTAGTTTGTGCAAATTCAAATTGTCCCTTTGCATTCATCATATTGAACCATCTTTTTTTTTTTTTTTTTTTTTTNTTTTTTTTTTTTTTTTTTTTTGTTATGTTTTGTGATGTTTTTCCACTTAGCTAATTCCGGAGCAGAGCCCATAGCTTTTCCTGGCCAAGCTAGAGGACGACCATTGTCATCAGCAGTAAATGAGATGTCAAAATAATAAGGCTTTGAAATAACCACATAGTTGGTTGTGCTTTGGTCCTTGTAAAAATGTTGATTTGTTCTTGTTCTGTTCACAAGATGCTTTTTTGTTGTCGTTGTTTTGAATTTTAAAATGAGATGGGAACAAGGAAATTTAACTGATGAACAGGATGCCTGTCGTTCTGCACTTCTCTGAACTCCTTAGGAGGGGCCTCCTCCTCCTTAGGAGGAGTTTTCCATCCAGAACAGGATCCTGAGCAACATCTCAGAGGTAGCTTCTTACCGTGAGAAATGTTGGGCTTTGTGTAAACAACCAAGTCACTATATTTCTCCCTGGTAGGTGTGTGGAATTGTTTTCTTTCCCGCTCAGTCTTGTTGTGCTAATACTGAATAAGCAGAGACAGTCAGGCTAATGGTGAGAGATGGTGAGCAAGCCCTGGGGCTTGTTTTGGTCAGCCTTAAACCCCCTGATTGCCAGGTTTTCCTAATTTCCCATTTCCGGGGCATCTCCAGTGTGACCTTGCCGGCTGAATATGATGTTCTGGGTTGCAAGATTCTCACATGCATTTGGAAACAGGCAGCCAGGCATTGTTTACAGGATGCCAAATGAACTGTGCACTCACAGCAAGTTTGATAAACACACATTTCCTCCTTTTATCAGGGAGATTGCAGAATGTGAAGTATGAGTTTCCAGTTTTACTCATTCCCTTCAAACCTTTTCCTGTTTAGAAAACGGAATCTCACTAATTGGATCATGATCTGTCTTTTAGGTTTGGGGCAAGGGGGGTTATTGTTATTTGTATTTTAAATTGTACTTGCTGGTTAGTGACACTTTATTTTGGTGCCTACCTTGGCCAGGTTTGGCAGGCTTTCAGATAAAAGCTTTCCATTTGCTCAGTAGGAAGAGGTTCATCCTATCAAAGTAAAGTGAATGCTAATTAACAATAATGACTTCTAATCACTTTGCTTTTATACTCCTTTAGGAGCACTGCTATTATCCAATGTAGTTAAGTGAAATGCTTGTATATGAATCAACAATGCCGTATTTCTTCTAGCAGCTATTGCTCACAATCAAGCTTTGAATAAATTACTTAGGTAAAATTGGTTTTAATATGCTCTATTGCATAGGGAGAAAGTAACCTCAAATATCTTGTTAAGTATCTTGAATATTTAGAGGGTTATCTATTAACATTTTGGCACTCATATTATAATTAAATGGAAAAATATATTAAAATGTTTAAGTCAATTTTGTAATTGTTATCAACACCTTTTTTTTCTTAATTTTGATTTTTTTTTTAAGTGACTTCCATAGACTTAGCAGCCTCAGTAACAACCCCATTCAGATCCACTTGTCAGTCAAGGAGAATGAGCTGTAACATTTTTTGAGTTAAAGATCAGCCAATTTTACACAGAAAGGACGTATCCCTTAAATTAAGAATTTCATTTTTTCAGTCTTGTGTCATACTGTATGTTCTCAATGGTTTAATGTACATTTCTTTTATTAATATTGAGTACCTAATAAAAGCTGCTAGTTTTATTTACATACATACAACCTATGTACAATCACAGAAACTTCAAAAGGAGTGTAGATAATAATAGCAATAATCCATGAATCCATAGAAACAATAAAATATCTGAAACTTTATTCAGAAAAAAATGCTTTCTTAATCAGAAATAATACTGCAGAAAAGCAAGGAATAAATAGATTATTAGAAGTATGTTCTTCATGTTTGTTATAATTGTAATTTAAAAATGTGTTCAGAGAGAAGGTGCAATAATTTCAGATTCAGTGAATTTTCCCACTTAATGTTGCACCTACAGGGCTGTAGCAACTGACAATGGCAAAAACTGGTGAAACATGTTTTTGACACACTGTTTAACTTTCGAAAACAAAATAAACAATAACAACAAAAAAAGAAGCTTGAAATAATTACTTGAATCATTTAGAAGCAGTCCCAGGTCTTAGTGTCTGTGAAGGACCTAGGATCTGGTGTGGTAAATATATTTTTGTCATTGGCTTGTGCGATTTTTTTTAAAAAGAGGGGTTTCGTTTTGTGTGACAGTTTATTTCTGTGTGGTACCTGTGTCTTTGGATGCTTAAGAGATACAACTTCTTCAGTGACCATCACAGTTTTTATGCATGTGGATGTGAGTGAATATCCACAAGCAGCACCCATTTTTTTTTTTGTTTGTTTGCTTTTTGGTCATTCATGCAGATAGTTTAAAACAGTTTTCTTGTACAGGTTTTGCAATGATACATCCTTGTCTTTTTTAAATATTATTTTTATTTTTTTAGTGAAGCTATTGCATATCTTAATTTGCTAATACTTTCCACGTAGTCTTTCCACCTTAAATGTGAATTGAAGTTAATGTTCATAAAAGTCTTGTGATCTTTGTTATATTACTATAAAACATGCTGCTAGTGTTCTTTATCACCAGTATGTTTAAAAATGAACAATAACTTTCTCTTTACAGTCCCATTTAATTTTTCTGTATTTTGGTTTCTTCCAATCTTTTGGCATGCTTTTAGAGGATGAAAAATGAAAAATAATGAATAATTATTTTGTGCTCAAACAGCTGGCTAGTTTGTACTGTTTTCTCTTTAGACAACAGAAGCATATATTTTAAAATGTATTAATGTTTAGTGAAATATATTGGTATTAGTTCTAATAAAATGCAATCATTGTCAGGAGAGCTTTCATATAGCTAAAGAGTAAAACATTTTTTAACTGTCTTAAACATTTTTATTTCATAAACTCCTTTGTATAAAAATAATTTTGGTTACTTGTACAATTACTTATTTGACTTATTTAATATCCTCCCCATTTGATATAAAGATTATAGGGCATTGCACACGTATCTTCAGCTGTACACTTACTGCTTCCGATCAGTGTGTTTAAAGATAATTCTGGAAAACCTAGGATTTCATTTGGTATGTATTTCACCAGCATTACCATTTTCAAAATAAAATGATTGATTTGTAACTGGCATTACTGAAAGGAATAAAATATGGTCTTTAAAGCAGAACTATGCAGTATAAAGATATTCTTTTTGTTGATAAATTCTCTCTCTGGGAGAATTGTGCAAGAATCAACACTCATTTTCATATTGATCATGACTAGGATTCCAGGAAGAGGTTGCTGTTTGTAAAGGATAAGAAGGCACTATGATTAGTTACCTTTTCCTTGGGAAGTACTACAAAGGAAAGTCCCAAATACGTGCACTGCAGTATTCCTATATGCTTGGCAGTCTTCTGTGCAAACTTTTTTTTTTATTTTTTTTATTATTTTTTTTTAAGTCTATTTTCCTTAAGCTGTTTAGCTTCAGTCTTTTTGCTTTTTTGCATTATTACTGCATTATGTTTAGTGCGTTTACATGCTCTCCTAACTCTGGATTTTTTCCATGACTGTGTTCTCTTCTCGGGGCCTGTCACTATTTTAACTCTTTAAAACTGATACAACAGTGCCCTCTGTAGTTGCTCCATTAATGGTTACTACATGCTGCTGGCTTTCAGCATTCAGGTGAAGAACAGGATGTTTAGATTCATTTTTAGCTCAAACAAAAGCCCTTTTTTCTTAAGGAAACATTTGGATTTTCGCTGACTGCTTTACATGCAAGAAAGGGAACAAAAGAAACTATTCTGAGTCTTCTTCTAGGTTTATAAGCTATCTTTTGTCATTATCTAGTGAAAATCTGAAATTTTATAAGGCATTGAGGACAGCCTTTTAAAGCTGCATAGAATTTTCTGAGTCATGTAAGCTTTCCTGAATTTTCTGTTTGAAGTGGAGCCTCAAAATAAAATAATTTTAAACTTACTTCCTTTGCTGTGGCTGCTTCTCCTGAACTAGGTCTTGCATGGTCTGCCAGGGACTTCAGGCATGCTCACCAGCAGAACACCTAAGCTTTATTAATGACGTTGTTCTAATTCACACAGCGACTGAAGTAATTGTTGTTCATTAGAATTGATTTGTCTCTAAAGCTCATTTACAATTTAGATTTTTTTTTTTTACCTCATTATAGCTTAAGATGCAAATCACTTTTTATTCTGCATTTTGTGCAGCCTGTGTTGGAGAGCTTTGGCACTCCCTGTGTTCTCATACCTGCCTGGGAGTACAGGCCTGCTCTCCTGCTCTCTCACACGTGCTCACACACGCACACACGCACGCAAAGCCATTTAAATATTAGAAGCTACAATGAAAAAGCATGACCTTTGAAAAATAAATGTTTTAGCTACGATTAGTTCCTTCTATAACAGCATCATAAAAGTCACTCCGTGAAAAGTTAAATGGCTTTATTTTATGATGGGGAGTGTTAATGTAAGTGTAGAACACACTCTTAATGCACTTCTATGAATTGAAAATCATAAGTCATTGCAGTAAATTATCGTTAATGATGTAACCGTTGATGGCAATTCAAAACATTCCTGTATCTCTAATGATTTGTGTTAAACACATGACTGCCCACATCCCTTAGTACTTTTGGAAGAGTAGGTGGATAAATGCACCAGCTATCTAACTTCTGAAGACTGTTTTTTCTGCATAACAAGTGACAATAATGTTGTTATAAATAGTCTTCTGCATCCCAAGGCATTCTTGGCAATAGTTGAGATCTGGTAATAAATGAACACTACAGTAAAATGGTCTCTTCTGATCAGAGATGTTTTAGGTGGTGTGTAGAAGCTTTGATTTTTTTGCTTACTTAGATTATGGATAATCTGTAGTCTTTATTCATAGGAGGTCTTCACCTTTTGCCAGCACATGAGATTGCATATACCTGCATAAGATGAAGTGTTGGTGGAAGAAGTATTATCGTACAGTGTGTATTGGCTAGTTAAGCAAATACGTCCAATAAGATATAAAGAATCCTGAATTTAAGAAAGTGATCTCTGTTTTTTTTGAATAAAGCAACAATTATTCTACCCACAGAAAAGGTTAAATTTGGTTAGAGTCACTTCATTTTAAACTTAACTAAAATTTAGCTGTGAATCATGCTTAATTCTTGCATTGATTGTGCAATTATTGCTAATCTTAAATATTGATTTTTTTGTTTGTTTGTTTCATGTTGTTAATGAGCTTCTTTGCACAACTACCTTCATACCACCAACACAAGTCTGTTGAGCTCTCTCTAATTTACTCCCTTTTTTAGAGAGCAAGGGTTTGGGTAAGACAAGTATATGTGTGTGCGTGTGTGTGTGTGTGTGTATATATATATATATTTTTTTTTCTTTCTTACAGGCTTATGATGAGCGTCATGGATTAATCTAATTTTTAAAGTGCCCTTGAAGGCATACCATATAAAGAGATATTAGAGAAAATAGGTGATCTGGATTTCATTTGTAAACAGTAAATGCCTGTTATACATATAATTTTAAGCTTTTCATTGCAACATCATCAATATTTACTCTTTTTAGACAAATCTGTCATTCAGATTAGTGGTAGTTTTACTTATAAAATGAAATCTTGATTCAAAGATAATATTTTAATGAAGAAAACAAATATAGGTCCTTTATTAAAAGTGCAATTTCATTGGCAACAAGAGAAGGACTTAATTTTGAAGTGCACCCTTTAGGACAGATGCTTTCTATTTGGAAAAAATGAATAAGATATATTTTCTTGCAATGAAACTAGCAAATTAAGGTTCAACTTAATTAAAATAGTGATAAATGTAGATTACATTATTGGAGACAATGAGTTATGGCTGTTCAGTCTACTGAGAGCCTACATAATTTACCAAGCCCATGCAAAGCACTGACAGAGCAGCCACTGCAGACAGTTATAGGAAAGGTTCTGTTTATTCTGCATATATATGTATATATTTTTTTTAATTAAAATGCCAATGATAATTTTAACCCACACTACAACTATTACCTCCCGATAAAATATCACACTTCTTTTCTTCTAGTTTTATTATTGTATAAATTTATTCTTTTTATTAGGATTATGTGATTTCTGTCTGAAATATTTAATCAAGAAAAATATATTTAGACTACATTTTTAGTTTATAGACTATCGAACACTTCTTTTCAAATACCTTGCTTAAGAATGACCACTGAAACATTTTCAAATATCCTTTTATGAAATCTGAGCTGATGCATGTAAGGGCAGCTTAATTTTAATTCGTAATGCTACTTTATTTAACAAAAAAAAAAAACTTTGGAGATTGAGTCTTTGGGAAGTCTTTGGTTTCTGCCATATAAAGGCAGAGCACTGGTTTTCCCAGTTAACAGAAAATATTAGCTATAGGAAGAAAAATAAGTACTGCTATCTAAAAATGAATGTTATTTGACATGACAAAAAGAAATGGTGACTTTTTTCACCAGAGACATTCATAAGATTTTATATACGTATGTATATATATAAAAAATCTTATATGCATATATATATATATGCATATCTATTTAAAAAAAGAAAAGAAATGGGCTATTTATTACTGTGTTCAGCAATACTGTCCTCTTTCAGTCGGCCGTCACATGTTGCGCAGGCTGCTTTCGAAATTATCTAGCCTGGCTTTGTCTTGGCTTTCTTTAGCTTCCATGTTCTCTGGGCCATGTACCAGCACAGAAAATGTATATGTGTTTATTTGTGTAATACATAATGATTTGCAGAGCTTGAGTTTTGTGATTTTACAGAGCTAGATAGCTGTTGCTTTATAATTGCTTGGCTTAGTATTAGTCTCTGCTGTCTGTCCATATATTCATGTTTCATTCTGCTGCAGTTTGATTTGCTAAGTAATTTATTTTCCCTCCCAATCCTCTTAATTTTCCTTAGACTTGTACAAATTTCCAGTCAATGTGAATTTTTTTAACCTCTTTTTTTTTTCTTCTTTCTTTTTTTTTTTAACCTCTCTTTGACACCTTTAGCATTAACCTTACCCTTTGGAGACCAGTACTGTGTTTTTAGGGAAAATCTGTCAGTCATTATTTATTACCCACTTGTCATTGTGACTTATTCATTGCTTACCTCACCATTCTCACACGTATTGCTTTACAGAAACAGTGAACGCTGCTGCGAAGGAGAGATCAATAAATGCTTTCAAAGGAAGATTTACCCTGAGACTTAGATCTTCTTTTTAATACTAAATCTGTGCTATTAGCTATGAGATGGTTTTAATATTTTGACGTTAAGTACTTTTTTCACTCAAAATGGAAAGATGCTTGTTTATGTAATAAACATTAAAAAAGATTTCTCTAAATATCAGCAATACTATCACATATAACTGCCTCAGAATAATAAGAGAATAGTTGTTTGAAATCTTCATCAATCAAAGAAAAATTCTCCCCTCTCACTGTGCCTATTAAAATCTCCTCGAGAATTTGATGACCTATGCTGTCATTGCCAGAGTATTCAATTCTGTTTGATATGGTGAGTATTGACACCTTTTAAAATATGATTTATCTGGAAATGTGAATATATATAATATATGTGAATATATAATGTTAATTTTGAATATATAATGTTAAATTAATTGTATTAGCTGCAAAATCAGGCAGTTCAGAATTTCCAAATAGCAAATGAACATTTCATTCGGTCCTTTGTGTTATTTTTCTCCTTAGAATAAGATGGAAAAGTAGATTTTGATTATGTTATTAAAGATTACATCATGAAGTCTACTACAAAGAGACTAAATAAAGGTTGCATAGGTGTTGCATGTTTTGTAACATTACTAATGTCTTTAATGTTTTCTGAAGTGAAGATTAAAAAGATTTAACACAAACACGTACAGATCCCTTTGGATCAGGCAGCTCCTTTACAGGCTAGAGGTTCCTTTACAGGAGAAAGTTCTGCCACATGAAATACAGAACTACCAAACTTAAATGACAGTCTGGTGCTGTTTTATAAGTAGGAAGTTTGTTTCATGATTTTTGTATTCAGGATTTGACTGGGGCTTCAGTGGGAATTTTTGTTTGGTTGATTTCTTCTTCGCTTCTTTCTTTTACCTTATAGTTACTGTTCCATGAGTTTGTGGGTACTGATTATCAGCTGCTCCTGGTATGGTTGTGTCAGCATCATTGCAGCCTTGGAGTATTTCTGCTTTCAGTGATTATTCTACTCGGCTGTCAAAATTTTGTCTGCCAGCATATTCCTGGAATATACAAACTAAAGAAAGCACTTGTCATGTTACAAGATGTGGACACTACAGAAAGTGGATGCCTCGTAGACAGGAACTAGTTTTTTCTTGTCCGTTACCGCAGTGTTAGCAGTGTAATAATGTAGCCTGCTGTATTATCTTTTTATTTTCTATGTCTGTAGTTAACCTAATTCAAAGAAAATTTATTTAAACATGAAGAATACTTTCAGAAACGCTGTCCAGAAACACATCCATTGGTTTTTGTTTGCTTTGATTTGATTACAGGCAATTTTGAAAGGTGTCAGACTTCCAATATTTCGATCAAAGCAATATGTCATAGCAAAAACTTCATCAACATTTGAATCTATACAAAAGTCAGAAGCCAGGGGATCGTTGCTCCCAAGCTTGGTTTAATCACAGCTCTGGCATCTTGGTTTGGTGTTCAACTTCTTAGGGTTCCTGGGAAATTTCCTTTTCATCATCTCTGAACTCTGCCTTAAGTTTTCCCATGTTCCCCTTAGCAATGTCTGTCTGGGCATATATTTGTGATATACTAAGAGGTTACAATTGAATTTTGCAATTACAGACTGTCTGTAAAATACTGAAGACATGAGATGTAATAGGTGCTTGATTAAGTGGCAAATGCTGGGATTGCACCGAAGAGAATAAGGTTTTTCCTTCCCACTTCCCACCCATTCTGTCATTCGGCTGCAGGTTTCTGATCAGGGGGCAGGGTGTAAGAGAAAGCACCTGTTTAGAACAGCTTTTAGGAGAGGAGCTTCTTTCATCATTAGGTTCTGCGGTCACAAGGTCTTGATTCCCCTCAGGTGGAAGGTGTTAGCTTTTACAGTGAGCCTGCTCCTTGAGCATGTGGTGGGGAGGAGCCATCTAGATTTAACTTTCTCCCCAAAGCTCTTCTTGGTCCTTCCTTGTCTAGAAGATACTCTTCATGTGCTTAAACAGAATGTCATTTTTCACTTGTTTAATTGGGCAGATGAGCCTATATTAGGTAAGGGTCATCTCTAATGGTTCCCCCTTGCTTGAGGAAGACTAGAAGTTATTTCTCCTTTTGGTGGCTCAGTTCTGGTGTCCCTAAAAATGAGAGATTTCTGCATTTAAAGCATATGTGATGCATTAATCAATATAGGATATATATTAACAACTTGTTAATGGGTGGATTTCTTGGTGAACAAAGTAGCATTTTATTAAAAACATAATTATTTTCCCATCTCTCTTACCTAGTTATAATTACTGTTGTGTTTTTGTGTAAAAACAACTAGTAATTGCTGCACCTTTCTTGGAGAAGAGGCCTAAAATTCATACTTAAATCTTTCAACGATTAAGCATCTTGGAGGTGCCTTTCTTTATGCTATGAATTCTGTTAGGGAAATTATGATCTTGACAATATTATCTTCTGAGTTTAAAGAGTCAGTTCTTAATCTCAGAAAATGCTGTAACAATCTGTCTTTGCTTAGGAGTTGGTGAAAACGGATGGTGAAGGAACACATGAGAAAATTTGTTCTCTGTGATGTGGTTACCTACAGGCAATGCCAGAAAACTTCAGAGAGTTCATCTAGATTTGAGAAAGGTTTTAAAGTTGTGGAAACTGGATGGGAAAAGGAGAATGTTACTGGCCTTTAAGCAGAGAAGGTACATTAATATCTCCCTTAACTTGCTTTATCTTACTGTGTGCTTGCTATCATAAGATATGGTATCATATTTTTAATATCATTAAAGCATCATATAGAGGAAAGGTTTCTTACAACAGTATTTGAATTGTATTTCGAATCTAAACTTTATATTTTGAATTATATCAACTCTTTAATGAGAAAAAAAATTGAACAGAGGAACAGAATCAAATATGTAAGTTATCTTAACATTCCCTCAATTTTCTTCTTCTCTTTTCCTCCAGAAAAAATATTTTATATATGGTGGGTTGATGCTAGGAATGGAACAGGTAGGAGAAATGTTGGAATTTAGATACTATCTTTTGGAGGAAGTCGGGCGGGGGAAGGTACATACTAATCTTTCCTTTCTCGCTCAAAAATTTACATCTACATCATCTTCTCTTTATCTTTTAGAATAGTTTGTTGCAATAGGTTCAGGCTAATTCAGTTGATGGTTATCTCTCTGGTAGTGTTTCTGATTTTCTTTGCAATGTATTTTGGTTTATGGCTTTTTCTGATTTTTTTTTTTTCTTCAGATTTTCCTCTGTTTTTTTTTTTTTTTTTTTTTTTTTTTTGGTGGTAAAATGAGTCTCTCTACTTTTTCTCTCCTGTCTTAAATATTCACCTGCTTTTAATCTCAGGTTTACTGCAGTAGCTATGTATTTGTCTGGTTTTCTAAAACATTCCTAATCCTGGCCAAATTTGCACACTCAATTACCATGCTACCTTGGTGTTCTCATGATGACTAAGGGTTTCCTCAAAGAAGCAAAGCCTCAGTTGCACCCAAGTGGAAGCAATAAGAAGTATTTTCTTTCTTGACTGTAATCAGCCTTACTTGCAAATGCTAAGGGGATAGAACAGCTGCCATTCTGAAAGCAACTTGAGGCTATGATGCTGTTGAAGATAGGAGCTGTCAGAACTTCACAGGATAGAAGGTAGACTTTATGTTTATGACAACTGATAAATAAAGCAGATATTTAAATATATTTAAATATAAATATATTAAATATATTTAAAAATAAATATTGTAGATATTATGGTAAAATTAAGAGATTTTGCAGTTTAGTCATTTTCATTTTCCTAACAAATTTTTCATGTTAAGATTTAGAGGAAGGAGATTTTTCTGTAATTTTTTCATTTTATTACAAAAATATTTTGAACCTTATATTTTGCCTTTTTTCCTCTTTTTTCTTCTTTTTTTCTGAGTTGATGCTTTCTGTTTTTAATCTTTTACCATTTTGTCGGCATTTTTTCATCTGCCTTCTCTTTTCTCTTTCTTTCAATGTCCTTTTAAATAACTTTCTTTTCTTCTTCAAGCAAACCCTTAAGCCTCCTTTTCTTTCTGCTTCCCGAATTCTCTTTGCCTTAAAGAAATAAACTTCTAATCGTCCCCTGAGGGTGCATGTTTGTCAGCCGAGGTTGGGCCAGTGTTGCTTTCATATGTTGGCATTTCCTGAAGGGTTGCCACTTTTGGCTTGTCTGGATTTAAACTGAGTTAGACTTCATGTGAATCTGATCTTTTAGGACCTTGGTCTTATTTTTCTTGTCCCTGATATTAAGAAAAGCTATCATGTTTAGTTTCAAAATCATTATACCTGTGTAAAATGGGAAAATTGGACCAGATTTGTCTAGGATTGTGGAAAGATGTTATATGCATTGCTTATTTTGAATCTTAATGAAGTTTGTAATTCTTTGTATGCACATTTAAAGTAAATACCTTATTATGGCCTTAACTCAAAGCTGTCTTACAAGCACCTGACTGAAAGAGAGAATTTCCATTTTCTTGAGAAAGCATTTCCAGAGGTTTATGGTGAGAAGCTGGAAGAAAATTAGGTACTGAAACTCCCTGTGAAACAAATAAATCAGAAAAACTGAAACTTATCTATCTTCTGAAACTCAAATATCTGTTTCTTTGAGAGAGCTCAGGGCATTTTCCGCTTCTTCCTATAGCTAAATATCCTAAATCCAGGGGATATCAGGGATATCCTTGTAAAAGTCCAGGGATATCTGGCCTACGGTTAATTCACCTGTTGCAGCTTGGTTTACACACAAGCACGAGTGTTCTGGTGTTGTGCTTGGCCCTCAGGGCTCTTTGGTCAAGACTAAATGGTCTCATTCTGACACTCTGAGTAAGCCAGGTGCCTGCAACTGGCACCTGTAGATTGGATGGGGCAAGACCATGTTGCCAGGCTGGGGCCAAGCAGGTAGGGAAAGCCTCTTTACAAGTTCACAGCTCGCATGGGAAAGCTGTGTTCAGAGCTGTGGACCATGTAGACCCAGACTCCATGGTGGCTTGTTAGGGGAACTGCCAGGAAACCAGGAAGAAAACGCCCTCTGGAAACTTGCCAAAATCAATATGTTCTCATGAAGCATTTCAGCTTTAATGGATTGGCATTTTTTAATGAAAAACTGTTCTGTTGGAAAATCCCAGGTTTAAGTGCTACTCTATTACTCTTACTAAACAGTAGTAATAATTCTGTCTTCTGCCTAACCCATGTTCTTGTGCCTGGTATAAAACACAGTGAGGTTGCTTATTCATAATGTTACTATATTGTCTCATCTTTTCTGCATTTTAAGGAAGCGTTTAAGGGTGATGGTGATTAGAAGCAGTTGAAATAGCCTGGCGGAGGTGGTGCCATCAGTGCAGTGCCGAGTTGCGCACTTCAACGTCCTCCTGCAGATATTTATTCTTAAATGTTTGCATCGCATCTCAGTTTTCAGTCCCTTACTAAAAACAGCTTGTTTTACCGTTATATAACCTGATTGCATCTCTGATTGCATAACCCCAGCTATGATAGAGAGCATGCATTTATTATTAGACTTGAAGTGGATTAGGCATGGAGTGTAGACTAACCTAAGAACTTGTCTGCTGGTAGAGTCCTCAAAGGGAAGAGAAGATTCCTTCCTGTGCACAGTCCTGTGCACTCCTGGAAGAGCTGGCGTACTCTGTGCTCTCCTTTTGGGAAAGAAGCAGTGCCAGTGGCTCTTAGGAAGGCCAGGGGTGTTGCTGCTGCCAGGCCTGCCCCACTGGATGAGTGGAGCTCGGGGTGTCCTGAGGCCGTGAGGGGGTGCAGTGTTGCCTGGTCAGTCTGTCTCTGAGGAGAGCAGTTTGTGTTTCTGGCTAAAACCAGGCAGTGGAAAAAGATGATGAAGATAAATCCTTTCCTAAGGTCTGACTTCACTGCCTCTCAGGGAAAAAAAAATCAGACCTTGGAGACTGATGAGACTTGATGGTGGTTGTTGTTGTTTTAGTTACCTGCAATTTTGATGAATAGGCCTGAATTTGGTAGAGGACGTTGCCTGGGGACTTTCCTGAAGATTTCCTGAATGAGCTAACTAGAGTGGAAAGGCTCCATGTTGGGAATTTGGTGTCCTAAAACCACTGCATTTAAATAAGCAGGTAGCAGCATTAAGATCTCAGCTATTACATGAAACAGACTGGAAATGTCATACCATATGAACTTTAGTTATTGAACTTGATGCAGAAATTGCCAAATGAGATTCTGTGGCCTGTCACCTATCTGTTGATTAGGTTAGCTTATAGGGTAGCCCCTTTCTGATCTGGAATATCTACAAGCCTTGGAGGTGGGGGGAGGGGAAAACGGGGCCAGTAAAGAAATATTTGTTATATTCTTCAAATATATGTAAATATGTTAAGAAGAAAATTGTTTCATAAATACAGAATTGGAGTGTTTGCTGTGAAATAGATGGTCTCCCAGTTAAATTTAGGAGCAGGAGGCCCCATCACTTTTAATTTGATTTAGTTTGCTGAAAGGTAGTATACTAGATTAATATCTACTTTTGTGTTTTATTTTCTTGGTTGCATATAGCAGTTGGCATGTTAACTTTTACATCTAGTATTATACTTGCTAGTAATCTTTGGTTTTATTTTCTCTTGTACCAGGGACAGTTGCAGTATCATCTGTCTTTGAAGGATGTGCTTAAGCATGTATTTCATCCTTATCATAGGACACCTGCACAAAAGCTTTTAGACAGATTAGTTAGAATCTGTGGTTCAGAAAGCTCTCTCTGTCCCTTCCGCTAAACTGTTACTGTTACCAAACTTCATAAGCATCCCTGTGTTAACATTTAAGCTTTTGTTGACATAAGCGTTTAGGTTAGATAATAGTGTGTAGTTGCTTTTAGATTTGCCTGAGAGGATTAATATAATTTTGCCTTGCATTTCTAGAAATAAGTGCTAGTAGCAAGCAACATTTCTTTCCTCCCGCCCGTGTGCCCTCCCCCCAGTAAAATGATTTTCATATCGGAGCTTTTAAAGATTCCTGAGATGCTGATTCAATGTTGATTACCTGAACAGCAAATAAAGGAAGAGAGTAAGAAAATACACTGGTGAATTCGCATGTTATTAAAGAATAATAATATTATTCATATGTTCAGGTGAATTAACTACTGTGCCTTACAGTGGTTTATGATAGTACTCTGCAGGGAAAAGAAATAGAGGAAGTGTTTGTGTTGTTTATATTCTGGTTTTTATTCATACCTGCCAAAGAACAGTAAATATTAACTCTAATGATGAAGTCATCTATATAAAACAGTAAATAATTAGCAGAGAACCAATTCCACAAAGACTTTTCAACTATTTACACAACACTAGTTATTAAATTTGATTAGTGTTTACTGTTAATGAATACAGTTGTCCATTAGAGAGACAGAGCTCGTAGTCATTGAAATCAGTGACATCTTCCAAAATTTATCCAGTAATTCATGTGTGGTGTGGCTGGCAGTGATTATTCTGCATATTTAAAGTCTGATTTTTTTCTTTTTATTTTGCTGTAATACTGTTTTCAATAAAACACCAGATAGCCCAGTCATTTGAACAGTATTCCTGCTGTTTTATTGTATTGTAATATAAACATAAATGCAGTGTTAAGTACTGTGCCAGTGGTGTCAGTCTCCTTAAGGTCTTGAGAAAATTGTCATAACTTCTAAAATAACTGATAATCATTTGTGGGTCAAAAAGAGCAACATGCTGTGGTGCTTAGCTTTCTGCTTTCTTTTTCTCAAGGTTTGTCTGAGATTTAATTTTATGTGAAGTACACAAAACACTGTCAGTGAAACATCATCACTTTGTAAAAGCTGTTTATAATATGGTCTGGCACAAAATGTGCAGAAAATTAAAAAAGAATATTCCCAACTTTATGCATAGAGTTAAGTAGTATGTGTTATTTGAAACTGTGGCCAAAAGCATTATGCATGGATGTGTTGCATCTTCATGCTTGAGGAAAAAAAAAAAAAAAGTATTTATCATTTAAATAAAAAATTGCCCAGAACTACAAACCTAGCTTTTAAGACTTACCTAAGACTATATCAATTATAAATATATGTATAATTTATTCAAAAATAAAATTTATATATATATGTGTGTGTGTGTATGGGGAGGGACTATATATCTCTCTATATTTGTAATTATGCTTTACAGTTCTCAGGATATTTTTGCTCTATCCATTTCTCAGTATTTCCTTTTAAGTGCATTTTTTTTTTTCCATTTAGGACTAGATAGAATGTCTTTTACAATACTAAAAGAATAATCCACTTTCTCCTTAAAGAGATTGTCTTTTCTTGTCATATGGTATTACTTCTCTGAGAATGGTATTAACACACATGATGTAGTGTTTTTTTATCTTGATTCAAAAGATGTTTTGTTCTGGCATTTAAAAAAGGTTGAGGAGTGTCTCCTGAATCCTGTTGCTGAATAGTGCCCAAGTTTAAGAAAAACAGGAAATCTCCAAAAGCCAAGTCTATCTGTATATACACCTTGATAAAGATGAGGTAGTAATTAAGTAAATGAGTATTAGCAATATTCAGAGTACAAAATTTAAAGGTGACAAAGGTAGGGCACATTTTTGGAGGGGAAAAACAATTACAAATTCTAAATGAAGTGAAATGGACTTTCATTTAGGAAAAAAAAAGATGCATACTAATGTTGCTAGTTATGTTATTTTTTGGCATTCAACAGCAGTTATTTTTAATATGCAAGCTGTCAGGAGATGCGTATGCACGATGCATCAGTAATATTGAAGGATGGAACTGCTGCTAATTTTCGCTCAGAATGCCCCAGCTTTTAGGTTTATTAAAGCTGCTGAGAGATTAAATTAAATTACAGTGCGATCATGAAGGATGGTAGCAAAGCTGAAATGGTGCCTAGGTCCTTCCAGAGACGTGGCGCTTGCAATTCAGCCTTTACAGGTGGCCCCTTCCTAGGACGGAAAATACAGGAAGAGGGTTTAAAAAGCTTTGACGTATAAGAAGTTGTTCTTTAAAATGGGTTGATGATGAATAGTGTTTTGTGGGTGTTTGTTGTTGTTTGTTTGTTTGTTTGTTTTTAATCCCCTAGGCCTGGTAGGTATTCACGGCACACAGTGCAAATGAGTGGCTTTGTTAAGCGTAAGGGTCTTTTTCCTACCATCTCTACATAACACAAACAGGTCTTTATCAGCCCTAATAAAAAGTTATTTGATTAATTATATTATACTCAGTGGTTCGTTAATTATTTAGTTTTTTCATGGTTGTGATTAAAAGGTCTAATTCAGTGAGATATGTCAGAAATTCTCATGGTCAGTCAGTTTTTAACTTTTTTTGGCCTGGTAGTTTCACACTATTGTAAACACTATTTCTGCTTTTACATATATATATTTTAGTATCTATAAGCATGCGTTGTAATTGAAAATGTTTTGTAACTCAGCCTGCAATAACTTATCTCAACCAGATTTATCAGTACTTTGTAATCAGAAAATTCTTCTGTATATCTCTTATACTCTTACACACTCTTATGTATATCGTACTAGCTTATGTTAGCATGAACTTTAAAATATTCAAAAGATGAACAAAGCTTTAAATAATAATGTTTGTTGAATTCTGATGTAAATATGAAGATAATACAGCAAAGATGGTGTTGGAAAATTCTAATAAGTATGTTATTCTTTTGTTCCATATAAAAGCACATAGTTTTAGCTACACAACATCATATTTTAAATATATTAATAACAGGTTTAATGTTCAGCAGTTTTATGTAAAAGCAAGTTTCTTTTTCTGTGTTAGCGATGAATGAGTTTGCTGTTAGGGAGGGAAATTTGATTCCTGGATACTAGTGCAACCTGCAAAACATGAAGCAAATGCTCAGCTTCCCATCCTTGGGCCTCGTCCTCTGGTCCTGCTGTTTGAACGCAGATGACTTCGTTTGCCTGAACGTGCAGACGAACTCAGATGGCCAGCGATGTAAGCGCAGTTACTGTAGCAAGGCCCCAGGGTAGCTATATTGACTTCAGCTGGACTGCTTATGGGAGATAAGTTGCTCAAATATCTCATTTCATAACTGAAAGTTTAGATCTGTGCTGCATTTAAATTCAAAAGAGGTTTCATAGCTGTTAGATTCTTTATTGTCTTTTATAAATTATTTTAAAAGTTTATTATAAAATGTGATATTTCTGTAACTGAACTTGAATGTAGAAAATTAACTTTTTACTTGCAAGGTGTATTTATTACATTTCATTCTGATATCTTCACAAAATATTTTCAATAAAAATAAAGTATTGCCATTGATACGGGAAACAAAAAAAATTATTTCAGACGATATTTTTTTTTCCTGATACCTTGTTAGATGTTCTTACTTGCATTTCCATTGTGGCATATGAAAGACAAGTCATTCTTAAACAACTATTGTTTTTGTGTCATTGTAGCTCCTACACTTTTTAAGAGACTTTCATTTAAATAAAAATCATTAGAATATTACAGAATCTTAAAATGATTAATTGAATGAGTTGCTGATAATCAAGTCTGTAGCACAAGAAGCAACTGAGATGCAAAACAAAATGAAGCCCTTCTTGGTAGAGTCAAGTTGTTTTTAGTTGTGAAATACAGTAGGTGAACAAGTACTTGCTGGTCATAGGTCTTGCATTTGCATTTAAGAAACAGAGCTAATGAAGTAGTAGTAGAAGGGAAAAGAAAAAGGAAAAACCGAAGAGAGAGCAATTGTAGGTTTTGTATTGTAGGTTTTTTTTTTTTTTTTTTTTTTTTTTTTTTTTTTTTTTTTTCTTTTATGGCTCTGTATTAACACTTCAGTGAAGTTACTAGTTTTGCTGTTAGAACAACAGAACAAATCAGGTAGTCCAGCATTAGTATTGTATTTCTTGTTATTGCACGGAGATGTAAAGTTATTGCTTTGGTCTGCTCAGTTTGCTTTTACTGAGAAAAACTGTAAAATACGGACATCACCCCAGGCCATAGTATTTGAGGTGCCTGAAGATTACAGAACCCTCATGCGCAGCTTTCCAGCCCAGTGAAATTGCATGGTTTTTCTTGAGCCGTAGTCCTGGTTTGTAGCAGGATTTTTTGCAACTGGGTAAAAAAGTGGACAGAAGTGGGTAGTGATATTGAATAGCATGTGAGAATTTTGCTTTAGCAAGTGGACATTTTCCTTTCACATGTCTGAGACTGACTAAAGATTTGACCAGCTAGGCTTCTAAAGTTTAACTTTGTGCTGTCAAATAGTTTCTTTAAAGTAGCAAGTTAGAATATAATGACAACAGTATAATGGAAATGATCATTAAATCTTTAGGAGCAGGTGCATATAGAAGGCAAAATCTTTTAGTGCAGCAGTTTAGAGGGCTTTTCTAATGAGACCTGCATATGTGATGTGCCACTAGAGGGGCATCCACGATTCTTTGGGATTGCAGGGTTAATTGCACTGAACCCGAGAGATCATTTATCAAATGTGATAGTGTATTAGAGCTAAGAGGTTATAACAAAGCTAGCAGAATAGTGAAGGTAGAAATACAACAGCATGGAAATGTACACGCATATCAGAACTCTATAGTTTGAGCACAGGTGCAGGGTATAGCGAACACTTACGGCTTATGTGCCACCCCTCTGGTATAATTTTCCCTGATTCTCCTCTCTGCACTGTTGACGTGAGGGGCATCCCCACTGAAAGGCCAGTCCTCTGGTCCTCAGACTGGCTGCCTCTAGTCAGTGAAAGTAAAAACAGAGATTTTGGTGAGTTCATGGACAAGCAGCAGAGAAATAGGCATGACTTGCTAAACAGAAACCTACCCTCCCTGGAGTATGAGCTGCTGCAGTTCATAGCATCCCATTGCTCTTCTGGTTCTTTGAATCCAAGATCCACAAGTGATTGTAATTAGTTATCTTGGTAGTGCCTTTTGTTTGTCTAGAGGATTGCAAAGAAGTTCTCTGCTGCTTCTGATATACTCCTTCCCATTGATTAATTAGAAACCTAATTTAAACTTACATAGATGATTTTGCTTCTATGCTTATAATGTGTATCAAGTGGTTTTTTTTAGAAGTTACAAAGTAACTGCACAGTTCTTAGGACAAATAACTCTACGGTATACCAGGCTGGATAAGAAATTATTATAGCTGTACATTTCTTCTGTTTACAGAGAGCATGTATGTTTTTTGAAAAAATATTTAGTAGTATCTTTTCTAGTTATTCTGCTTATAGTAAATTGATTGCACTCTTATCTGAGCTCTTTCTTCTAGTCAGACTTAAGCCAGTGCTTCAGAGCTGTGTTTAGGAGTTTTCAGGCTACTTAGTCTATTCTGTTTTATTTATTAGGAAGTTAGATGCTGTCAGCAGATTGCTTTGATCTGGAACATCCAGTGAGGGTTTTATTCCCGGGGTACTTGTGCAGCAAAATGACCCAGAGATTAAAAGCAACGTCCTGGAAAGAAAATGAGGGTCTGTTCATGGTAAACAGCCCTGTGTCTTCTAATTAAAATGTGTGACTTATTTTATGGGTTGCATATTATAGAAGGAGACAAGATATAGAATAAGTAAAATGCTGCCATGTTGCAAAAATGTTACCAGCTGTGAAATATTTGATAGTATAAAATGAAATGCAAAATTAATGAGAACTGTCTGTTAATACCTTTTATACAGCGAACTTAAGAGGATCCTGTGGGCATTAGCAATCTAAATAAATCGCTGATAAAACATACTTTGAGAAAATGTTCAAAACTTTATTAGAAGTCTAATAAGATAGATGACCATGTTGCAATGATTGTTCTGATGGTTCCTAGTATGGGCAGTTTGGGGAGACTGGCTTTCTGGGAAAATGATGAAATGAAAAAGCTGTGATGTAAAACTGTGTATATCTGCTCTTGCTGTTCTTTTTTCACTGATATTAGTGAATTTTTGTGCATATCTTGAATGTATGCTGCCCAATATGAAAAAGTTAGAATCAGCAGTTGATATCTCCCAGAGATTTCTATAAGTCCTTCGGAGTTGTTATTTTTCATGAATTTTTTATCTATTTAAATTCTGTCTTTATTACCTTGAGATAGCTGTGACTGGTACCTGTCAGTTTTTGGAACTTCTCGTTGATTTTGAGGACGTTGTACTGGTGGGACTAATGCAACTCCCTTTGAATGGCAGGACTAGACACTGCATCTGGACCACAGTTGCTGTGTGTGCTATGTCCAATGGTACTGTGTGGAAATACTGCTGTCCTCACTCATGTAAGAGGAAAAAAAAAAAATCCTTTTTCATTAAATCACAGATGTTTAGAAGAACCCCAAAAGTTCTATTTGACTTCTGTCAGAGCTGTATTGGTCTTGGTCAGTAGATACTGACACTGCATGATCCCAGAAGAACTAAATGCTTATATGATAGAACTCAGAGTTATGATACAATTGACTACATTAAAACTAACTCTTGTAGTTCTGTAGAAGAATTAAGGAGATGAAGCGCCTTCTTTAAATTCGCCCCATTATAAAGCACCCCGTTAAATTCGGTGAATGCTGCTCAGATAAGCTCTTGCAGCTGCCTGATCAGAATTCCTGACCATGGTTCAAGACTAAGTAGCAAAGTGGAGACTAAATGAGCTTCGTTACCGAACACAGGGGTATGTGGTTTGATGGATTCCACAGAGCTGCCTACTCTGTGGTAGAGGTTATGCGCTCAAGAAGAAAAGCCAGAGAGGTCAGCAGGGTTTCAGCAATGTTAGGCATAGCCCTAGCCCGGGGTCGCTGCGTGTCCTGGGTCTCTCCTGGGGTCTTTGGGCCTGGTCAGTTGTAGGATTGGGTAGAGTCTGTCCAATTCTGTGTTGGCCTCTTCAAATCCATGGCTGCCCGACAGTCGCCTGTCACTGCATTAGCGCTCACAGCGTGCTTGGTTGGCAGGTCCTCCCGTGTTTCACAGCTTTCACAGGGATTAACGAGCTTTGAGCACTTCAGGTACAACTGTGGACTGGCAACTGTGCTACTCTCGTATCCTGTGCTGAAGTTAACTAAAGCTTTTGTGTTAAAACTTGTCAATGAGGCCTAACCTGTTCAGGTAGCTTTGCAAAACACCATTAAAAGTGAAAAATCCTTTAAAATTAAATAAATTAGTTAAATTGTAATTAAAATTAAAATCCTGTGAAAATGCAAACTTACAGTGACTTCAGGATTTTTTGTTCCAGAGTGTTTTTGATTGTATAAACTTCACAACAAAAAGAAAAGGGCTGCAAAATTCCCAAGAAAAAGAAAAATGAAAGTGGAGAGAAAATGGAACTGTTGTTCAGAGCAGAGTGAGAAAGAATTCTGAGTAAAGATTGCCCACTAAAACCTATTTCTCGAGCAAAGTCAACATTGGACAGATCATTATGAACATAAACAGAACAGTTTTAAGTATAGGAATAAAACAGATCATAAGCCCCCATGAAATCCTCTCTAGGCCATTCCTCTTTATTATTGATGGAATGAGTTTATTCCAAGGCGTGACTGGTGTTAATTGCAGTCTCCATTATCATTATGGGCGAGTGACAGAGCTGGTGTCATATTTGACTTCTGCTGGGAGAGACCAATAAGTAGTGTTGAGAGATGTGAAAGAGAGAATCCAACATAGCATTAATTTCGAGAATATAGCTGCTGCTCGTCACAAGATGTGGGAGTAGTGACTTGTGTAACCTTGTTAACGAACCTTCTCAAAATATATGTTAAAGAATTGAGGGGAAAAAACATTCGAGTGAAATTACATGACCAAGTTCTCTGTAGAGTGAGAATCTGTTTGCGTCAGATTAATGACAGGCCACTCCGAGGAAATGAAATGCCTCAATTCATCTCATCATGTGGCAGCCGCACTTGCTGCAGAGGACCCATCATTCATGTAATGGATACACATCAGTTTAATCACTGCTGAAGACACAGAGATCTGTTCTTGCATTCAGAAACAACACACCTATAAAAATTATTCTATATTCAAAAGATAGAATGATTTTCTGGAATAACTGTTGCTTACAACAGAAAGCTTACCAATCTTCCAGATATTGTGAGAGATGGCGATTTTAGTCCATTAATTAAAAGCTGAAAGTCCTTAACGCGAGTGCAGTTATTAATTGGACTTTTCAAATCTTGGACCAGATTGGGAGCTTTTATCAGACTTATTTTGGAAATCACAGAGATTCACAAGCTGTTTGTCCATACTTCTAGCTGACATGACTGATGTTAGAGAACTATGTCACAAGTTGTTCTATGCTCAGAATTGAAATTCACTTTAGCCTGCTTCTGCTGTGCCAAATTTTGCTTATTGAAGTATACTCTGAGCGTAAGGTATAAAATGTAGGTGAGGGGGCCTACTGCACAAAATATAGCAATGTTTAGATCTAGAATGCTTTTATCAAGAGGAAACATGTTATTTTTTTTCAGGATGTACTTATTTCCTTTTCTATATTAAGGATTTCTTTTCTAATTAAATAAGTACTAAAAGTTTAATGATGATAATGTAAAAATGTTTGTAGTATTATTATAGTGTTATAGTGCACTCATTAAGAATATATTATTGTTATTAAGCTATCTTTCAGCCACATTTCATATATGAACAAAGATAGATATGGATGACTTAAAAAGCATTTGTGACTTTGCATGGCTGCCGTAGATGAAGCATCTGACAGACTCAGTATGTACAGTTAGAATGCAGATGATAGAGAAAAATACCTGTTTGTCCTGTGATAAGCAAGCAAAGTCTTGATTCTTGCTGCTAAACAGTCCAATGGAGAGGAAGATTTGATTCTTCACGTAAGCTGTCTAAAGTCTGTCAGAGAGTGCATTTTGTTTTGGAATATTTCTTTTAGGAGTTGGCATCACTTCTATCATTTCAGTAACGTTAAGTGACCTTGTCTGCCTTTTTTTTTTTCTTTCTTTCTCCAAACACAGTGATGGAAAATTCTAATCTAAATAAAGGCACTCTATATGAGAATCGAACCTGAAAATCATAGTGTGGCATTTTGTGCTTCACTGGAATCTGGGAGAGAGCCATATAGAAAGGTGTGATATTTTCAGCAATAAGAATTAATGATGTCATAGATAAGCATAAAATATCAATATTTTCCTCAATTACCTGCAAGATTCCCTTTATTTTAATGAATGTGTTTGAATTCCCAGTGAATTCTCACTGTGAATAGTTCAAACTGGAGATCAGAGTTTTGGAGAAGTAACCATCAAGAGTAAAGAGCTGTGTAAATGCTTAAGCCTGAATAGCATTAAAAGGATTGTTAGAAATCAGCAGAATGTGTATACCACTTTAAAAAAAGGCGGAGGGGATTTTTTTTTTTTAAAGACTGGGTATCATCATTGTTTTAACCTTTATAGACTATAGAAGAATTTGAAAATTGTGAATTATTTAATTGTCTGAATATAAATTGTATGCCTTAATTTGTTTTTGCTTATTGGCATTTTCTCAAACTTGGACACTGTGATCTCTGGGATCAGTGATATTTAGGCAAAAAAAAAAAGATATATTAACATATATTCACTGCATATATTAACTCGATATGACAGAAGAAACCTGGTCAGAAAATACAGAGAGAATGGAGCAAGGATCTTCTCAGAGATGGTTCGCAATAGGACAAGAGGCAACAGACACAACTTGGAACTTGAGGAACTCCAATTAAACACAACGAAGTATTTGGAGGCAGCTTTTTATTTGTGTGTGTGTTTTTGTATATCTAATTAGACCTTCTTGGAGTAGGTATTTGACCTCTAAATGCTTTTTCCAAACTAAGTTATTTTTGATTCTGTGAGTATTTATTCTTCAGCAATTTTTGATGGACTGGATGTTATATAGCTATTATTCATCATAAAATGTCTTTAAAATGTACATCTCTTCTGCTAAGCTAGACAGTTAAATGTATCTTTATTTAACTTGAACACTAAACATTAAAATAAATATAGAAGAGGAAGAAAGAGAAGTTAGAGATTCACAGCTATTACTCTTCTGCACTTATCCTTCTTTATTTCAATCAGATTTTGAAGAGATAAAATGATTTCAAAGCAACAAAAATGTACTATTTAGGTAGTTTATTGAAGAAATAAAAAATGTTTTTCAACTACTTTGCAACAGTAACCTCAAGTCAGATTAAGAAAAATAAAATATATATACAATAAACTAATATGGTGCAAAAAGCACACTGTAGGATAGACTGGTATCTTCATATTAGAACAGAAAGGCGAAAGATTTTTAATGTGAAATAAATTCTAGACTTCCAGAGATCCTGTACATATGTTATGAGTCAGATAACATACTGATCTAAAGGTGAGTGAAAGGGAGTGGAATGACTGTTATATTTGATTATTGAGTTAATTTTGTTTGCTGTATTTTGAATGCCAATTGTGAGGCTAATCAATGAACTATTTAAAGCAACTGACTTTTTATTTTCTCTAAGAACTGTGACCTGTAACTGAAGAAAGTTGCCCATCTTACGCCCTGCTTGGACAGGCCATGTAGAAAGAATACTTACTCTTTCTGATTATTTCATCTTTCTCGGTTCTGCCTTTGTCAGAAGGTAGATGATCCTGACAAGAGCTGGTGATGTGATGATACGCAAAGAGAAGGCCTGCAGTAACTATTGCATGGGGGAGAGGATGTCAAGATTTTACTTAGCTGGTACTTGGCATGTTTAAACTCTTTTTCCATTGCTTACTAAATCTAACTTTTTTTTTTATTTAAAAAAAATCACTTTTGTTCACCTTTTTATTACTAAATATAAATTTGTCCAGTGCTTTGATTTCATTGTGTGGCTACCTGGGAAAGCTACTAGAAGTGAATACTTGAGGTGCATCACAAATTTATTTTGTGGTGTAGCAACAGAAAGTAAACTCTGCTTTAGATTATTGGGAGTTGAGGACTCAAACAGAAAGTGAATATTAGGCTTAGGCTTGGGTTTCGCAAATATCTTTGAATGGCAAGAAAAATGAAATTTGTCTATCTTTGGAGAAAATAATCCTCAACTTTTATATATAATGTTTTACTATTCATATGTGTATAAACACATGCTACTAAAACTTCTTTGGGACAAAATTGTGCGGCTTTCCTGCGAGCTGATTGTTCTTTGTCCATTGTGGGCTACAATTTCCCATTAGAGGACGTTGTGAATATTTCCCATTAGAGGAATATCAAATGAGTTACAGTAAATCTTAAGCACTCCTTTTTCCTGATACATCTGCTACTTGATAAATGTGTATTTCACTAAATGCCTGTGCACTAATGTCCTTCTATAAAATACAGCATGTTTTGCATTAAATGTCAAGCATTTAACATTTCGGGAAGAGATATAGTGCTGAGCCAAAAATTCTGTAAATTTGAAGGGAGTGCAAGCAACAGGATTATTTTTGTTACTTTTCATAAATTGCTTATGAACAGTGAAAAACTTTAAATTTATTAATCAATCAGAATTATTTGACATTTTAATAAATTCTTTTTGTGACAATTCAAAAATAGTTGATCGCAAACATTTTTGTGCAATAAATTGTGCATTAATTATATAAAGCAGTGTTTTTCCACTTTATCAAATGACATGGCTCAACTCTGAAATTTTGAGTTAAGAATTTTCAGGCTCTTTATTCACTGTTGAAATTTCAGCTTTGTTTTCAACAGATTACAACTTTGTTTTTTCATGACTATATATCAGGTTAGCAATTGCTTACTCAAGTATGTCGAAGTAAATAGAGTACAGACAATGTGAATGTGATTAACATTTCAGGCAAGTAGTGAGGAACATTTTTGACAGTGTTTGCGTAGGTCTTTGCAAATTTAGTCATGCAGTCATGGGAAAAATACATGCAACATCTTGTTAAAATACTGCATTGAATAATTTTGTATGTCAGTCAACCCTAAATGGAAGTTCATTTCCTCTTGTAAAATGCAGTATTTTCTTTCAGTAGGCTATTATCTGGTACGCTTTGGATACTATTTCTTCAAGGCTAGATGCTGTGATAGATAAATTTTGATACATGGTATTATGAAGAAATGTTCTTTAAGAAGCAGAGTGGTGTGTTGTGGGCTTTTTTTTTTTTTTTTTTTTNTATTTTTTTTATGTTAAGGCCATTAGAAAAGCACAAATGAATCCAGTATGTTTTTCTGTCTCTTAGTGTGCTACAAATTGATGTATTCTTAACTTTTTCTTTTACTTATAAAATAACCAGATTTCAGTATTGATATGATAGTACATACATGTCTGTGTGTAAATATCTATTAAGTGGGACTTCATAACTATGAAATCCAGTTTTCAAAAACGTTACTCTTATGCATAAAAGAATAAGCTACCTAAGTGTCTATAAACATACTCACTTACTTGTCTTACTTGTTAGTTGACAGTAAAGTTGTCTTATTTTCTTTGAAGTTCTTGCATGATTTAGAATGAGTTAAAATAACCAGGCTATTTTACTTTAAGAATATTGCACTGCTGCATACAAGTCAGCTGATTTTAGCAAAATAAAAATCTTTTAAATTTATATGCCTGAGATAGCTATGTTCTTTACAAGGAAATAAAAGAGAAGAATGGAATATTTTTTACAAATAGACGAAATAGCTTGTTTTCATGTAAGACGTGTATTTTTTTCATTATTCTGAGCCTTAGCCTGTACTATGTGATGGGATCTTATTTTATTTTTTAGGTGATTATACTGTTTGAGAGATTGTTACTGCCAAAGTTCATGCAACCCTGGATGCCTTTCTCATTTTCCCACAATTCCAGGACAGTTGTTTCTGTGGTGTCAGTGGTTTGATAAAGACAATCCAGCGTCTTATATCTTGGTTTCAGATGTTATAATGAGATATATTTGAGATGTATTGCCTTTCTTCAAACGATCCTTTTTGTTTAGGGGCTATTCATAAGACAGGAGCATGTTGAGAGGAGAGGAAAAAATATACATATGTATATATTCAGAAAGTCCTTAGCAAGTGGCTAGTCTTCAGCAAGAAGACATTATTATCTGGAATATAATATAGGCCAATAGATACTTTCATAAAACAGCCTTTGTTTTCATTCTGAAGAAACCACAAATAATTATAGAGGCTGCAATCTTAATATGTTTTTTTAAAATCTTGAAATTAAATGCTATATAGATGTTTGAGAAGTACTTCTGAATTTGATCTGTGCCTTTCATATATGATACAGCTGTTGATAGAATTGCTGTTGATCGCAGAATAGTCGCGTTCATAATCACAAATGCTTATTTTTGATACAGCATGAGATCAGAAACATGCCTGGTTACTGAACTGTGTCAAGTAGGTGTTCACTGACATTTTGTCCTTATAATGTCTTTCGTTCAATCTGGAGTTGCCCATTTGTGCTAAAATTGGTTATCAAATTAAGCAATCAGTATTTGAGGTCATATTATAAATAAGTTTTCCTGAAAGTAGTGTCTGCAGACAACTTTATTCTTTAATTATCCAGAGTTGAAAGTTGCAGACGTGAAGCAGACATTTACGTGAAACCAAATTTCTGCCCAAATGTATTTCTGTCTAGCTCTGGACTGTCGTTTCTCTGGCAGAGATTTTGCTCTTTCTGTCCTTTGCACACAGGCCTCATGTACATTCAGCTGATTTATATAAACAAAACCTTTACTATTCTATAGAAAGGTCCTTGGTCAACCTTCTCAATATCTAGCAAGTCAGTATGCGTCTGGATTTTGTGTTGTATTTCTTCTGTGATAGCTTTAGCTAACTATACTAAATTATAATAAATGTGTTATACCGATGATGTCTGTTTTTTCCATTGTAAAAAAAAATGAACCTAAAAGTAAAATATTTTGAAAACTAGATATTTTTCTATGAAGTGTTAGGCTAGCTACTTAAAAAGCTTTTTGTATTCAAAGTTACTTATTTCTCATCTATGAAAATGGTTAATATATGAAATAACAGTAAAAAATTTATGAGTGATTCTGATTGCTTAAAGTGATTGTTCACTTTGATTTTCAGTTTAGTTGCACTAACAGTATCTCAGTAAAATTGCAATTACGGTGTGATGAGTTGACTATAATGAAAAGTTTTTCTAGGTTTATATTGCTACCATTTATGACACGATTCTTCTTCTCCCTAAGATCGGTATTTCAGTATATTTATATCTGATAATAGATTTCTAGCGTGTTGTTTCACTCTCTCTCCTTTCTTAATTTTAGTGGCGTAGGCACAGGCTCGTGTGCGTCCAGACACATCCCTGCACAGTCTCACCCAATCTTTGGAGCTTTCAGGTAGCAAGAGGGCCATATACTAATTAATGTTATGAGTTTGCCATTCGATAGCGAACGCTGTGCCTGGGAGCTGCTGAATGATCCTCTCTACTGAAGGGTTTATCCCTGTCTGTGTGTACGTGTATGCAATGTTTCATTAATGCATCTGGGAAATTTGAGAAGTTATGTTTTCAGTAATGCTTAAAAACCATTTTGTGTCTCTTTGGGACATATCCATGGCATTCATAAAGATGGATCTGAATTAGCTTTTTAAGTGTATTAGTTAAGTTGTATCATATCCTTTCACATATATGTGTGTGTGTGTAGCATATATACACACACACACAATTTTTAAAAATTAAAATGAGTTAAGCTAAATCCATTTAAGGCTACTGAGGTTCATAGTGAGAACATTTGCCCAGGGATCTGGTGTGAATCCACATTAAATTCATCCTCGCTGCTTTGTGTTACTTCCATACCATGGCTTCATGAGATATTATATATGCAGTGATTTCTCTAGTCCAGGAGAATTGGGGTGTCTTGGGGATTTTACAGCACTTTTTTCCTTTCAAGGAAGGATAGACAGAACACTAAAAAAAAATAAAATTCACTTTTTATACTTTATTTAAATGGTCTAGCAGTCCGAGGGAAGGTTTTGTTTGCTGTAGGAAAACACATCAGATTTGATTTTCTATAAGGTTGACATATTGGAGATAGGATAACTGTTTTGAATTGGAGATGTTTTGAACTGTTTTGAATTGGAGGTTTGAAATTGGAGGTGGAGTTGGAGAAACATCAGAGTTTCACTGTGAAAGAGTTTTTTCAAGAGACTGAAAGGTAAGCCCTTGGAGGAGACAAGTCAGGGGTTGTTTGGTTGTGCTGTTGCCCTTGTGAACAGGTGGGGTCTTCTTCCTTGCCTCGCTGTGTGACAGTGGACATTGTGTGTTTCTGCTGCATAAAGATTACTCTGGTGGTAGTTAGGAAAGCTTCAGGACTGCAGCACTCTCTTTTTTGAGTATATGAGGATATAGATGAATTCAGTTATGTTCTCAAGTATATTCTGTTTCTCTGAAGTCTTTCTGCATTATGGTATAAGATAAGATGTGCAAGACATGTAAGTTTCCGAGTTTTAGATGAGGAGTCTGCCAGAAAATATGATTTAGTAGGTGGATATGGCTCTTCAGCTTGGCTTTTTACACTCTTGCATTGTATAATTTCTATTCCAGATCTCTTTGTGTTGACATTTATATGATGTAGTAGTAGAATTGCTGTTGTGATAGTAGAATTGTAGCTGTGATAGCAGTAGAATGTTTTTTTTTTTTTTCAGAAAGTAGCAGTTTCTTCTTTGATCTCTCAATGTTGATTTCAGAAAAGAGCTTGGTTCTTTACAGAATCAGTTCTCTACATTTATTCTTTATTGTTATTATTTTATTATTTATTGTTATTATTTTATTATTTTATTTATTTCTACAAGATAATAAATCATGATCTTGGTGGAAAACTTCCTTTAGCATTCGTTCTTTCTCCTCATCCTTGTCCTGTTAAACTGGTGGTAAAATACCTTTATCTCTGTTCACAGAAGCTACTAGTTTGTCTCCTTTGCCTGTACGTATGCCTCTTCTGCTCTAAGGGTGCTAATTAATTTTTCCTCTCAGGTGATCTAACTGTTGCACATAATTAGATTAAACTGCTTGTATAGTTTGATGGTACATTTTCTCACTTTTTTAGGTGACAAAGTTGATTTAAGAAACTACTTTTTTCCCTTGCCCCTGGTGGTTCATTGCTGTTCTCCCAGTTGAACAATGTGGCAGTTTACAAAAATGCCTTTTAATATTTCCATTAAACTTGTTCTTTCCTGAATTTGGCGTCCCATTCGCCTTGGGAGTTCTGCTGCCTGTCTTCTGAATGCCATGGGAGTTTTCTACTTAGGGAATAAATTCAGTTACAGACATTGACCTTCAGTTTTCAAAATAACATTAATTGTGAGCATCATGAGAGCAGCAATGCCTAGGCACAAAGGAATAGATTAATAAGTTTTTAATTGATTTTCTGCTCCCCTTTAGGGAAATTGAGGCCTGTTTTGAGGCTTAGCAGAGAGTGGACTTTTCACAATTGCTCTGTATTGCCTGTCTTGGGGACGGCTGCATCCTGTCTTCGTTTCTTGCAGCTGCTCCTGACATACCAAAGCTTGCGAAATCACATACTGTGTTTGAGGAGTGTAATCCGTGACTGTAAAAAGCTCCATACATTATGGTGAAATACTCATGTGTAAGATCTTGCTATTCAATTGCAGAAGCCTAAAAGTTCAGTTACTAATATGTGTATCATTTATCACATACCTGCAAATATGTTGGGTTTTAATTGGTAGTTTTGTAAGTGGCTGATAATCATTTTGCAGATGCAATTGATCTTAAGCTTTAATTTAAGCATGTGTAGCAGTTTTGTCAATGAAACAAAACAGTTGCTAATGTAAGGGCAAGAAGGATATTAACTGCAAGCATGCTTTAAAAAAAAGATATCCCTACGTATTATCTTTGTCATCAGATGAACTTTATTTTGGCAAAGCTGTTAAGGAAATGTTAAAAAATAAAGATAGCTTAACTGTTCCTTGTATTTTGGAGAATATTCTGCATTTTTCTAAATTTGAGTGTTCAATTTTTATTTTAAAGTGTGGGTGCAGTGTGGGTCTAACCCTTTGTTTTTCTTCTTTGTTAATATTTTGTCTGTTGTATGCAATATTTCTTTATTCGCTTCCTGTTAAGGTGGGGAATAACTGGATGCAGCTATATGCTTAGCAGTAACCTTTACTCATAATGTAATATTGTCTGTATGTCTTATTTCGTTCAGCTTTCCCTGGCACTGATGAGGCCTAAGGCTGCTGTTTCTTTGGGCTACTGATAATTTTTTATCTGATTAACTGACATATTTAGTTGAAATCAGACACAGCCCTTAGGCTCAGCATGGATTTAATTTAAAAAGTATCAAAGGTTTGCACTGTGTGCTGTTTAATCATCATGTTTACCAGGCAAAGAAAAATTACCGGAAGGACCATAGGGAGAGGGTTATCTTAAGGAGCACTAGCTTGGGAAATTGATAATAACTACGAGGTAATTTACTGCTAACTTTTATATTCATTAATGTAACATTTCGCACTAATAATTACAGTGCATGTAATAAAGTAATTAAATTGAAAGCATTATCACTAATCTTCTTTCTCTTGAACTCTGAAAGGGTCAGGTAGAGACATTAAAATGTGAAATTAAACAAAACTCCTGTCCTAATATCTCTGTGATAAATATTTTGCTTGCTAGTAGAATCCTTCTGCCAGAATGTTATGTTAAAACCTGTGTTTAGACATTTCTTCAAATTACTATTGCTCTTTAATTGAATATCAATCACTGAAAAGAGACCGGGGGGAGGGGGGACAAGGAGAGAAAGCAAATTTGAAATCATGCTGCTCAAACATATAAACAGAAACTTAAAAGTAATATATTTTGTATAAGCTTACAAAGCCAATATTATACGTGTATGTTATATAAACACTTTTGACAGTTGGTGGAGGCATACTCAGCCACTTGCACTTCGTAGCTTTCACAAAAATGTTTAATTTTTATGCATTTTTCTGATAAAAAATATAACTGAAAGGTATCTGTGATATGAATAGAGCAGTAACTTTAATGTTATTCGTTATACTATTTTAAAGTAATATAATTCTAAAATTGTGGAGCTTTCAACATAAGTTGTACATTTTAATACAATTACATTTGCACAGATCTATTTGTTTTTCCCCCACAATTCTTCATAATGATCATTCTTCATGAATGTTGTGGGCAGGAATTTGTAAAAGATTCTATCAAGCAAATCTAATAATAATGTAATTTCACTTACAGTCTACGCAGTAATTATCTTTTGTTTATAAAAAAAATTGTGCTGCTGCTCAGAATTTTGTGCTATTTAGATACTTTTTAAAACTTCATTTTTAGTCTGTCTTTTAAAATGAGAAATTTTGATAGTTCTAATAGGGAAAAATGATTTTTTTAAGGTCTTACAAGATATTAACAACTCTTTACTTTCAGTAAATATCCATGTTGAGTGTCTTTATGCATTATATACATATCAATTTGCTGAGAAGTATATTGACATCACAGTAGAAAGAATGATTTGTGTATTGTCTAAAAGTACTGAAGTAGTAATTTTTATTTTAATATAATTAATTACATTAGGAAAGCATTAGTAGTGTTGCATAGTTTAAACAATCACTTGAACAAATAATGCCTAAGAATTTTTGTATTTTCTTTATTAATAAAACTGGGGGGTGAAGGGGGAACCCTTCCATGTTACTGAGCAGCTTTCTTCCACAACTTTCTCAAACTTGCCTCCATAGTTTTTCATTAACTGCAGTAGTTGGTACTTAGTTTGCAGATGCCATCCCCATGCTAAATATGTTAACTGGAGCTCCTTACTCAAGGCCTTTACTGACTATATTGACATTAGTTTTACTACTAATAATATTCAATAAAACTTTTATAACCATTTGCATTAGAGGAGTATTTTAAGTGGGACCTTTGCTGCTGAGGCTTTAAACGTACGTAATTTGGAAGCGTAGCCATCTCCATTTATTTTCTGGGGTGGAAGATCACAGAATTCCCTGAGTCACTGTGGTGGACACTGGCATTTGCCGTAGGGTAAAATTCAGAGGTCCGAGAGGAAACTTCACTGCAGAAATTACTTGCATTGCTTAAGCTTGTTCCCAGAGTTTCTTAATCTTATAATTTGTGAGTGGGGAGGGTCTCTCTTAGAGAATGCTTTTAAAATAGCATTGTTTTTAATTTTAACAAAACCTTTTGTTTTCTCTTAAGGGATATTATTCAAGGCTATTCATCCTATTCTTACCTATTAAATTACCTGTTAAATATATCTCCTACGCTTTAGCATGAACAGCATGTCAGCTAAATTTCTACCCATTCTTTCTGGAACATCTCACTATTAGAATTACTAATATATTTTAGGACTGATCTTGTGGATCAGTCTGCTGCCTGCAATGCCCTGTAGTATTAAAGTGATGTAACTTGACTCCCATTGTACCTCCAAGAGGTGGCTGTGCTGGTTGCAGCTATGATGGCAGGTTGAGAATTGCAGAGGTAAAAGAAGGTGTTTGTCTTTGCATCATAAGTAACAGAGGATTGTAAGAAAATTCGGAATGACATAGTGGATGTTAATAGGATTTGGGGAGGTGTACTTTCCACCTATTTAAAAAAAAAAAAAAAAAGCCTTATAAAGTAAATGGCATTTGGTGTATGTAGGATACTATGTATATATAATTATATGTATGCAAAAATATTTTAGTGTTATTTACTATGTAACATACTTTTCTCTCTTTAACCTAGCATAGCCATGTAGACTGAAGCATGCAAAACAATCTATAGCAAAATTTTACTGAACTACTTTCTGGTTACGGTTACTGGTATTACTACGAACTGTGGTGGGCAGCTGACTGGGGAACTGACTTTCCAAGATTCCTGCTTAAGTTTTGGGTGAATATGGAATGATGCGAATAATGACCTTTTATTATGTATTGAAACTGTAACAATTGAGGAAACTCTCTCATCTTTTCTGGAAGAGGAGCTTTCCTGGGGGTCTCTGATGTGCCAGTAGGTGCTAAGATGTGTGGAGCCAGTCTGTGTGCAGGTGCTGGGCTGCAGTCCAAACCAAAATGATGCAAGTCCAATGCAAATCCTTCCAAACAGATACAGATACCGCTGCACCTCGGCCTATTCTAAATGTGCCAGTGATTTTTTTTTTTTTTTTTTTTTTGGTGAATTGTTTACTCAGTTTAAGTGTATTAGTGCAAGTGTATTACCTCACAAGAAGAGTGATGGCATGCTTTGAGGACACTAGCTAACGGAAGTGAGTGGCATTTCATTTAACCAGGGGACAGATGATTATCCCAAAATAATTTAATGCACATCAATGAAACACTTGTTGCAAGTGAAGAAATAATCTGTATTTTAAGGATAGTGTCCTGCCCACTTGGTTCAGTGAGATTTGAATATATTGGTGTGTATATATATTATAGAGGACAGAAAGGCACAGTTACAATGGTCAGGTGAACTCACACTGTTTCACAGTTGTGTTCATTTATTTAAACTGCAGTACTTGT
Source organism: Crypturellus undulatus (assembly GCA_013389825.1). Taxonomy (NCBI): domain Eukaryota; kingdom Metazoa; phylum Chordata; class Aves; order Tinamiformes; family Tinamidae; genus Crypturellus; species Crypturellus undulatus. The sequence continues at coordinate 1,840,832 of VWPW01021686.1, forward strand.
ACATTGCAAAATGTAAAAGTACTGCAAAATAAGCCAGTAATTCTAACCATAGTAAGTTTTTTTTTTTTTTTTTTTTTTTTAATTTTTGCATAAAAATATGAACAAACAGTACTTAGCTGTTGTGCTTTACAGGATTATTATGAGTTAAAATGTATAATTTTAAAAAAGAACTTTAGATCTAAGGAGAATACAAATACAAAAAGATGCTGCTAGCAGTCCAGGGAAACTGTGTATCAAAATTCAATGGAAGAAAGAAGCCCATGGGAAACCTATTAGGTATATTGAAGACCCAAGGAGGTTCCATCAGTTATTTTGAGATAGCATCTATTTAATGAAACTTATAGTTACATACACCTGCTAATTCTTTTTTTAAAAAAGTATAAATTATCTGTTGGAGAGCAGAGGGTAGTTCAATATCTGACTTCTTTTTACTTGGGAAAGAGCTTTTATTCGGGAAAGAGCCTTGAAACATTGTTGCACAGCAAATTGGAAGGGAAGCAAAAGTGGCATGGTCTGGATAGTAGTAAGTTGGATTTGAAGGATTTGAATCCTATCAGGTTTGGCGTTGATTTTGGTGTTATATAATAGAGCCGTTAGTGATACATACATTTGACAATAATCAAATTTGCAATATTATAGCTAGGAGTTTTGATAAGTAGAGCCCTAACCGAGAAGTACAGATGGATATGAATGACTTGGGAATTTGGTTGGGGAAATGTGAGAATTAATGCAAAGATATTATAGAATAGTCCAGCATAGATATAAAATAGGAAATTGTTCACTGCAAGATGATAATGAACAAAATACCTTTGGCAATATTTTACTGACCAGAAACCAAAAATGAATTTTCAATTCAGTATTGTTGCAGGGAAGGACTAGTTTAATTTTGAAGTTTAATTTTGAAGTAAATATCTACATATACAGTTAAAATTTTCTAATACATTCTTGCTACAAACATCATAGGATTGCTAAGCAGCTTCAGAAGATAGATATTCCTTTATAAAATCACAGAATGCCTAAGGTTGGCAGGGACGTCTAGAGGTCATCTCCCCCACCCCCCTCCCCCCGCAGGGCCCCCTAGAGCACGTGGCACAGGGCTGCAGCCAAGCGGGTCTTGAAGATCTCCAGAGAAGGAGACTCCACAATCTCTCTGGGCAGCCTGTTCCAGGGCTCTGTCACCCTCACTGTCAGGAAATTTTTTCTAAAGTTCCTGTGGAACTTTTGATGCTTCAGTTTGTGGCTGTTTCCTCTAGTTCTGTCGGCGGCCACCACTGAAAAGAGGCCAGCCCCATCCTCCTCACTGCCTCCCTTGAGGTACCTGTACACACTGATCAGGTCCCCTCTCAGCCCTCTCTTCTCCAGCTGAACAGGCCCAGCTCCCTCAGCCTCTCCTCACAGGGCAGATGTGCCAGGCCCCTGATCATCCTCGTGGCCCTGCGCTGGACTCTCTCCAGCAGCTCCACATCCCTCTTGTACTGGGGGGCCCAGAACTGGACACAGTGCTCCAGATGTGGCCTCACCAGGGCTGAGTAGAGGGGCAGGATCCCCTCCCTCGACCTGCTGGAGATGCTCCTCTTAATGCATCCCAGGATCCATTGGCCGCCTTGGCCACGAGGGCACCCTGCTGCCTCATGGTCAACCTGTCGTCCACCATGACGCCCAGGTCCTTCTCAGCAGAGCTGCTCTCCAGCAGGTCGGTCCCCAGCCTGTACTGGTGTCTGGGGTTATTTCTGCCCAGGTGCAGGACCGTGCACTTGGCCTTGTTGAATTTCATGAGGTTTTTGACCACCCAGTTGTCTAGTCTGTCCCGGTCCCTCTGGATGGCAGCGCAGCCTCTGGAGTATCCGCTACTCCTCCCAGCTTCGTATCATCTGCAAACTTGCTGGGGGAGCACTCTGTGCCTTCATCCAGGTCGTTGATGAATAAATTGAGCAGGACTGGACCAAGGACTGACCCCTGGGGGACACTGCTCACCACAGGTGATGGTTTAAAAAAGGTTGACCATAACTAAAGTCTTGCCAGACTAAATGTTAGGAAAAGAAAGTAAACGCAACATGTTGCTTGTGACTTGAGCTTGGAAAAAAAAGGTAAGAATCCATGAAATATTTTAAGTACAATTTTAAAATGTTGTATTCTCAGTGTATCTAAAAGAAAAATAGGCTTAGGTAAGTGAAGTAGAAACACCAACCCAAAGAGAATGTGGTTTGGAAAACCTTTTTATAGCAGAATATAGTAAGTTGCCGGAAAGTGTGTCTCTTTCTGGGGTTAGGATAGTAATCTCAATGCCTACTGCGCAACATATATATACAGTGTGGCTTATACACAATTAAACAAGTATGGTTGTGATTGTGTGTTGCTAATTTTTACCTGTAGGTGGAATAATTGATGTTTCAGTTACAGAGAAGAGCTGGAATTCTGAGTATGTCAGGGAAGCTCTGGGATAAGCTACTAAATCCAATATTTTTCAGTTACAGTAGCTATTTCTTCTGTAGAGTGATACTAGATTTGAGCAGATTACTTGGTTAGAGTAATAATCACATAGTAGGCAGCTGCACTGCTCTGTCCTATGGAAGATCTGTATTCCAGATGTATATCAAGGTACTTCTTGGTTGGTTCTGTAGCAGAATTAGTAGATCTTGATCATTTAAACTAGCATATAATGCCAACTTTATTATTTCCTGTATTTTTTTTCAGGATAAGGAAGTAGTGGAGGGTGTATCTGTAGGAGCCATTCTTTCTGACTACCAGCGAATTCGAGTGGAAGATGTGTAAGAAAATATTTATCTTTATTACACAGTACAACTGAATCCGGTTACTCTTTCTCCATTCCAGTGATCAGTGGAATCTATCAGACTTGTCACTCATTATCAGGAGCTAAATGACATTCCTTAAAATCTGTTACAAGAATAATAATAATAAAATAATTAGGAAATTTGATTTCTCATTTCTCTCTTCTTTAAGTCTAGACATACTGTGATATTTCTAAGAGTCTTAACAACAACAAGTGGTAGGAATTGTGCGTTATGTCTACCCAGATTTGATTTAGGTCTAGAAAAAAATCATGTGCATCTGATGAAATGCAGAAACAGCTTGATAATTAGAGTTCATTAGTTATTTGTTGATAATGGAATAAAAAAATCTCAAATAATTCATGCATTTCAACAATATTGAAATTAATGCTACTCTACTCACATCAGGGAGTTATATCTGATGAATGTTTCCTTTTTGGTTTACACAGGTAAACTTCCTTCTTTTTCTCTTAGGATAGATGTACATGCTCAAAACTTGAAAGAATTTGACGTTTTAATAAATGCTTGATCGTGTTACTAGATTTTTTTTTTAAAAAAAAGATTATTTTTGCTGTTTTTGGTCTCTGGTCTGTTACTATAGCCAGAAGATTGGTAGCACACCACAGTGTTGCCAACTGACCTGATTAATTCCAAGGGCGGATCAGTTACATTTTTACCACTGAGTGAAGATTTATCCCTTGCAGTCAAGGTTTGAGACCTAAACTATCCTGATTATGTGGATTCACCTAATTTGATAAATAAAGGTAGGCATGTAAATGAATTAATCTGGCATTCAAAGTTGTTAAATATTTGTTAATTTTACAACTATATACAAAAGTTACAGCAAAATGAATAAGACTGTGTGGATGCTACATATGTGTTTAGGTGTCAGCAATAAGCACCCATTTGCAAAATCTTGATGTTCATTTAATGAGAAATTGCATATATTAAACATTTGTCAATTCTCATTTCATGTGATATGTTGAGTGATCTGACCTGGGAATTTAAATCTGTTTTTTAGGGTCTAGGTACTATATTTTAACATCAATTTATGTTTCTTGGCAATTTGCAGTAGGACTGCTTTTCAGTAGTGCAAATTAGCATACTGTAATATGATAAACAATTAAAAGCTGTGTATCAAATACATTATCAAGTTGTTATTTCACAAACTGTACAGTTTTTCTTGAGCTATCCAGCTATCCTTTTCTTGAGTGTTGATGCCAATCGCAGGTTTAAGTATAACAAATTCAGCATGTTGCACTGGTGATCTGTTATGCTTGTAAATCAGAGTGGCACTTTAACTGTGTATATAAAAATTGATCACCGCCTAAACTGTTTATGGGTTTGCATTCCTAAAGGTCTAGAGATGGATTTTTTTTCTCATTTTATTCCTATGCAACTCTATTTATGTGAGTGAGTTACAACTTACATAGGTCAATTACAGTCAGAATAAGGTTTCTTCCTTTTATCTTATGTTACACATTATGTTACACACTTAGTGTGTGTGTATAGTGAAGTCTAGGAAAATATTTTAATTGAAATGATAGAAAAATAGTAAGAAATCAGACAAATTAAATTTCTTTAGTTTTGAATGAATTATGCTGTGTAAAAGCTTTGTTTTGGCTTTCATTCAACTTTTTTTTGTTGCTTTTAAGATGCAGAAGGCTTAATCTTCAGCCGTTAGCTTATCTTTGGCGCCGGAACCAGGAAATTTTACTTAAAGAAATGATATCATCCAACATTCAAGCCATAATCATAAAAGTGGCAGCTTTTGGTATGTATCCAGTTTCTGAGCAGTATTGTGTGTTAAAATGCCAGTGAACAAGTCCGTAGTACATCTGAGAGAAACAGAAATTTTGTTTTCTATTTTAGGATAAGAAATGTTAATATAAGCATACCATTTAAAAAAAAAAAAAAAAACTCAGATGTCTGAATAATCGTTTTACCTGTATGTAATTCTTGTTTTTCTCAATGTAGACATTAAAAAGCTGGAAGTAATAACATAGTTCTTCCCAGCATAGTCATTAAATTCCTTCAGTAGGTTTTTTGTTTTGGTTTAGTTTTGATTCTCAGTAAAAACGTATGCATAATTCAGTAGTTCACAGTATTGTCATTTATAGATGATACAAACTGGTGGCTAGACAAAATTATAAAACAACCGCGAAAGTTTTAATAGAAACCTAACAAATTAACATCAAACAAGATGTAATTATGGAAGGCCAAAGCATTTTGCATAACGACAATCTTTTCATTTGGTAAAGAGTAATATTTCTTTGTTACTTTCTGAAGAGTGGTATCACAGTATAATTGTTTAGTACTTCAGAGCTCAAAATCAACATGTCTTTTTATTATTAAATGTTTAAAGTGAGATTTTTATAATGAAGCAAGTCATTACACAAGCTAATAGATATATATCTATTTTTGGAATATAAAGTGAAGTTTTATAGAGAGGCTTGTTGAATGATACGCTCTGTAGCCATGAGAAGCATGTAAGAAACATAACACATGTTATCAGTATATACCATCTATTGATACTGCAGTATATTGCTTTAGGCTTCTATGTAGTTTTTCATTGAAGAGTAGCAGATGAGGCTTAAGATGAGGTATAAAACGTGACAAAAGGGCCATTTGGTGGGCAGGGGTGGGAGAAATCACTAGAGTTTTTTTGGCTTGTTAGACCAAAAAATGACTAGCATAATAATGCAAGCTACTTGGATGGCTAAAGGTGTATATCTTAAATTGTTGTGTAACCTTGCATTAGAAATCTGGTAACTGGCTTATTTGTGCAACTTTCACATTAGGTTCTCAATGTCTGTCCTTCCTTAAAGTCTGCTTTATAGTAAGGTAGTTTCTACTTAAATATTAGCCAAGAAATGAATATAGCTCTTTGGACTTCACATGAATTCATGGCGTAAGTTTAATTCATTTTATTTTTTGCCCTTCTCATCAGCAGAAAATGATTGGAAAAGTCAAGTTCCATCATTCACTTACAAATTACAAGCAATGTAATTTTAATACTTTTATTTTGGGGAAAGCTATTTATTAGTACAGGGGAATAAACTGCTGCACGTTCCACTGTACAGCAATTCTTTCTTAAATTAGGAGAAAAAGCACAAAATATTTTTTAATGAAATAAGACTTCCATATTACATCTTTTTACTTCAAAGAGAAAGGATTTTGCTTACGTTGCTTACGTTAACAGGAAAAGTGTCCACAAACATATGTGGCATGTTTTTCCAAACAATTATTTTGTCATCAAGTCTACATATTCATTTGTTTTTAATTATTCTCTTCACTTAGTGAAAATCTGGTAAAAATAAAATCTGTTTGAAGTATTTTAAAGAACATATAAGATTTAGATTATATGATAGATAAAACTATTTCATGAGTAGACATCAGTGATGGCCTCACTCATCCGGAAAGCGAGATAAGCTTGTCTTTTGTAGTTCTACAGTCTTAAACCTTAAAATGCACTAGTTGATGCACAAAGAGCGCTTTGTCTGTTCATTTAAGGAGCAAGGCTGTTCATTTAAGGAGCAAATACCATAAATACTTGTAGACAGCAATTAGGTAGAAAATCACTGCAAGACTCATTTTTTCCCTTTTTCTTTCCTATTTTTTTTTGGCTACAGGTAAAAGAAAGATCTTATCGGAGTCAATTTCTCACCTGCCTTAGGCAGACATAATTAGATGTAAGCAAATTTAATGGAGCTTATGTGCTCTAGGGCCATTCTGTAATGCTTTAATAATTGCATGCCTTATTAAAGCAGATTTAAGGTATGAAGATTGTTTAGCATATCAAATGGCAAAAAAGCTAAGCTATAGGTTAACTTTTCGCCTTTTTGATTGATAATCAAAGCTAAACTGCAATGAAAGTATTTAAAATAACAGATTAATAGTCTAAAGGGCAGTGCATTAGAGGGTATATCACACAGATGTTAAAGGGAGAAACAAATCTGTAACTTGAGCTTGACGTTCATCAACACTGGCATAGTTGTGCACTTGCCTTGGCCTGTTTTCCATTAACTTAGTGCCAGCATTGGCAAGGTAAAAGCTTGCCGTTTTATGTAGAAAACATATAATTATGCAAGTAAGTGAGCATTAGTTAGTACGTTTCCCCTAAATCCACCGCTACAAATTAATACCAAAAATTTTGCCAGTGGCAACAGTTTTCTATCTGAGAGTAACATGCTCTGTCAAATGGGGTACCAATTGCTTTCTCTCATATGCAAAAGACTTATTCATAGGAACCCTTCTTCACCTGCCTTCTGTTGATTTCGTGAGTAAATCAGCCTTCTTTCCTTTAGAGTGCATATGAGAAGCTTACTTCTTATCTTAATGATAAGTGTACTATGACCTAGCAGCAAAACTGAGGAATAAAAAATAATATTGATATTCATCTTTAGTGACACTTTGTTGCTGCTAAAGATGTATGTATGATGCATAATATTTCATATTTGAATTATATTCCTCTTCACTGGAACTGTGAGAAAATTAGAATGGGGTTGGTTACTCAGTAATAGCTAAAATAGATGATTGCCTTTAACATGGAGATGGTTCACGAGTACAGGGTTTTAAAACAACTTACTTGCACTGCAGCACTAGGTGTAAAGGGTATATTTGGAAGGAATCTTTGGGTTCTCCGCAGTATGGGCCTTAGTTAAAATAAAACACGCAATTTTACTTACTTTTACTTTACTTGTCACTGGTACCTGAATCTTGTGGAGTCAAGAATTGACATTGAAATATAACCTCAATTATGCGTTTTAATATATGACTAAATTCAGTCTGTAAGTATAATTTAAATTATTTTTACATCATGCAATTAAGGAACTTGTCCTAAGGGATCCTAGTTTTTTGACTTTAGATTCATGTTCATCTTTATTGTTTGAAAAAAAATACTTTTAATCAAAATCAGAATATTAAACCAAAGTTGGTATATTTTAAGGGATGCATTAGGTTGTTTATACATTGCAGTTTCAGTTTGTTTACGGTACAGTAATGAATCACCTTTGAATTAAAAACCTCAAGTAAGTTGCAATTATGAGGTCACATAATATAGATATTAAGATGAAAAAGGAAAACTGTAGTGATAATTTGTGTTTCAAACTTCTAACCCTTCTTTAGACCACAGAAGAAAAGTTATGCTACAAAACTGCTCAACTTTGTGTTAGAGCTGATCAACTTTTGGTGCTCAGCCTACATTTTGAAGTGTGATTCTTACACCTTGGTTACATCATATATGCTCTTAGGTCCAGCTGCACGAGTGCTTCTAGGTAATTTGCATGCTCATCTTTGGATAGGGAAGAAAAAAAAAAAAAGAGGGATCATAGTCTAAATTTTGAAGTGCTGTGGACCCTCATTGCTCCTATTTCCCTGTTGGTCACATGGAGATTGCCTCAGGGGAAAGCCCACTACTCTGGGCTGGCTCTAAACTGAACCATGTCTTGAAATAAAATTGGTGGCTGTTTGAGTTTTACCTGAAAACATTATTTATGCAATGGAATAGAAATCATATTCTTTGATAATTTGTTCCTATTTTTAATACTGAGTACTTCTAAAAGCTGTTTCTCTAATCAATATTGAGGAAATGAAGGGAAGGAACTTTCTATATTGTTACAAGTGAATGTATTTGCTTCCCCAAAATATTTTCAGAAAATCCTAAGGCAAATGCTCACAAAGCAAATGTAATGGAAGAGAGGAACATCTGATAAGAAATCCAAGAGGGTCCCTGCTGTTTTTTTTTTTCCATGCTATTTTGAAAGTTGTTTGTTTACTTGTTTTACATTTTACACAAACTAAATACTGGTGTTTTGGTTTATTTAAAATTCCCCTGTTTTTTCCTTGGGCTGTTAACAGACGCTGGAGATGGTTTTTACCACCTTTTCTCTTGATTTTGTCTGTTTTTATTAGTAGGAAAACCACTTTTGTTTATCATAATTTTAAGTAGAACATAAAATGGCAAATAATATTTTCACAGTATCTTAAAATTTTAATGATCATCTATTCTGTTAGGAATAATGTATTCTCAAAAATGTCCTTAAACTTATTAGAAAAATCATCCTCAATGTTCATTTAAAATATTATCTTGTATACGTAAATGGTAGCTTTTAATTCATTTTTATAACTGTATTTTTTGTAATTTATAAGCTTGGCAAATCAAATTTATGCTTAGCATGCTCTTTGGTATTCCTACTACTATTTTTTCCCTTCTTATATTATTTTCTAGCTAAGGCACACTGCTGTCACTGAATCTTCACAGAGGGCTTCCAAAACTTAGTTTTTCCTTTAGAATTTTATTTTTTCCCCCCTTATGCATACTTCATAATATGTTTGTCTACTGATTTATTTAGCTGCATTATTCATGTAAAAATAAAAGAAAAAATACTGCATCTGTTTGTTCACCAGGCATAATATGAAAGGGTTTGAGAACAAGTATGAAATTACAGGAGTTATTTTTACTCAGGGCCTTTTTTTGTATCAACATAGAAAAGTGGGGAAGTAGATTCAAGACCAGAAGTCAGCCAAAATTAGCTTGGGATTCAAGAAGGCTGCAATGCAAAAGAAATAAATGAGAAGAGAGTGCTGGGAGTGGAATGTAAGTGAAGGCAAGTCTTGGTTTAGAGGGTAATTAAAAGGTTGGAAAAATAAGAAAATAATTTGGAATGCTTTTTGTCGTGATGTTTGTACATAAATCAATGATACTTTGATACAAGTGGAAGATGAGATTTTTTGGAAAAATCTTTTCCTGTCAAAAGGAAACAAGGAGTGCAATGGAGGTGACATCAGAGAACTTTGAGCTAAAATATGCTGGACTAACCAGAGCTAAGGAAAACAAAGCTATCAAAAACAACAATAAAAAATTCAATAGCATGAAAAGCAAGAGGGATAAGTGGTGTTTGTTTAACATTAGAATATTGCTCAACACTGTGCAGGTTCCTGTGCTGAAGCAGAGCTTGAGCTCAGACCCTTGGATACATGTCTGAAGAGGTGGAACCAGAGATGCTTTGCTCCCCAGACCTCTTTGAGCTGAAGTTTTACCAGATGTCTTGTTCTAATCCAATCCTTTACTTCATCTCTGTCTTTTACTTTCTTCATTTAGTCTACTCATTTCCTCTTTCAGAAATCTCTATTGGTCCATTTGTGAACTGTGACTGTTTAAAGGTTTTTACTTGTGTGCATGAGGATCAAGTCAGTGAGAGTGACACAGATTTTACCACCAGCTCGGATGATATCATTGGCAATGTTCCTCTTTTTTGCTACTAAATCAAATTTTAAACTCTTTTTTCAAAGCATAAAAGCATTGGAACTTTTCAAAGCATGGAAATATGCTACACAAGGACTTATGCTACATGAGTGCATGCATACAAAGTGAATCAGTTAATGTATATTTTCTGTTGCATTGTAATGTAACACTAGTGAAGTTGTGTGTGTATGTGTGTGTGTTTTACCACTACAGAACAAAACCCTCAATTCCTTCTCAGTCTTCTTTTGTTACTGCAGTTCTCTATAGCCGTCTTCTTGAGGCTGTGTCAGTTTGTCCTGCAACCATTGATGCTCAGTGCAAGAAGGTTTTCTTTTCCTTTTGATGGAAATATCAGGAATTACAAATAGATAAGAAATGGCTTTTCATAGTGATCATACTATTTGTCCCATTGAATACCGATTTTTACAGTAAACCTCTGAGCCACGAAAGCAGATATGAGTGCATGGCTCGGTTTACTGGTCAGTGTTAAAAACAGCATTATCAAATCTTTCAAGATGTTTCTCTCATCACGTACTGATCTGTCTTAAAGAAGTAAAGCCCCACTTGCTTTTTTGACAGCACATAATAAATTGACTGATGTAATTCAGTTGGAGAGTTGAAAAAATGCATTAGAAATAATGGAGCATAACATTCTAGGGTTAACATTTATTCATAGATGATGCAATTAAATAAAACAGGCATTAACTTCAAGGTCAGTCAGTAAAGTAATAAAAGTGAGTATTTTAATTGAATTGTAATTGCTTTCCGTTGATACATGCAAGTAAAGTAAAATAGATGTCAGTGCTGCAAATTATAGTTCTTCTTCCTAATTAATTTCTTAATTCCACATACAGTCTTCCAGACCCTGGGCCTTGTTGTTGGTTTATCCATCCAGCCAGCTTTCTTAGAGCTGGCTTCATGGAGGAAGAACCTGTAGGATGTGGTTATACTGAACGTTTGAAGAACTTATGGTACTTAAAAATCTAGGGTATTTTAAAGACCTGTAGCAATCTATTCATTTGTTTAAAGAAAAACATGACAAATAGAAATGTAGATTTATTTTTAGCTGTTATGTAAGTATGGGTATAGATATTTCATTATACTGACTCCAGCAGCAGACATATGGCTTCATCTGAAAAATGCATTACCACTAGACATTTGAGTTGTGGACTACTGAGTCTGCAAATTGCAGATAACCTTGATTTCTTGATGCCTTTAGCAATCCAGTTTCTCTTCACTCACAATCTTTTTATATAGTATTAAATATACACACCCAGTTTATCTGGAATGTTTTATGCTATTTGTGTAATTGTTTCTTTTTCATTATTATTTTGTAATCACTGAGGGCCGAACAGTAGGTGTGTCCTAAATATAATGTAATGTCAGAATTTAACATCTTTGCCATGTGTTTCTGATATATTCTTTGGGCTAATTTTAAAGGAAAGCAATTTGTACTTATTAAGGAAAAGGATTGTAATGCTGTTAATGAAGATTGTAAATATAAATTTTGTTAAATATGTACTGTAATATGGTCCTCATTGATTAATAATTCAATTTAAGAAAAAAATGTTTAGGCTAATACCTATTCCATTAAAATCCAGGGCATAAAGTTAAGCTGGTGTATCTTGGAGTATTTCACTACAGTGGTTGTGGTGTTCAGTCTAGGCCAGATTAGCTTTTGCCCTAGCATACAGAACAGCAGGTACCCCACATACTTTTGCTCCGTTGTATGAGAGATTAAAATGTATAACCTGTTGGAAGTGTGCACTCAAGACTCAGTGATGCAGTATGGAAAATGATATTCGGTATTCATTCATTCGGTATTCCTATTTCCATAGGAATAAATGATCAACATTTTATATCTACAACATTCAGATTAAATTTTCAACCTGTTAATAAAGAGCAAAAAGCCAGTATCAAAAAAGGAATAGAGGGAGGAATAAACTCAATTCTTTAATTATTAAACGACTTTTACAGTGTTTCCCCAGATAGTGAGGGAATTTTTAATGAGATTCAATGAAATATTTAAAAACTTCATTAATGTTTTGAAACCTCATTCACTTGTTTTAGTTTCACAGAAATTTAAGCATGCCAAGACCATTTCTGTAAAAATTAAAAGGCGTATCAGCCATTTGAGTTCAGGAAAAAACTTTGTATATCATAAATGTATATCATACGTTTATAGACTAACTTTAATTTTAAGTGATCCAAAGTGGTATACAAAGTAAATATTTTAGAAAATGTTTCTAAGTACAGCCATTCTGATGGCAGCTCTTCAGTGATACTCAGTAGTTTTGTTTGTTTTGAATTAATATTATTTTAATATTGATTACTGGCATTTTTTGATTTATTCCTGTGAATGACAATGCAAAAACTCTCCTTTCTCTCTCCTTTCTTCTTTATTGTGTATGTCACATACAGAGACTGGGACTTAGCAAAAGAGTTTTCACTAGAGAAAACAGTCCATATCAGTTGCAGTAGTTTGTTACTGGAGTCTTATTTCACAACTATAAAAGGTTAACCATTTTAATTTAGTGTAACCACAAAAGTGACTTCTGACACAGGGTGATAATTTCTGTGGAGTATTTTTATTACTGTGGACCTGTTTACTTTATTGGTTAATGAAATGCCTAGGAAAAGACAACAATAACTTTACAGTTGATAGAGTGCAAAGGAAACCGACCACATTTTCCTTAAGCAAGGAAATCAGTTGCCCGAAGGGCGTAAGGGAGAATTCTGTCCAAGTACATTTTCTTTAGGATCAAAATGATTCTATATATAGTGGAAATAGCTTCTAAAGGAGACTTATATTACAATAAAAATAAAAATAAAGACAGTCTTTCCTGATGCATAAAAAGTACTTGATGATGCAAAACATATTTTAATAATTTTTTTTGCAGGTTTAGATCCAGATAAGCATCTAGGAAAAACACTGGATCAAATGGAGCCCCTCCTTCTGGAGGTGAGTATTACTTAATACATAGAAGCAGTGTTGCAACTGTAAATGTAATATAAATATTTAAATGCAAATATGATAAAATTAAATAATTGTGTGCAAGTTAAAGACTTTTTCAGAGAAAGGAACAGGTGTGGCAAAACTGTAGATGACAAATTTTTGATATAGATAAAGGTTTCCTGCAACACTTTATGTGGTCCAACTGTATATAGTTATTCACAAATGCAAAAGAGCATGTACTTCATTTATTTCTGAAGAAGTACTTCATTCTGTGCAAAGGGTTATGCCATCCTCAAGGCAGATAAAGGCTTGTAAGGAGAGCCAATAGACTTATTTAAGTAAAAATTACATAAGTAGAAGCGGTGGGGGAAACAGAATAGCTTTTGTCCACACAAGTCTCTTATTCAAGTTTGAAGTAGAAACATCAAACCTAAGTACAGATCGAGAGCAACTGATCTGAAAGTTTGTTTTCATATGTTTTGCATGACAGAGTCAATTTATGGTAACCACAATTCCTTGTTCTCCAGCCAGTTAGCAAGCCACGATCATTTGCTTATACACCTATGTACAAAGCTGCTCTCTAATCTTTATCAGTGAAACAATCTAAATTTGCACAGACAAAAATAGTTTTTGTCATTAATTACTCTTTTGTAATTAATTTGTCAGTGCCTTCACAGGCAGTTTTACCCAAACTATTAAGGGCATATAAATTAACCATTGCAAAAGAGAAAGAAAACTAATCAGATTTTGGTAGAAGTTTTAAAAAATCTCCTATGCTGCTGAAAGATGGAAAAGTTAAATAGGAATTATACCATGAGTTAACTTTTTGGAAATCACTTGTGTAGTGTAATAGGATAGATAAAATACCTGGAAGAGCTGTGGGAAATGTTAGCAGAAAGAAGAATGAGGGTCTGTAACTCTCCAATTTTATTGAATTTTTTTTCTGGATCTATACTTAGCTTGAAGCTTGTTACATTTTTTTTTTCCAGAGATGGAAAGCATTTCTGGTGTGCAGAAATCTCTTCTGTTTTATTTTCTTATTTTTTTGCCCCTCCCTGTAAATAACTTAATATGGGGGGAAAAAAAATCCTTATCTCTTTGCATATGTCTGGCTTCTGTTATATCTGTCCATCATCTCTACTGCAGTAAGATTTCTTCAAGAGTACTTGAAACAAAGCCCCCAATAACAGTAGGTGTGGACACCAATGGATATATATTTAACTATATAAAATGCTTGTTCATGTTGCATTAACAAATGTTTTATTTTGTGGGATGGTCATAAAGGTAGACTTAAGTACTAAATTTTCAGTAAATCTAGGGACGCCTGTAAGATCCAGGGATAATTAAAAGAAGATATATCCTTTCGGAAAACGTATGGATAGTTCCACAGTAAAAGGAAAGGGGAAGGGAATAGGATCACCCCTTCAAGCATCCATGTAGATTAGGTCATGTAATCCAGCCGAACCCTGGGCGAGCCGAGCAGCGTCGGCCCTGCTAGCGCACGGCTGGGAGCCAGGGTTTGCCGGGTTCAGGTCATGGCCGGTGCGCGCTGCTGGGCCGCGCTGCGGGCATCTGGCCGGTGGGTCGGCAGCGTCCGAGCCGAGGGGCCAGGCAGGAATGTCACTCCGCTTCCCGGCCACGCACTGGAACCGCCACGCGGTGCCGTGCCGTGCACGAGAGCGATGTTACGGGGGAAAAGTGACGGGTATTGACGTGCAAAGGCACCTACTACGCCTTCTATAGAAAGAGCTGCTGAGTTGTGAATTCATATAAAAGTTTTTTGGAAGATCTTTGGAGTTGCAGATAGCAAGAGTACAATAAGCATGTAAATACTCCTCCCCAGATTGTGATGCTGATCACTCGAGCAGTTTCTGCTGTAAGTGGCACATAAGAGAATAATAAAACATTATGATAAATAATAATTTTCTGCAAAGCAGATTAAACAAAAAATCACCTTTACTCTAATTTCAATTTCATCTTGGTCAATGACATTTGAATATACTAATATTTATATGGGACAAGGTAAATATACTGAAAACAGAAAATTATAGTTCGCAGAAAGTTTTGAAAAGGGAAAACTAGGTTGCAGCTTCAGTGAGATTGCAAGTGGGTACCTGCTCACCTCCTCTGGGTCAGGAGCGTTGCTTCTCTTTGAACCAGAGCAGCGAGGTAATTTTAATTATATTAACAGGTTACAGTAGGTATGATATTAAGAAGTGTTCTCCATTTTTAGTCACCATTATTCACCCTTAAAAAAGAAAATCATAAATTAGGATATTCAGAAGCTGACTTTTGGGGAGATAAAGATATTCTCCGTAATGTGCGATAACTATGAGAGTAAATGAGAGCTGGTTGGTTAAAGTGAAGCTTGGTGTCATAGTTTAATACCTCTTAAAACCCACATTTGCAGTTTAATGTGTTATTAATATCCTCATACATAGAGCAATGATTGAATAGCACAAGGTGTGGAGCTCGCAGGACATTCACATCCTAGCTGAAATCAGGTGTCAGGACAATGTATGGGAGACTGCACAACTGTTACTTGTTTCTGTAGTTGTTTTTTTTAATGTATATACTTGCTCTGAAAGTCAAAGTCGGTATAAATAAATAGTTTTTCTGCATACTTGGGAAGCATAAAGCCCTAATGAAATCAAGTTATTTACAACAAACTCTAGAGAAATGCTTAGGTTTATGGTTTGCAAATGATTCTTTTGCAAAGAGATTTTGCAAATTTTCTACATCAGAAATCACAAGTAGAGGGCAAGGAGTTTAGACATTGCAGTAAGAAAGACAGACAAAATGTAGTACTCATTATTGCACATCTCTCAAATCCACAACTTTTATACATTATTGTGGGAATTCATGAAGTTCAACTTCCCTGGTGCCAAAGATCAGGGTTTAGAACCTGGTGATATAAACTTACTTGCTTTCATGTTAAAAACTTGCTTGCCTTTGACTTTGTATTGTCAATTGTTTTTTGTTTTACTAATCTGCATTCATAATTTGGCTTTTGGACATGCAGGAGATACATATGGAGTAGTCATTTTCTTCTTAAAAAGAATCTCATTGAGGCTTTATAAGATCAATGTGTGTGTGTGGATTTACTACCTACTCCCCCCCCCCCCCCCCCCCAAAATAAAAGCAGGGGGCAGAAGAAACAAAACATCCAAACCTTATTTCTTCCACTGAATTATTTCATTTGGAAAAATCATTACCATTTAATTTTTGAATGTTTTGAGTTACTTTAATTTATATACTTATATTTCAGCTGTAGATGATAATCACTGAAATTAAAGGTGAAGTGGCTTTGCTGCTGTGGCAATAGGGAAAAATGGGAAGTTTTGAGTAGGAAAAAATTTTGAATTATTTTTGTATTTTTTTTTCTGTCTGTGTAAGGATGAGGTTAAGCACATGGATAGAGTGATGATCATGGACTTAAGGTTGAATTTTATTGGCTCAGGGCACTGGCATTATGACAAAAATGAGTTCTTGAATTATTTTTTTTTTCTGAGTGATAGTTCTTTGATTAATTACTGATGAATAATTGCCAGATAGAGCAATTATATCAATTTAATAAATTCTAAATGGTTAAATTACTATTATAGACCATACCTCATATATACCAGGTACCATTGTTTTTGACTTTTACTTTTTTGACAGTTTGCCAAATCTCAGGCGCTGCCCACAATCTCCCTAAGATTTTTGAACAGGGTATTGAATACACATCATGGAAATAGTTGCCTATACTTCTGTCTTTGCTTAACAAATTGTTTGCCCTTTGTATAGTTGTCTTGCATCACAAAGTACTCATTAACTTGTAAAGAGAGTTCTGTAATTATAGAGAATTTACTAAGTGTTAAAATTGTTGTCTGGGAACTAAGGCTTCACTTGAAGTAGCAAGGTCTGGAATTCAAATCTTCCATTTTTGATAACTAAACTCCTGTGGAAGAAGTGTACTTTAATCCTAGTGTTTCATTGCCGAGATAGAGATCGACTGTTCTTTGGGTAATATTTGGACTAGTCTTTTATATACCTTATGAAAGATCTGATTTATTTGATTCAAAATGTATTTTCTTCTTTAATAACTATTTTTGGAATTTTTGTTTTTTAACTAAGGGCATGACTGAAGTCGTGAACAGTCTCCAAAACTGTAAAATAGAAACCTTTCAAAGAAATTGTAACACAAAGGGTGCATTCAGTTTTGGCAATAAAAGGACATTATTTGAATATATCAAATAGATACACTACACAAATCTTCTGATGACAATATAAAGAATAGAACCTGCAGTACAAAAATAACATAGCTGTACTTGCCTAAAAGTAGAAAAACAGCAAGTATGGGATTATTTTCCAGTCTCTGGACAGATTTTTTTTGTTTTGTTTTTACCATATCCCACTTGTTACAGAGAAGTACATTGCTACTTCAAGTGCAGAGACACCATGGATGGGCATCTGTGCCTCGGAGGGAAAGCATACGGGAGCTGGATAAATATTCCCAATAGCAAGATTGGTGTTGGCAAGGGGGTTCATGGCTGCCGCTCAGCTACTCATCACTTGAAGGAAAATATTGATGCTTTCTTCACATGGAGAAGCCTGGGCAGCACTCGTGAGGTATCCCAGGGCTGGAACTCTCTAGCAGGTGATGCAGTCTGCTGGTGAGGAGAGCAGTTTCTCCTGCGCAAAACGGGAGAGGGCTTCTGTGCTGGGGCACATTGCCAGTGCTTGATTACTGCTTATGGCTACTCCGCATTAATACACAGCAATTAATAATTGTATTAATATTGCTCATGACTCTTCAGCAGCTTTATCTTCCTTACACAAGTAAAAGAGCCTGGTTAATGCTGCACAGCTGTTTACTTATAAAGTACAAGATAATCAAGATAGTTCTATTAAAGTTTAATTGATTGGATTTATGTAGTTAGGTGTTTTAATGTGTCATCTGGATTAAACTTCAGAAATATTTATAAGTGTGTACTTTGATTTAGAAAGTGTATTCATACAATTTGGAACATGTTACTTCTTCTTTTAGTAGAAATATAGTTTTTTCTTTAAATCTTTCTTTAGATTTTTGATTTTGATTTAATTGGTTATATTTGATAGAATTTCTGGAAATAATGGATACTAACCAAAATCATGCCACAGTTATAAACCTGTTGCCAGAAGTTTTGTTGCATACCACTATTAATACCAATCGTTCAATTTTCTCACAGAAGTGAACTACCTACGATGAAGTCAAATGTGTGAATCTGAAAAGGGATCCTTATTTTTATAGGCTTTCCTATCCATTGTGGAAGGAGGATCTGAATGTTATAATGCCATTTTTGCTTAAAATATAAGATAGTGGAATTTTTTAGATAAATCTGAAACCCTGTGCAAAGAAACTAAGAACCCTCTGTTTGATATTTGGGGAGACATTTCAGAGTTTTAATGAATAGCCTTTTAAAAAGTACCCCATGTAATTTTGAGAAAAAGACTCCTGATTTATGTTTATAATGTTTATATTTACCTATATATTTTTTTTTTCCTTTTCTTTTTAAAGCTTTCAGAGAAATATGGAGTCCACATTTGTGGAGAAGGTGGAGAATATGAAACATTCACTCTGGACTGCCCTCTGTTTAAGAAGAAAATAGTTGTGTAAGAAACAGTTTCTACCATTTCCTTATATTTAAGCAATGGGGACATGCTAACATTTAGCTTGAGGCAACTTTTGTTGGCAGAAGTAAAACATGTTCTCCAAGTTCACAAACACTCACTTTGTTTAACACTGGCAAAGTCCTCTGAAAACTTAAATCAATACCTGACAAGACGCGGCCTTCATAGGAGGCCATAAACTTTTTAGACATTTGCACTTTCGTTTACTTGCTGATTATGGCCTGCAGTAAAACTGGTACCTACACACTGACACTTTTATCCTTTCATGAAGTGCGAATTGCCTGTAATATTTATCTTTCATTACAGCTACATTTGATAAACTGCCACATCAGTAGCCTGTGGGTTCCATTAACTCTGTGTGTGTGTGTGCGCGCGCGCGTGTGTTTTAAGTTTAGAACAACAGAATGATAGTGCTAAAATTTGTTTTCAATTATTAGAGGATATTTTAAATGCAAACTTTGCATGAATCAATCTAATTTACACTGAATAGCTTATTGCATTGACATAAATTGCTGAAATCTGTGTAGCAGGATATGGAAAATGTTTGTGTCTTGATGCAAGTTGCTCGGTACAGTCTGTTAAATAGCTTAGCCTGCATGCTTTGACTGAGATGTTTTGACTGCAGATCCTATTCTTAGCCAAGTAAACAGACTGTAATAATCATGTATTGGAGATGTTTAATCATCTTAGGGAAGGTCAAGATGATAAAGTATATGGACACCATTAAGGCTTTGATGTTGAAGGTTCATTTGTTTCTTATAATACTGTCCTCATGAGGAGCAGGGGACTTGTAATTGCTGAACTTTGTTTCTTTGCATGAGTTTTGGGAAAGAGAGAGAGCAATAGACAAACTAGAAAACAGCAGAAGCTGTATTTCCACCTGCTTTACAAAACTGGAAGGTTGTGGTACTGCAAACAACATTTATAGAATGACGCAGGGAAATTTAAAATTCTTATTAAATCAGCCAGATCCAACTATTCTTAACAAGACCTTCACAACAAAGACATGACTGTAAATCAATGGAATAAATATTTGGCAGAGTAGATCATTAAACTGAGTTACAGTTCTAAACACTCATTTGTGTAATGAGCACTGAATGGCTACATCAACATCGTGTTTCTTTGGCTTGACTAGCCCTACTTATTTCTTCCACTCCATTGTTATGAAGACATACCTTTTGTTACAAATTTTTACAATTAAAATCATTGTAGGCTTTTTTCATTAACAAGATACAAATGTGTTTATTTTGCTATTAGTTTTTGTGACATATACTGAGTTCATGAAGACTAACCATATTTTTAGCTGTGGTAGTACTATTTCAAATGGCTTAGTCAGTCATGTTTGTGGTATGTTATGATACGTCTTTTTTTGAAGGAGAAATGTAAGAGTTAATATTAACAGGATAAAATCTGTAAGGATTTTTCAGGGTCCCTAAATTCTTGTACACAAAACTCTATCCACATAGACATTGAGGATGACTTTTTACTACAAAAAAAGGAGATTTTAATAAAATTTAAAATAAATTATTAAATATAAATTTTAAAAGGAAAAATAGCTCTGTACTTGAACACGTTCAGTGATAAAACCGCAGTTCAACATTCCAGAAGAATGTCAGGATCTTCCTGGAACTGCAGATTGGTGGCAGAGTTAGAAAAAGCCCTGTGCGTCTTAAAGTTTTTAGAGTGCCATGTGCTAATGCGCTCACTTTCCGGTTGTCCTGTGACAGCATAGAGAAAGAAGAAATGTAGCTGTGGAACTGTATGAAACAAGGGTGTAGGTGACAGAAGAAAATCCTGTTTTGATAGAGAAAATCTAATTTGCCTATCATTTGTATATAGACTTTGGGGTGATATTTTATGTATGCTTTTATCATTTGAAACTTGTAGTAAAATGTGTTTCCATAATGTTTCCTTTGAAGAGAAGAAAAAAAAAGAAAAGAAAGCTTCTAGAGCTAGAAAACCAAAATTTAACCTTGATTTTGCTTATTATGGAAAAGTGAAGTGTGACTTTTTTTGCTTAAGATGATTGAGTGAAATATAAGGTGAAATATTTGAAAATAAACAAGATTTATGAGTGAAGGAGGATCTTGCAGTCAAAATACTTAGGCAAGAGTCAAGAGATTGGTTTTATATGGCTTTCCCTAGTAATCGGTTGTAATCAGATGTCAGCTTTCTTATGCTCAGTAATTGAGAGGTGCCAAGCACTTTCAGTCTCTCAAATGGTTTTTTAAAGCTGTCATTGATTAATGTCTCTGCAGATCATAAAGACATAGTTCTGTTCTACATGAATGCTATTTAACAGACCTACTTTTCTGATTAAAAATTTATTTATAGATAGAGTAATTTGCAGTTTTTTTTTCCTACTGCAGTTTTAGGATTTAATTCTTTTGATATCTATTTCCTCTTACTGTTACAGATTTCTTCTGATTAGATTTAAAAGATACCATGATCATTGGAATTATTTCTAAACTTAAAAATCTGTCTTTGAGGAATCTTAAATGAATAGTTAATATTTTAATCTTAAAAAATGTAAATAGTTAAGACTTAATTATCAAAATTAATTATCAAAAGATTACTTTTGAAGCTTATTAAAAGGGGAGTGAATACCTTCCTTTGCTGAAAGTATTTGTTATTATTGTGTAACATGACAATGATGATAATCTTAGGAGTTTTTTTGTTTGTTTTTTTAATTCCAAGCCACATATTCTAAACCAGGTATTTGCTTTAATTTTAACTTCTTTTAATTATGCTCTTTCATTAAGTCAGTGGAAGTTGGCTAAGACTTCAACCATTTGTAGTTTGCTTCTTTTGATTTAGCATTACTAGAAATCTTTTTTTGGAATTCCCAAGCCTATCAGATCTCTTTAAATACTGTGAAGGCATCAAGGGCATTGTGGTTTAAAAACTTATCAGTATGTCTTTAGCCTTAGAATAATTCTCAGGTTTTCTTTCTTTTTTTTTCTTTCTTTTTTTTTCTTTCTTTTTTTTTCTTTCTTTTTTTTTCTTTCTTTTTTTTTCTTTCTTTTTTTTTCTTTCTTTTTTTTTCTTTCTTTTTTTTTCTTTCTTTTTTTTTCTTTCTTTTTTTTTCTTTCTTTTTTTTTCTTTCTTTTTTTTTCTTTCTTTTTTTTTCTTTCTTTTTTTTTCTTTCTTTTTTTTTCTTTCTTTTTTTTTCTTTCTTTTTTTTTCTTTCTTTTTTTTTTTTTCTTTGTAGTGCTGAATTTTGCTTTTGTGTTCTTTTGAGGTTTTTAGTTTCTCACCTTCTGATGTTTGTTTCCTAGAGCTACCTTTTTCTTAAGCAGTGAAACCATGCAGATGGATATAACAGATACTGCCTCTTGTCAATCAAAGTGTGACAGACTGTGTCTGTAAAAATGAAAACTGAACTTAATTAATTTGAATCGGCACACTAGAAGTTTATCATTGTTACCAACACATTTGGCATTAAGGAGTTGTGTCTAGTAGTTTTCAGTATCAGATGCAAGATTGTCAAATCAGTTTCTCAGCATGAAATACTGTATGGTGTTAATACTCTAAGAACTAATTTCTGGAACATTAATCGGGAAGAATGAATATTTTTTTTTTTTTTTAGAACCTAAAGCATAATGTCACTTATGCTTGCATAGGCTACAGGTAGATAAATGGCTCAGTAGTGGTCTTGGAAGTGTAGTTTATCCTTTTTGAAGATTTAAAATTAGTGAAGGTAAAATTGTGTTGTTAAACCTACAATATAGCAAACTTTTCTTTTTCTCTCAATTGATGTAAAAAGGAAATAATAACTGATAGGTTTTCAATGTGTTACGTTGTATTGTGACTAATAATTGTATATAAAATTATACATTAAAATATCGTGCTAATAACATTGTATTTCAGGGATTCATCAGAGGTGGTTTTACATTCAGCTGATGCATTTGCACCTGTGGCTTACCTTCGTTTTTTACAATTACACTTGGAGAATAAGGCAAGTAGATTCCAAATTCCCTATTCTTTTAATAGTAGAGCTATGTGCCTGCTTTTTCTTTTGTTGCTTTTGCAGTTCAGAATTCACCTGGATGTTCTCATCTATCTTTAGAAATAGCCATGTATGGCATAACTTTTCTCTATGAAAGATACCTCTGCATAAAGACTTCTTTTTTTTTAATCTACTGTCTGTACCATGACATTCATATTATTTTGGCATATGTAGGTTCTCAGAAGATTATGAGGACAGTCTATAAAAATTCTATAGTGAGGTAGAGCTTTCCTCAACTAATTTGCTCTGCACAATTACCAAAATAATAATAAAATGCAGATAAAATCATAAAGCCAAAGATTTGTAGATTTCCTCATGATCTTGTGACTACTGCTGCAGTTATATTTGTATAGGCCTTGTTTCTACGCTTTGAAGATCACTACATGCAGGGTTGTTACCATAATGTTCTTATAGTTGCGTTTTCCATTTTTTATTCTCTTGAGTCACTTCATTTTCTGTAGTTTTTGATCGATAATTCATTTTCTTTCTTTTGTGATTGTATCTTTACAAATAGATAAAATGATTTAAAATTCTTCTTCCATTATTCATTGCTTTGGAAAATATAACCCATCCTATTTCATCCTACAAAGTTATAGTTTAGGTTTATTTATTTATTTATTTATTATGTGATACATTAAATAGTTGCGTGGGAAACTGAAAGTGATGTTAGTCAGCTATGTGAAGTGAAACCAAATAGGCTGAATAAAAGAAAATCGGGGGGGAAGGAGGTGATAATATATTAATATTTCTTTGAGGGCAGTGACTTTATTGCTCATAGCACGCTTGATGCTAAAATGTACCATGCATCACTACAATGTGACAGGCTAACGAAAATGAAAAACACAAAGCTTTACATAAATCAGGCAAAAAAGTTGTATTAAAATGCATAATACTTTTATATAAGAATCAAGATTTTACTTTTATCTATTCAGAAGCTCTTTTCCCCTTCTTATCTAGATGTTTGAGATTTGGTTAAAGCCTCTCAGTTTCAAGAAGTGTTATAGCAAATCATATTTCAAATTTATTGTAGACAAAGCTGTCATACCCTCTTTGAGGATAAGCTTTACAGCGACGTGGCCTGGATTTTAGTATATAAATTAATGTCTTGTATATTAAAAAAGGAAAATAGTTTGTGTTCTACAGTAGTTGTCTCGGGAGGAAAAGCATTAGAATCTTTTTGGCTGTAGATTACGTTGTCAGGGCAAAATAAGCTAGGTCTTCACAAAGTTATGAATATGGAGAACCAGTCAATCTTTCAGAGCATAACATTTTGCTTACTAAGTTAGTATGGTTTAACTGCATGTTAGAGATGCCATCTAAATGGATATGCCTATACTTTCCCTCACTATTTGATATTTACAAATCTTCTGGAAAAAAATCATTAATTAATAATTCGCCACTCAAGGCCAGTCCTGCGATAATCATTGGAGGTATAACAAAATTCTATTTTAAAATAACTAATTTAAGTTTTAGCCATTCAAAAGATTTCTGAAAATGTGCAAGAAATACTGCATTATAAGAAATTAATAAAAATAGCTTATTTGTAGAAACCATTAATACACTTTTTTTAGTTATTTTTAACTTCTGTATTTATTTTGTTATTCATGTGCTGCAGGTGTTAATTGTACATTCTTTGAATTTACTTATGCAGTTATGCCTATCCTGCCTTAGTGTCTACTATCTTTTCTCTTTTTTTTCTTTTTCTTTTTTCTTCAGTTAAACCTCTTCATGTTTAACTACAAAGCTTGCACAGAAATTTGTTTTAGATTGTTTCTGGCAGCACAATGAGCGCTTATGCCTAGGGGAACACAACATTCTACTCACTGTTCTGGTTTAATACAGTACTGTGCAACTTCAAGACATAGTCTTGCATAATAATTGAAGAATTTTTTTTTCCTCACCCTCTTTTCTTTTATTGCCAGTAATAGAGGAAAAGCTAAAGAGATAATTCTGTATAATATATTAATATTAAAACATTATTAAAAGTTTCATAAAAACAGCTCAGGATAACTTTTTTTCCATATATGCTTTACAAACTGCTTATTCATGGAGGCCTCATTTACTTCAATATAAAAAATAAGGTGACTGTTGCTGTGTACATAATACAGCTATCTTGCTTCATCAGTCTTGTACCTTGCCTATAAGAGCCAGGCTTTGCATGCTTACAAGAGTGTGACAAAGTGTAGCTTTGAATTCCACTCTGCCCATGGCACCCGAGAGAGACAATTTCTGAAACACTTTCCAAGATTTTTCAGTCAAATGTATCAGCTTTGGTGTTCAAGTTTAGTTTTGAATGCTTTCAATTAATAAAATCTGCAATTACTTAAAAGTGAAACACTTTTTTTCTTCTTTTTTTGCTTTGAGAGCAGAATGAGTTTACACAACATTTCAGTTTTCCCACAGATTTTTACTAGTATGTTCTGTTAAGCTATGTTGACTTCTGAATGATCAGAAAGATAAATTAAAGCTGTTGGAGCTTTGTTCTGCTGATACGATAACTCTTTTTGTGATCATCTTTCTGATGACATAATGATGAAGTCTGATGACGCTCATCATTTCTGATGAATTGTGTTAACTAGCATTCGTGTGTTAGTAGTCTAACTACTAGTAGTAGTTTGATTTGCTCTTTCTCAGATTTGTGATTCCTGCATGCTACCCAAGTGAGGTAAGAACACACCTACATCAAGCACTTCAGGCTCTGAACTGCAGACCCTCGAGCAAGCCCAGATTTGGAGGGTTTTAGGTAGTTTCCTACCTGTACGTGGCAGGAGGATGCGGAAAAGTAGCCTGGCTGCCTGTTAAGAAACAAAAGCATGTCTATTCTATTGCTGTTTTCTTCTTACTGCATACTTTTACCTTATATTTGCCCAGCGCCTATTGATGTAATGAGGCTTATGTATTTTCCTGTTTATAAAATACCTTGAAATCCCCCGGCAGAGCATATATGTAAGTGCAAGCTGTTCTGTCTCTGGAAAAGGTCAGCAAATCCATCTCACAAGTTAATTTGAGGATTTTACATTTATCGGTAGATGTTAGAAAAGGGAATCTGGCAAATATTTGCATGCCTTCTGTGCCAAAGGAGTGCAATCCGGCATGTTAGATTTGATTTGACTTTATAGCCATTTCTCTTTTTCACCATGAATTACTTTTGCTAATCTCCATTTTATCACATTTTTTGCTTCTAACACTATGAATTAATGCAAATGCTGAAAAATTATTATTTTTTTTTTAAGTGGTCCACTTGGGAAATATCTTGCAAGTAGCATTTTTTTCCTGCTTTGTCACAACTGTAATTCTTCCAGCTAACCCTTAGTTTCCTTCTAAATCATAAGAATACAGGTGACCCTTGTTGTAGAGACGTTTTCAAAAATGTTGTAAATAATTGTAATAGTGTAAAATTCTCATTGTAAACTGATTTTTTTTTTAATACTAATATGATAGATAAGGGATTTTAATCTTTTCTGCTTCATTTTGTTGTGTATTTACTGCATTTCCTGGAGGATAGAGATTATTTTTCATCTCTTCTCAAAGAAATAGGGTCTTTTAAGTAAATGACTTTGCTATAAGTTTGACTCCTATTAATACTTGATACTGCAGGGAGTTGCATGTAGACTCCTTCATTATATTTATTTCAAGGAGTTATATTTTGGAGGTTGACTGCAAAGAATAAAGATTATCATAGTCTTTCATTACAGAAGGGTTTTAGAAGGTCTCTCCTCTAGAATATTCTTATTGCTGTTCAGTGGGAAAACTCTCAGTTTTATAACTGTTTCTGTGGAGCATTTAAGCACTTTAAGAGGGGAATCCATGGAATTCCAGTTCTGTCAGCCAACATTGTAGCTTCAGGGCTTTTTCAGTCAGACGATTTGGATCTTGGAACATGCATGCATTTGCTTAACTTTATTCTGGGCACACTCATCTCAATGAACTGAGGTGAATGCAGTTAAACATATAAATGCACACAGGCTCAGAGCTAGAATTAGGTTAATATCCCAGTGTCCAGTAGTTATGGGAACCACAGTGTAGCAAATGGGAAGATAGATTGCTGCTGTGAAGGGTGATGGAAAAGTTATGTTCTCTGCAAAATTTAATTAAAATGTAATTATAGCAGCTTGGTCTTTTTTAAACAGGGTAGAAAGTTATTAAGGGAAAAATAGTCTCTTTGGTGGTCTGTACCTTTTAAATGTAAAGATTTTAGGTATTTTTACCATGTACAGGAATGGGAGGCCAGTGTTTGGGTAAGGTTTGAATATAGCTACTAAACAGACTCTGGCAGCTCCACTCATATTGGCATTGAGCCTATTGCTCTCTGTGCCAGGTTCCACACCTAATGGTTCTGCTGAAGCCTGCACCTGTGCTACTGCTGAACGTGATTGATTATCCATGGATTTGGAACATGGTGGCATTCAGCCTTGAATGGATCACATCAGAGACATCACAGAATTTTTGCTTCTCTTCTAGTGATTTCAAAAGATTTGCTAATGAGCAGCTATGTGTGTATATACAAATATGTATATTTTTCTGTGAAAGTCTGTGAAACAATTTTGATATAAGCTTGCATATATGTAGAATATTAACATAGTAAGGAAAAAGGGGGGATGCAACTGAATGATATGAAAATTTCATGTAGCGTAAAGTTTGGATGTTTGAAATACAAATTAAAGCTACAGGGGAGTTCTGTTAGGGCAGGTCAACAATGATTCGGTCTGTGTGTTGTACTATATCCTCTTTTTAGCGAAGTATACTTTGCAAATAAAAGCTGAGAAATTTATTTAAAGGAACAGTTTACACATGGCAGAAAATTGAGATAGGTGCTATTTTCACATTTGTTTGTGTAGCTTGATAAATTTAATATTTCAGATTAGGTAAAGGAAAGAGTCCTTAATAGTGCACAAGACTTTTGCATCTTGAGGGTAATAATGTAAATATTTGTGAATGTAAATAATATAAATTGTAATGTAAATAATGTAAGGTTGAACAGCAGCTGAAAGAAACAAACAGGCCATCACACTGACAAGGTCAAACTTCTTTCCTAGTTAACATAATTTTTGTCTAAAGATTGATATTAGACAAATGATTAGTTTCAAAAAGAAGCCAAGGGCAGCAGAATGATTGTCATTCAAAGCATATAATGTCTATACATAGTTATGTACGAAGTGATGCAGGCTCTGTAATGTTGTTGCGTGACAGCAGAACATGGTGAATGTCCACAAGAAGGCACATGTTCCAATGCAAACTCTCTGTTTCATGATGGATGTTATAAAATTAGCCAGTGAAAACACTTGTAACTTAATAAAACAATGGTTTGCCGGAAGGAAGTAGGAAGACTACTAGCGCTGCATTGCCCCGTACAGCCTCTGTATTTCTATAATGGAGCACCTTGTGAAACTTTATCCTTAGACTCTTTGTCTTGGTTCTTGAGGTATGATCCACCTGGAGATCTGTTTCAATTAGAGATTTATATTCCTGCTCCTCTATTTTTCTAGTCATGCCTGTGGGGACAGGGGCTTTCAGCCAGCTCTCTGGGTAACAGCAAAATGTATCAACTGACAACAGTTGTAAGTCTAATTCGATGAGTAGGAAAAGATGCTGCTGGATGCCAGTATATTGTAATGTTTGGAATGCACACATAGTGTTTGTGCTAAATTGTGGTCTTCATCTTTGTGCTATTATGGTGCATTTAGTTGACTTGTTTTAACCTCTCATGTACAATTGATTCACATAAAGTAGATTATTGCCTTGACTTTCAAGCTTTCCTAGGAAAAATGAATAAAATGAGGTCCAATCAAAGCACATCAGACCCTCTTAGAGCATAGCTTTAGCGTTTACAGCTCTTATAAAACTCCCCTAGAGCCCTTTTAGAGGCAGCAGAGCTGAGTTTCCTCTCATAGGTAATGACCTTTTTGTAATTTAGCCTTTCCTGAGAGTTTCCAAACACACTGCTTTCACTTAACTGGATGCTTTTTCTCTCCACTGAAGTCAGAAATTTATGTAAATGTTGAGTTCTCAGTGCAGACTTTTGATGCATGCAATATTTTCTTGAGGTTTAGTGGTAAGACTTGTTTTCACTGAAGATCTAGGGAAAACTTTTAAAGTTGCCATAAGACTTTTTTTTCCCTCTGAAAACTGAATTCACAACATATAGTTGACTTTTTCTGAAAACTTATATATTCAAAATTATTTAGTAATTTTTAGTATATCCCTCTTTGCCTGTTTGCTGAAATCTATCTTTTAAAAAGCAGAAAATGCAGAAGGTCAAGCTTCAGGAATTGTTACTTAATTTATAAACTTACAAGTGCTTCAATGTCTAATATTAATACCCTATTTCATAGTTCTTTTGCATTATATTCCGTAGATATTCAGCAGTGTCTAATTTATCCTTAAAGATTCCTGAAATTTTTTATAATTTTGTCCCATTTATATATTTCTTTGTCTTTTTCTTTAGCTATCTTTTTATCTATCTTTGGCTTTATCAGCATTTTGTGAATTTAGCATTTAAGAAAACTGCAATAAAGTACATATATTACACACCATTTGAAATTTAAGAGCTTTGAGCAGCAAATTAACTGACAGAATCTGGAGGTACCGCATGCAGTGATGTTAGGTTAAGGTTTATGGGGAAATTCTGACATAATTCATATTGCTTTTAGATGAAGACAAGTAGCATTAGCCAAGCTAATGATCCCAAAATCAACATGCTGTGCAGATTAGGCTGTCTTGGGATATCAGATGGTAAAGAGTTGTGGTTCTGATTGTTGCTTTAAAAAATAATAAGAGGAGGAGGAGAGGGAAAAAAAAAAAAAAAAGTAAGTGTCCCTGCTGTGTTTGCATGACCTGTTGAACACCTAACAAGCACAGCGTTTCAGAAGTCTGTCCAGCAAAAGCTCTGACGGTGCTTTTTCAGCTCGAAGGACTGCCAAGTGACTTTCTCTTACTGGGCCCAAGAAAGAATTTAGGAAGAAGGCACAATGAATTATTTTCCTTCCTAGCACCTTAGACAACATACGTCAAAAAGCTACCTTGAGTTACTTCCTTGGAAAATGCTGTTCTCCATTTCCCAGAATTCTGAGCATCCCAGAATGCAGTGAGTTTGATGTAAGTGGATAGGTTTTTATGAGATAAAGGCAAAGAAAATTGTCAAGTGGCTTCATTCTCTCAAGATTCAGTTTTTGAATAGAAATATCAATGAGGTTTTTACTCATCATACATTTTTTTCTCTCTTGCTCTGTGATTCATTCTCATATCTGTCGTTCTCATGTGCTGCTAAATCTGTACTTTGATTCCGTGTGGTGTCAACACGAGCAAGTTGTATTCTGCTAGCTTGCAGCCTAAATAGTTGGGTATCCTATTACTGTTCTTCAGTGGCTTCTTCTAAGATTAAGTATATATTGAGCCATAGTATTTCTTTCAATATCAAAGATCAAGAACATTTAAATGATGTTTGATTTAATCAGTTGTTTGGCATGGTGTTTGAGTGCTTATTGTACAATATTTATGTGAAACAGGAGGAATCTTCAGGCCCACTGATGGTCAGTAGCTGTTCCTGTGAGCTAAGCTGCAATGATCTCAATATTTTACCTTTATCAGAAGAGGATGAACCACAGAAAATCCTTCCTGTCATCTGGAAGTCTAGTATAAAACATAATTCTCTGGATTTCAGTGAGTCTCGCACAACTCGGTCATTAGAAAAATAATATTATTAATTTCTGAGGAAGTATGATGTAAGGTATTGTAAAGAGTGTTCCTTTGAAGAATGTTTGTGACATTTAATAGCCGGTCTGAAGATAAAGATATCCTAATTCAATTATCTGTATTTATATAACTGCCGTAATGGAATATTTCCAATGCTTTTTCATGAAGATAACCCATCTTTATTTTATTAGAAAGCACTCCAAATTTACTATAATACAATCATTAAAGTAGATTATTTTAAAGGTCATACTGATGCCTGTACCTTAACTCTACAGTTTTCAAATTAAAAATAGAAAAGCAAAATCTTAAATGAAATATTAAACATACCTCCAACTTGCTTTTCTCATTTATAGACCTGTCGTATTTGTAGAAACAGTCCCAGGACCACATGCATGATCAAGTTTATCTTCTTAACAAGTCACTGTCTTTTAGGTGAGCTGCAGTAACTAATTCTAAGCCTGCAGTTGGCTTTGCCTCAAACACGAGTGATTGATGCAAGATAAACCTAGGTTCATAAGGCAATATCTTATTAAGCTACTGCAACAGCACTGTGACTTTAAACCCAAAGATAAATGAACTTTTCCTGAAAATCTAGTTTCATTATGTCATAGTGTTTAATACTGAGTAGTCTTTAGATACTTGAATTTGTACAGGTGCCTGGTGGAAGATTTTTAAAAAATGCCTAAATACATTACGTTAAGCCATCTAACTTGCTTGAAAATTTGACAGATAATTTTGAAAATCTGCTCCACTGTCACTCAGGTGCTTTGAAATTTTTTGCTTTTCAATGCCACATCTGTATCAGCACAACTAGAGAAACTGAGAAAGGTCAGCAAAAAAACAAAAGAGGAAAAAATACTGAAATCATCAACTAAAGGCTCTGAAGGCAGCATTGGAGAAGGATTTGTGGGATGATGTTTGGTAGTTTTGACATCAGCACAGTTTATATTTGCCTGTCTGTAAATGAATTTTGAAGATGTTTTTATAATTTGTTATTTATTTTTGTAGAAGTTCTTCTTACACAGACAATTTAATTAGTTCTTAGCTGGGAAATTTTAATCATTTTAATAATACTGTTGTCCTTCCTTTTCCATAGCTAAGACGTTTGGAAGTTCAAGAAAATCCCTGCGTGGTTACCAATGGTTTTCAGGTTTCACTGCCCATTTTCTTCCATCGGAAGGCAAAAGTGTTCAAGACGCAGCAAAGGAAACATTTTCTTTTCTCCAAGGTGTTTATTCAGTTTGCCTACTACCTGTTTTATTAATGATGGTTTTGTTACAGTATTTTATTAAGAGTCTATATTCTCATATGTTCTTACACTTTTAAATGTGATTTGTTGCTCATCTTTAGCTGGGATCAGCTTTAATATTAAACACATTTTAATTCCTCTCCTTTCTGAAGACCATCAAAGCCAGAGTCGTGTTTTTATTGCTGTCACAACACTATTTTCACAGTATTTTTACGCTTTTTAACTTTCTTTCAATAAATACTGTGTGTGAGTGTGCACGTGTGCTATGGATACTGTCTACTTGCTAAAGCACTCTCGCAGTTACCATAATTTAAAATTAAGTTTTCTAGAAAGCTGTTGCCGTTGCACATTTTGGCATCTGGGATTGGGTCAGCAGCAGTAAATCTCAGTTATATACTTAATGTAAAGGAGAAACTGCTATCTTGGGAATCACAGAATCCAGATTTGTTACTATCCCCCTCTTACAAGATATTGACATATAAAACAAAATGTTCACATTTTGTTTCACATCTTTCTTCATTTTAAACTTTAAATAAAGCATGTTTATGCAAGCTTCTTTTTCATTCATAAAAATGGAAATAATTCTTGGTATCTGAATGGGCAGACTTGTATTCTTGTTCACGAATTCCCATGATGTATTGTTCCATAAAATCTTTGTTTGGTTTGTGCAGCTGAGTTCATGACTGCATATAAAATGATAAAGAAACCCTAGCAATTTTTAGGTAGCAGGGAAGTCATACTTTGTAGAATGCCCTTAAGCTAAACTTTAATAGCTTGAAAATCAGAAAGGTGGATGTAATCAAGCTTTTAGTGAAGGGCAGCAATATTTAGTGTAAATCTTCTGGGCATAATCTGTAAATTGAAGCAAAAGAGCTCTGTTACACTTTATTTGGTTCTCATTATATTTGTATGGAAATCTGCTAGTACAAATGTTATATATTTTGCGTTAACATCTGTCAGAAAAGAAGAGGAAGAAGACTAATTGTGTCTCTGACTAGTTCAGTAGCCTATTGCTTCCAGCAAATCACTTGCAGAAGCTTGTATTGTACTCTAACTCAGGAAGAAAATGTCGTTTTCTCATTCTTGGTAGTGTTGTTTTTACCTTTCTGGAGGAAAGTGTAGAAAACTGAATAAATTATGGTCCTATCATATGAAAGCAACACAATATGCTGTTTTTGCTTTTCTTTTCTTCTTTTGAGAACTTGACTGATCTGCGGATGTGTGTAAGGCTTTTCCTCAGCTCATATTTACAATCTGTATAGGAGTTTGGTATTTTAGGATATGAGAAAGAAATAGGCACATTCCTTTTAACCTTTTCTTTGTGGGGTTAATTGGTTTAATGTCCTCTAGAGAGGTGAGTGTTGCCAGAAAGGCTTCAGAAATGGAAATCTATTTCTGGAGCATATGAAATTTCTCTGTAAAGTGAATAGATTTCTTCCATAAAACCATGGACCAGAAGAAAGGAAATTCAGTACATTGTTTACACTTATTTTCTTAAACTATTTATTTAAATTTTTCTTTTGGTAATTAGAAGATCACAAGGACTGCAGTGGTTAATGTAGAACAGCACCAGTGCAGTTATACCTTGGCAAAGCTCTACAGGCTTTAAAAGAATACATAGATTTTTACAACATGAGAATTTAGTCTAGAAGGCTACCTGCTGTAGGCAGTATTGATGTCTCTTGTAGCTTTTGGTGCTATTGCTCGAATCTTCTTTCTGTATGCATTCAGGTAATCCTGCCTTCCCGAGCTCTTCCCTCGAGCATTTCTTCTCTGCTATCATTTCTCCCTTGTTTCTATCATAACCACTTCTGTTTCCTATTGCTTTTCTTGTCATTTATAACTCCCAGTTTATATAGAGCTTATTGCAGTAAGATTTAAAAAAAATGGACTAGCATATAAATACTTGATCTTGTCTTTGAAGAGGATGATGGATTAAATGATCTCTTACTGTCTCCTCCCAGTTATGTACTTTTGTGGTTCAAAGTGCTTTGTAGAACTAGCTGTCATAGGCTGAAAAGAAAAAAATACAAGATAGAATATATGGATACAAGAAATTTGGACTACCACGTGTGTGTTTATATACATATATATGTATATGTGTATATTTACACACAAATATACATGTGTGTAATTATACACATACATATATATAAATATATGTGTCTGTAAATGTGTGTTTGTGCATTAAAACATGATATGTCTAAGCAAAATTTCATTTCTATTGAAGGTAGATTAAAATTAATTTATATTCCCTGAATAATTAGAAAATTGATTTGAAAAATAATTTCATGAAAAAATGAATATTATAAAGAGGTAGTATGTCCTATGTAGACAGTATTGGTTTATTATTACTTGCTTTTGTTGAACAAACACGAGATGCCTCTGCTGTCTTTTTATACATATTTAGAATGTTCTGTTTTTTACAACTGTATTATTTTTATCTTGC
Source organism: Crypturellus undulatus (assembly GCA_013389825.1). Classification (NCBI taxonomy): domain Eukaryota; kingdom Metazoa; phylum Chordata; class Aves; order Tinamiformes; family Tinamidae; genus Crypturellus; species Crypturellus undulatus. Next base: position 1,874,874 of record VWPW01021686.1, read on the forward strand.
AGCTAATGTGACTTCAAAGGGATTTAGATTGGAAGATATTACTTTGGTACATCTGTATATGAAGAGCATGAATGATTTCACTGCTATAAATTCAGCTTATGTGACAGAATTTGATTTGTGTCCACCAGCAAGGTAGGATTAGACTATTGCTATAGCGTGTTTATGATGTATTGTAATATCCCGTATTATTTGTACCATACTTATGAAGCTTTTGTAGAAATTTGTGTGTGTCTCTGACTCGGAAATATACTTTTGCTGCCTTTTAGGGCAATTGCATCAGATATGCTCAAAATGTCAGAAGAATTCAAAAACACTAGAGTTTGGAGATTCTTGTCCTAGTATTTTCTGTAAAGTTTTATATATGCTCTTATTGCAGTATAATTAGCAGTATAAAATTTTGCAAGTGTCAGTCCCATGGTTTGGGATTTTAGTGTTTTGTTTGTTTGCTTGTTTTTGCCTTGCTTGTACATTACCAGCCTGCCAATTACCTTGCTTTCTGTATAAAACTTCTGCTAGGTTTACAGACCTGCTTTTTCCACTAAAACATCTTCCTGTCCATTTCTTGGACATGTATCTGAAACTAAACCTTTCTTGATTCTTTTGAATACATTCCAACTTGCCTGCTTATGGCTGGCTGAACTACTGTACTCATTCCTTCCCCTTCAAAGATCTGTAGACCGTTGTTAATCTTCACTGAACTGTGACCTCAGGCACCCTGGCTGCTTACACCAGGCAGTGACACATGGCACAGAGAAGTTGGAGCCAGTACCAACTGCACCAGAATTGGTAGCACTGTTGCTTTCGGTCCCATTGCTGCAGAGAAGAGAAGGAATTGTCAAAATTAATTAAAGCATTAATGTATCATGTTCTCTAAAATGTTTTGTCAATTTGGAGTTACACAAATTATCTAAAAATGAATCAGGCTCTTTTCCCTGTTGTTTGCCTGAAAAGGTTTTATTCTTTATTCAGGCTAATAGCATACCTTTCATTTACAATTACTAGTCAAATTATTAGTAAGTTATCTGGGTAGAACTCACTACTTTGAATGGTTTTCTTAAACAAATTTCCATGGGTCTTTTTAATGTCCTTCCCATAATTTGCAAAATCTATGTTTCTATATTTTCCGTATTTTGTACAAAATGCAGCCATTTGAGAATGTCACAAAATTAAATTCCTACAGAATACAAAACACTAAAAATCTATATAGCTTATGTGATACAAATTGCCATCTGAAATAGAAACACTCATTAATATTCTCTATCTTAGATAAGACACCTTTTTACAGCATGGCAAAATGCTTCCTAATTGTGAAAAGATTCATATTAAATAAAATATTGAGTGGTATTTGGGTGGTAAGAAAAGTGGTAAGAAACGCCTTTTTTTTCCAAAATTATATGGCACATGCTGTATTATTTCTGTGATTAACATTGCCATAATGAGTTATTCTTTCTGTCCCTGTGTATATTTACTGCAAATCAATTCAGTTCTAATAAAATGGGAGGCAATTGCCTTTTAAGTTTAGCAATTTTTAACATAAAATGATATATATTCTATTTTTATTATGGAATATAAAATATAGTCATGAACTCTTAACCACAATATGGTTTATAACTAAAAAATGTTAAGATAATGGATACCATGATAGAGTCACATTCTCCTAACAGTCCCTAGTAGCTTGCGTGTCAGAGGAGGCTAAAGAAGAGAACCAGAAGAGGCTTCTTTGGGATGCTAATTGCAGGGCAGAATTACTAACCTGCAGAGGGGTGGATGGTTGGGCTTGTGTACCTTAAGAGTGCACATCTATTCCTAGCTACGAAACACACAGAAATGAATTACCAGTCTTTTGTATCTTAAGTCTTCTGAAGCCCTTCTGCAATTTAGCTTCCTTTACTTCTCATGCTGCTGCATGTCTTAAGCCTCCACATTTACATAGCTGGCCACATAGTCTTTCTTTGCTTCTTGGAAAGGTCATAAAATAGCAGCTAGAAAGATTAGGAGGCTGCAGGAAAACGGCTTTTTATGATTATTTATGTGGAACAAACAGATTTATGTTGCATTTTGGCCAAAAGAAAATTTATGCCGCAGTTTGCATGGCTGCATAATTGCATTATGCACAGAGACCTGGCTGTGGGAGTTCTCGCAAGTAATACGCTAGAAGCACAGGCTCAGGGGTGTGGATCTGCACTAAATTTGCAAAATTGTCTTGAAAATTTACCAGCCCAAGCAGAAAATGTACTCACCCATCCTTATGATGATGGTAATGAGGAAAAAATACTTCATTTGCATGGGGCAAGAGGAGAGAAAGGTAGTTTTCTTGGAAGAAACAAGAAGAGTTTTGTAAGATTGTATTATATGCTATGTAAATAAAACAAATAATTTTCTGTTAGCTTCCTGCTGGGAGCTAAATGACTTTTTTATGCATGGACTGCAAATGTAATTATTTTTCAGGCTTAGAAATGCCCATTTTTTTCCTCTGCTTTTTCACGGGGCAGATGCACCAGACTGCCTGTCTGTCCGTCTAGGGACACAGGATCTTCCCTGGAGCAAATGAAAGTGAACTTTTTTGATGAGTGCTTAAGTAGGGTTTTAGTTTAGTCATAAACGTGTGTATGTCATAACCTAATGTATAGTAAAAAATATACATTAATTGTGCATTATAACATGTGAGGAAACCGTGAAGAAACAGATGCTGCTGTTTAAAAACTGAGTTGCTAGTCCAGCTATTGGAAGGGAATTTGGTGACAAACGGGTGGGGATAAGAAGGCAATCCTGGTATAGACACAGAGTCTGAAGGCTGCTTAGCACTTCTAAATAGCTGCATGGTCAGGATTTCTTTTATATATATTTATATATATATATTTCTTTTTAATTGGCCATTGACTATGATATTAATTGGCATTGCAAAGTAGAACTTAACTTGCTAGAACTCTCAAATTGATTTGGAGATAACCATATGAGTACTGGTTACTGTGATGCTGTAGCTTTGTTATATGTTCCTCACCAAATGGTGCAACATATTTTCCATGTTTTTTGGATACTAAATGCTGGAAGTTGGTGCCAGCGAACTTTGACAATGCTAATTGTCTTGTGTTTTCAGAGTATGTGTAGAAACGCCGTTACCGGATGGAGTACTGTTCTGCATTGACTGCCTTGCCCAAAGGTGTGACGCTGCAGCTGATGACATGTTGCCTGATGAGAAACTGGTCATGCACGTCCAGAGCATTTCTCACTGGGCCCCTGCTAATATAGGACCTTACAGTCAGTCTATTAAGGTAGGAAATCTTTGTTATTTCTTATGAACTATAAGAGAGCATATTGAAACAGGTACGAGTTGCAAAATCTCGCTCCCTCCCATCTCAAAGTGGAGGGGGAAAAAAAAGCTTATATACTCTTTAAGAATTATGAAAACAGTCAACTGTCACAGGTAAATGGACCAAATGTTTCAATGTAAACATTGATCAAATTAATACAGCATTAAAACATCTTCTTGCTTACCTAGTAGCATTTTGAATTTTAATTAAATGTCTTAAACTTTCTGTTGTCCAAATTTGTGTATCTTTTCCTTACCAGCTTGCCTCTTGTATAACAAAAGCCCAGTTCAAATTACTGTGTAACACAAACTGTGATTCAAGCAACAGAGTATCTTGTCTGTTCTGATTCTTCTGAAATACCTTTCAATCTGCAAACTCATCTAGTATAATGCCCATGAATTGTTTTTTTTTATTTTTTTTTATTTTTTTTAATGCTAGTCTACATGAACAGGAACAGTGTTTTGCTTCAAAAGTTCATAGAGAACATATTTAACTGGCAGGAGAAAGTGTTGGTAGACGGGTCTCTTGAGGAAGCAGAAATTTAGACTTTTTTCTTTCGGTTTTATGTCTTTACTGTCATGTTTTGTATACTTTATTCTGAACAATTTGATCACAATTTTTTTCAATAAATGTATTTTATATTTTTATTAACTTTATATTTTTATTAACTTTTACGGTAAAATAGTATAAAAAGCATGCAACCTATGAAATATACGTTACAGAAAAATGCATAAATATATTAACAACATATTTGTGTTTGAAAATAATGTGATATAGATATGGGACTTATATGATCTGTGACGATTTTCCTGAATTTAAAAGCTTCTTTAGGAATGTTTTCAGAAACTTAGACTAAATATCAGGTAGATATTAAGCAATCAAGGTTGCCAGTAAAGTATTTCAGTATGTTGTGGGAATGAAACATGTTTCCAGTATAAATAAATACTATAATAAGTATAAATATTTTTAACTTTATAGTTAGCATAAGTGATTTGAAATTTTTGATGAAATGTTGATCAGTTTTGCCTGTTTGAGCACCATTACTTTAATCATCTCAAAAGAGTGAATGGTGAATACCCTTATGTTATATATTTGACTTTTCATTTGTTTGGCAGTTATTTCACAATTAAATTCTCATCTTTTCAGTCCATTGCAAAGTTGTTTGTTCACACTCAAGGATGGCCTTGTATTTTGGTACAGAATTTTCTTCCACTTTAGAGCAGACCAAGGAATGTAATACTCAGGATATTGCGAGTTGGGATTGATGTGCACAAGCGTTTACGTACAGAGCTGGCAGTTGAAAAGTGTAGGTAATCCATGCAAATTATGGTATTCACGCGTCAGGCTCAACAAATCACTCAGCAGAGCATCAGTTTAATTCTGTAGGAACCTTGCAGGATGCTGCCAACCGTACCGTGAGGACAAAAATTAAAGATTTGAAATATACCATGAGAATGTCCTTCTGACCTCAGTCTGGCAGACACCAAACAACACTGGCACAATGAAATTAGGTTCTAAATTTCATGCAGAGTATTTATAGCAAAATCAGACATTCTTCCTTTTCTGAGCATTAACATTCTTTAATAGTACTGCCTGTAAGAAGAAGATGTAAACAATTTTAAGATACAACCTAACTGATTTTCTCCTCTGTAAGAAAAAAAAAAAAAAGTGATAATTTTTTTTGGTTCACTTGGTGCAGAAACCTCTGTCAATCTTAATGTCAGCAAATGGATTATATAATACTTCAGAGTTATAGTTACAGCTATGCTGCTGACCACAGTAATGTCTCTCAAATGCCCAGGACTATGTGGTGTCAGGACATTTTTTTTTTAATTATATTGACTGATGTTATAAAACATGTCTCTCTGTAAACCTCATCTCACAGGCTAAGGAGAGATTAAACACTCCACCTTGCTCTTATCAGTCTTACAGTTGTTACTTGCCACTTTTCAGACCAAGCTGAACTTAGCAGGAGTTAATTTTTGCTGTCTTGCAAAGAATTTTGTTTTACCTAATATTTCTTTTTTTTCAGTTTCATTGACAACAAGAAAGTAGGAGACCTCTTTCAGCCTAAGAGGACCTGATCTGTAGCTCTAGGAATGCTTGGTAGTCAGGTGAAATGAGAGCACCACATTTGTGTCTGTTTTCCTTGTGCCTTCTGTTTATATATGGAAAGTTTAGGATCCTACTGAGAAAGAACAGTAAGGTCCTTGTGATCTCATGCTTCAAGATGTTCTTTATAAGTAAGTGTTCAAAGTACACCTTTCTAGCATACGCAGCACAGAGTTGCTGGGCCATTCTGTCTGTGAGTGTGTGATGCTACATGGTGTACCCTCTTCCAGCTCTTTGCAGCACAGTAAGCACCAGCCCAATTTGTGCAGGTCATTGTTGAACAATGTTCATGTTCAACATATGACAGGTCATGTGAACATATCACATATTTCTACTAAATGTATTTCATGTTTTTATTTCTCACTGTAGTTTGTAATATTATTTCGTCTTTTAATTCTGTTTTACCGTGGATTGGAGGATTTGTCAAGGTTTAAGTGTAACCAACAGGTTGTATAGATCCTGCTTTCTTATCTTCCCAAACACAAACCATAGAGCCATGTATCAAGGCCTGAGACCTGTAGATGTACTGCAAAGCAGTGCTGCTGGTGAGAAATTTATACAGAGACTTTATTCGTGATTATCCATTCTGTGAGAATATTCCTTGAGCATTTATGAATTGTGAGCATAATTCATAAAAAAAAATAAAAAAAAAAATAAAAAATCCCGATGCAGCTGAAACATGATCCATAAATACTTATCTAAGAATGCATGGAGACTTGACAGTTTTTGCCCCAGACATTCTAATATGTTAATGCAGTTTAAAAGTTTATCTGTACTTCAATTTGTTTGTCTTGGCAAAGTTTCTTAATGTTTATCTATCTAGAAATGAACAAATAAACTGCCGCTGTAGAATTTTTGTACACTCCCGCCACAATTTTTGACACAGACATAATGTATTTTTTTTACAGATAATAGTATATATACATTTATGACTTGAATTTGTCTGCTGAAGTTTTTAGCTTATTTGTTCATGTGTGAAATGATGAAGTACTCGAACTGGTCCATCACACTGAATTTTTTTTTTTCCTGCTCCTCGTGACCTGAAGTATTTCTCCCTGCTACTGCCAAATCTCAATTTCTGCCATCCTTGAGGCCTCTTTTCAAAATTTCTTCATGCACACAGTCTCAATGCAGTAGCATAAACATTAAGAACAAAAGAGAGAGAGAGAGAGTATTCTTACTATCTTAATTTCAATGCTAGACCTCTATAATTTGATCAAATTTGATTTCTTTCTTCATGTTTATTTTCTCATGGATTTTTCTTTCCTTTTACCTTTTTTGGACATCAACATGTTAAATATTGTGGAAGTGATAGTGGAAATAACGATTCTAGTATCTGATTAAGGGCGTTGTTCTAGCGTTTCCCAACTAAGACGACTGAGTTTCTTCTCCCACAGTGAGATTGAAAATAGTCTAACACATCTTAGTGCACATTTGGTAACGAATGGTTTTGAAAGGAAGAGTTGTTGCTGGAAATTACCATTTGCGTTACATAACCCAGTAAGTATTTGACTGGTTGAAGTTTCCAAAAGCATGTTTAGCTGGATGTAGCAAGGTAAACAAAATGAATATTTTAAGGAGGAAGCTCACTTCAAGGTGCATGTCAATTGTCCTAGTAAGATGATCAACCAAAAAAGAATGAAGGAAAGATATCAGCAGAATTGGTGAATCAGGGACTGAAAAACTCTTGGTGAGGTTCCTAAAGGTATAGTTGACACTTTCAAAAACTAATTCATTTTTTTTCCCACATACATATAGCCAATAAATTGTTTGTTTTCTTTGTTTATTTTTGTGATTTAACCTCAATATTTTGACTGTGTGTGGTAATAGAAGAGGAGGATTTCCATGTGCTTTTACCTTTCTTTTTTGTCTGTTATTTGAGAGCCTCTGGCTCTTTTGAAATACTTGTATGAAAGTGAAATGTGAAAACAGCCTTGATTGCTTTCTCTTTTAGTTTGAATGTGATAACTGCTAGACATGACTGCAAGTTTTCACTTTTTGGATGTATGAAGTACTTGGTGAGATAGAAATGTAAAGAGTTTAACTTTCACAGGAACCTCAGAATTGCAGGTTCTAGAGGACAATTTTATTTTGAAAATGATCTATATTAGTGTTTACATATGGATTAGGGGTAGATTCAAATACAACTTAGAACTGGCTACAGCCTCACCACTTCTTGGCCTATGGGAAGAAAATAGGTCCCACTAACCTACATAAGGAAATTCTCGGGCTGGACTGTGCCAAAGCAGATTCAAGACAGATCTCACTCTAATATACTTTTCTGGGGAGGTGGGGGGGGAAAAAAAAGTCTAATATGAGCCCCTGGAGTTTTTGGTACCTCTGGAGGTTTTTCTTCCATTGTTTCTCTTAGTTCATCAGTCTGCCATGTGGAGACAAGTAAAGCAAATTGTGAATATCATTTATTGTGCTTATTTTTAATTATTTGATTTGAGCATTCTTGAGAGAGTTCTGAACTTTGTGTGTGCAAAGGGTTCCAATTTACATCATCGGATTGGCACATCTCCTTTGATGTCAGCAGAACTGTGGCAGTAACAAAATTGTTTACAATGTTTAAGAAGTATTTTAATAAAAATATGGTTTAGCAGTCCTTAAGCAGTCTTTACATAGTTAAAA
>VWPW01021686.1:1887930-1922262 GCA_013389825.1 Crypturellus undulatus
AACTGGCACTGATAAACCAAACTGCTTTTCAATATTCTAGTAATCTTTTAGTCCTGTGATTACAACTTAAGCATTCTATGGTTCTATGGCAATTATTAAGGTTGGAAGGGACCTTTAGAGGTCTAGTCCAACCCCACTGCACATGCAGGGTCTCCTAGAGCATGTGGCACAGGGCTGCATCCAAGTGGGTCTTGAAGATCTCCAGAGAAGGAGACTCTACAACCTCTCTGGGCAGCCTGTTCCAGGGCTCTGTCACCCTCACTGTCAGGAAATTTTTCCTTAAGTTCCTTTTAATGGTTTAGTTTGTGGCCATTGCCACCACTGAAAAGAGGCCAGCCCTATACTCCTCCCTTGAGGTACCTGTACACACTGATCAGATCCCCTCTCAGCCTCCTCTTCTCCAGGCTGAACAGGCCCAGCTCCCTCAGCCTCTCCTCATAGGGCAGATGTTCCAGGCCCCTGATCATCCTCGTGGCCCTGCGCTGGACTCTCTCCAGCAGCTCCACATCCCTCTTGTCCTGGGGGGCCCAGAACTGGACACAGTGCTCCAGATGTGGCCTCCCCAGGGCTGAGTAGAGGGGCAGGATCCCCTCCCTCGACCTGCTGGAGACGCTCCTCTTAATGCACCCCAGGATCCATTGGCCTTCGTGGCCACGAGGGCACCCTGCTGCCTCATGGTCAACCTGTCGTCCACCACGACGCCCAGGTCCTTCTCAGCAGAGCTGCTCTCCAGCAGGTCGGTCCCCAGCCTGTACTGGTGTCTGGGGTTATTTCTCCCCAGGTGCAGGACCCTGCACTTGGCCTTGTTGAATTTCATGAGGTTTTTGACCGCCCAGTTGTCCAGTCTGTCCAGGTCCCTCTGGATCGCAGCACAGCCCTCTGGAGTATCCGCTACTCCTCCCAGCTTCGTATCATCTGCAAACTTGCTGAGGGAGCACTCTGTGCCTTCATCCAGATCGTTCAATTTATTAATTGAACAGGACTGGACCGAGGACTGACCCCTGGGGGACACCACTCATCACTGGTCTCCAACTAGACTCCGCACCGCTGATCACCACCCTCTGAGCTCTGCCATCCCGCCAATTCCCAATCCACCTCACTCATCAGTCATCCATCCCACAATTCCAGGGCTTGTCCAGGAGGATGTTGTGAGGAACGGTGTCAAAAGCGATGTACGTATACTTTTTCTGATAGTGGCAAAGCATATTCAAAGGCTGGTACCCTGCCATTTAGCACTTCAGTGAGGATATTTTGCAACTGTTTTATTAAATGTATGAATATTTATGTGTAAATTTACCTCTATATAAGGGATGAATCCCATTGAGATCTCTTGCCTGCATTCTTAAATTTTATGTATAAGTATTTAATTTATGGATAAAAGCTTACAAAACTGAAATCGCATCACATTCCAGGTAACTACTTGTTCCCTCAATTTGTAGCTAATACTTTCTAAGAAACTGAAGATGTATAACATGTGCTTAGGTGTGTGATAACAGTCATGCTGTTCCTGATTGTTGTGAACATTGCCTCAAATTTTCTAAGCAATATCTCATGGTACCTGGAATCCTTTGTTTAATTTGGGGTGGGGCGGGAGGGGGAAATCTATTTTTCTATAATACTTCTTTGTGAGCAACGTTGTTTTCTCTCATCTACTCCAAAGGGATGTTCCCCTGTGAGCATTACTTAGTATTAAAAGAGAGAGCCTCTTTACTGAGGTATCTGTAATCGCATGACAGACACTGTAAGCAGCCTTTCAAGAGATGAGAAGAGAGCCATGGCTCGAGAGAGCCATGAAAATCTTCAGCATTATTTTCCAAGATCCTATTGAATCTCTTCATCAGCCCACGATGTTAGTGATGTGCCGACCTTAGTCATATGCATCGTCTGGCAGCATCTTCCCAAACGAGAACGGTTAACGTAGCATTAGCAACATAGCAGAAACGATGGCTGTTAGCATATCTTTTGTTTTCCAGAGATTTGGCCTCGCTCGCTGGCTCACAACATCGAAGGCCACTGTCTGAACGGGGTCTGCCCTGAAAGGGTGATGCCTGCTCTGAGAACCATAAGAGATCTCAGTATACTTCCATGTGGTCCAGTTGCTTTCATCATAATTTTACAAGTGAAACTGGTCCACAACTATGCACTAAATTGAACTCTACCAAAAATCTCTAAAGGACAAAATTTTCTATGTTCTCAAGTAAGCTTTTCTAACAAAACAATCTCTTCATAATCTCTGTCATGATCCTTAACAGAAGCTCACAAAACGGTATCCAGAAGCTGAGACTAGGAATTAGAATTTGTCATTCTACTCTAATTTATAACAAAAAAAAAAAAAAAAGTAATTCCATTAAAAATATACAGCGATTTTATGGCATGCTGTAATCTCCTTTTCCTTCAGCCTCTATATGTTCCAGAGACTATAATCTACCTGTCTTTGTGTTTCTCCTAAGTGGTAAATATTGTTTCTTCCCCTCACTTTACTTCCTCTTCTAATATCTTCTCTGCTCCATAATTTTTACCTTTTCCTTTACCGATGGCACAATTGATACTTATGCAGTTGTCCTCCCCTTGCATTCAGCTTCAAAAGCAGTTGCATTTATTTCACACCAATTGCCCAATTTATTTCCTGTCAATGTGTCCATTAGTCATTCTTGTGCTGCTGCTTCATGTTCTGTTTCAGTGTATTTTAAGACAGGGTTCCTAATCAGGGCTCAGGCAACTTTGGAGAAAGTTTGGATATTCGCTATTGGCAAATTTATATGGGTCTGCTCTGCTGAATCTTGGCAGCCTGGCACTTTGGCACCTCAGATGTTTATTCCTCCTCCCCTTCCGTATTATTTTCATTTGTGAGTTTGATGCGTCACAGCCTGAGGGTTGAGCTGGTAACTGAAACATTGTCTGTTTCTCTAGAGGCTCAAATTTGTGATTATTGTGATGGGTCTGAAGTGCTGGTGTTCTTTCTTTTTGGATTTTCCTGAGGTTAACTATTTGGGAGCCAAGTTATGCCCTAGAGAATTCATTCCCACATCCTCTGGCATATAAGGAAATAACAGCATGGTTCTTTTTCTACCTGCTTTTCTGCTAATTTTAGGTTTGCCCAAATTGCATTTGCAAGGATGCTTCATATTGCTAGAAAACAGTCATGTGAACCAACCCTTTTTTCCTCTTTGCCTATTTCCTACAGCTGTCTATATGTCTATTTAGAACCCATCCATAGATATCTTCATCTGAATTCCTATTTTAAGTTTATATGAAAAGATACTCTAAATTAACTGATGATAGATGGTATCTAGTTACTTCTCCATCTTTGTCTCTTTATTGAACTATTTTTCCATTTTTCTACTGTTTGCACCCAATTTTTCTACTGTTTGCACACAAACATCTTTTAGGTATATCTGTATTTTTCCTGTACTGAAAGCCAGTTTAACCTTAACAGGTTATAATAAATTAATGACCTTCATGTCTATGCAGAAATAGGACTGAAAAAGTGTGAAACAAATTTATTTTTCTAATCAATACTTCAATACTCTAGTTTGGACGTCTTTATTAAATGCGAGACCTGTTTGCTTTTAGCTTTTGTCGTTGCTGAAAATATAGCCGTATGAGTTAGGGAATTGAAGCTGAGGAAAGGTGCTGCTGTTCAGACTACTCATTAGGAAATATCTCTGATTTCCTCCTCGCACCCTTTTAGTGAAAGCAAACCACTCATCTCCAAATCACCTCCCTGGGGCGATGTTAGCCAGCCTGCGTGGGTTGCGTTCGTGGCTTTTGGAGATCATCTGCCTCTTAAGGAGATAGATTATTAGCTATTTTCTCACCTTTTCTTTATGAATTAAGTGGACCATAAATCATTTCCATCCTTCAGTTTCTTTTGATTTGAGTTTGTTTTAGTAGTGTAAACACTTCAAAAAATATTCTTTCAGGACCGTTCGCGTTTAACAGTGCTGCGGTCCGTCGTGAGAGCTGCACAGCTTGTCTTACAGCTCTACACCGTGGTTCAGGGACTGAATGCCTTTTATGCTCTGCTTTTTGTCCTCCCACATTTTGCCCCTGAGTTCAACTGTACTGTTTAGCATCACAAATTCTGTGAATCTAATAAAAAACAACTTTGAAACGCTCAGAGAGAATTCTGTTTCAGAGAATATTCTCCGAGCATATTTTGTGATGAGACAGGACAGCATTTTGAAAACAAGCAGCATTTTAATCAACACGACTGTTGCATTTTCAGACAGTTTAAAACAGAAACGCCATGCTTAGATGTACATCTATGCCATGGGATTTACCGGTTTTATAACCACAGAGGGTCCGGAGTTTGATCTCTCTCTGCACTGGACAGCAATTTTTGACATCTTAGTTCTGTTTCTAAAACTAATCCAGATCTTTTTCAGGTGTTTAGGTGTTCTTCCTCCATGGTGCCTCATCATTTGAGGTTTATTTCTGGTTATTAAACTGTTGTTGGATCTAATGCTGTAACCAATAGCTGTGTTCCTATTCCACCTTTGCGGTGAGTTACTTCTGATTCAGACATGTTTGTGTACCCACAACCTGTGCTGCAAGGGGACTTTTTTGAATATGTTGCTTCCTGAATATGTTGCACTGAAAAAAGACTGAGGCTTTTGTAATTTGACATCAAAATTCAGGATCAGGATTCAAAAGTTAGGATGTTGGCTTTAAAGTTCTAACCCAGTTCATGTGGGATGATATTCTTAGAATTCCACACTTACTTTTAGTTAGGTAAAATAATTTTACTGCCATATGTCATAAAATATATGCTTTTATATGTTATGATCTGTTTGTTCTTTTTCCAACTGGAGACGTATATCAGTGCTGAATATTTTTTCTCTTACATCTATTAGACTCTAATTGCAAAGTGCTACCTGTTAAGTGTAAGATGATTTAGTTAGTATTAGGTAGAAAAAAAATTTTTTTTCCTAATTATTTTTTGTATTTATTTTGTTGCTATTCCCCTGCTGAGAAAGGGGAATTCTTTTTCTGGAATGGTGTAATATTTATTTTCTTTCTTTTTTTTTTCCTTTGCTATTTTATACCCTCAGTCTGGTAATTTGAGAAAGAGAGCACACTTTTGTAAGAAACAAGCTTGCTTCCATAAAGTCACAGACTTTATGTGGTAAGGTCTCTGTTACATTAGAATGCATTTTGATTCCCGAGATATTTGAAATGAATTGTATTGGTAGCAAACAGCAAAGAAGCATTTGTACTTATATGGGTAGATAGTCAAAATTGTTCAAGTTCAAGTACCTGTCTTGATTGTAAATTATTGAAGGTCCTGGATGTTTGAATTTTATTTGTGCTCAAATCTCTAGTTTACTTTCAAAATATTTCTGTTTATTTTTAAGCCTAGTTCATTGTTTTGAAAATATTTATTATAATTCCGTGAAAATATACTTTATTGAATTTTTAAAAAAATACAAATTTTCGGAGATTTATGATATTAGATACGTGATGAGGGTTTTTTGCTTATTATGTCCATCATCTATGTACCTGGTGATCATTGATTCCTATGCTTATTTAATTTGCCAGACCATTCAGTAAATATATCATTAAAACCTGAGCTAGTAAATGAATAAAATTATATTTGTGTAAAGAAGGTTTTTTAGGTAAATATGTACAAAAGAGTAATAATATTGATGTAAATGTTACAATCAACTAAAAAAGTAATGCTGCATGAGTAGGAAAGGAAGAGAAATATTACAGAGGACATGGGGAACAATGACTGTATCCTTTAAACATGTGTCTTGGCAGATGCTTTCATAGAGATTCTTAGAAATTCTACTGCTCTTTATGAAATACTCTTGGTCTTTATGCTTTTCATGAAATACTACAGTATAATGATTTTTTTTCAAATGCTCCTTTGATAATATTACCCATCTTTTTCTTTAATCAAGACATTTGATAAAGAAGGGTAGCTTAATCACATACCTATTAGGCAACAACTTTCCCATGTATATTCTTACTCTAATCCAAAATAATCAGAAGGAATAATGAAATCAGTGCTGTTTCCAGTCTCTGCTTAGTGTTCCTCTTATTGCACCGTGGACATATAATTGTAGTTCACTGTCAGAATTATTGTAATTCCAACCATTATGCATTCTTGCATTGGAAAATTACCAGAGCTACAGTGCATGTTAAATAGCAACAATTGCTGTTGCATCAGGCACTGGATATTGGTGGTACACCTAGTGCTGCCTACTTGAAGTGAGCTGTCCTTGTAGTCAGTGTGATTTTTCTCTTTACTTCAGTTGTCCAGGAGCTGAAAAAGGTACAAGGTGAGAGAAAAGAATGAAATAAAAAATAGCAAAGGAGAGAATGAAGAAGGAGAAGGTTGCAAAGGAAGAGACATCAAAAGTGAAGTGTATCACATAAAACTAAAGTAGACTTTTAAAAGGTTAAAGCTTTGGGTTGAAAAGAGAATGTTGGCAAAGGTCGATTAAGAAGAGGTTAGCTGTGGAATTATAAACAAAAAAAGAGATGAAAAATAAGAGAGAAAGTAAAACGAGTCAGACAGAAAGTGGGCAAAGTGGAGAGAAATGAAGAGAGAGAAGGAAATTCATCCTGCTGGAGATAGTTTCTCCTGTCACTCACAGATAAGTATTGCCTCTAGAAAGGTCAGTTCAGGCATTGCCAAATGACAGAAGTGATAGGGGAGAACCACATCATCTGATATAAGGTAAGTAAAAAAGGGCTGTAGATGTAATTTTTATCGTTGGTAGGACAGTGTTTACTTTGACAAATTTATGAATGCCCCCTTGAAATGCGTGGGGATTTCTAATGAATATGTACAGCTGTTTTTTTCTGCCATTTCTGGTGTCACAAATTTCTCACACCTAAATACTTGTTATAATATATTCTAAAGTTACTAGGATATGGAAATCTTAGAAAGAAATTAATATTGGAGGAGTTAGTGAGTTCTAGAATAGTAGTGTAGAATTAGCTAATGCATTCAAAAATTTTTGTAGAAAGTCTTAATTTACTTGAAAACTCTTGCTCATAAAACAGATTGCATCCTGATAAGGAAAACACAAGACAGACTTCTCTTAGTGAAGATGTTGCTCCTAACTCAACATTATGCCTACAATGGGACTCTTGTTTAAGATTTTCCTCTTCACATGGATGCTGCCTTTCATCCTGTAGTTGAGTGTTAGGAATTTCAGATCTGCAGCTTTTTTTCAGGAGTCGGTGCTTGGTAGTGCTTCCAGCAACAATAGGAAAAACAGCGTCAAGTTCTGTGTAAAGCTTCAGCGTCTCATTTTGGTGGAGGTTAAAGTTCCCATTTACTTGTGCTCCAGCAGACTACGTTAATAATTCCTTCCTTATCTCCCAGCATTTTCCTGGCATAACTGACAGCCTAGGCAGCAGATTTTTAGACCAGCCTGGTTTGCTCTATTTGCATTTGTTGCGAGTCATATGAAGTCAAATTTTTAGTTAATTCCCTTTTACATGGACAAAACTGTTTTACTGGGTAATTTCAGATTATATTA
Source organism: Crypturellus undulatus (assembly GCA_013389825.1). Classification (NCBI taxonomy): domain Eukaryota; kingdom Metazoa; phylum Chordata; class Aves; order Tinamiformes; family Tinamidae; genus Crypturellus; species Crypturellus undulatus. The sequence goes on from VWPW01021686.1 coordinate 1,895,430, forward strand.
ACCTATAGAAAGGGCATCACAAAGAGAAAAGAAAGCAGCATGATAAACGTTGTGACCTTCCAGCGAGGAACAGTATGGCATGCATAAAGGACGGCCGCATTAGTCGGCGGAGGGGGGCGAAGGAAGTGGGTAATTATTTGTAGCAGTGCTTTTACTGTTGTTGCAATGAGACAGACTAACAGTGGCAGCAGTCATTTTGCTGAATCAAAGTCCATGTTAGTCGCATTATACACTGCCACAAAAGGTTGTTAAGGCTGGTATTAGCATGTACCACTGAGGACATTGGAAGGACTCGATCTGTCACACTAAATCGCCTTCTTGCCCTCAACCATTGAAGTCTCCAGCTCCTCTGACATGTTCTTTCATTAATGGCCTGGCCTTGACAACTGATCCTAATTGCCTCTGAACCGCACTTCATGTATTATTGGTGTCTGCCTGCCCTGGTTCATGTCAACAAGCCGCAGCGCGCGCAGGGTGTGCCCGGTGCCTTTTGCTGAAATGATGCTCACATAGTCATTTACCTCTGAGGGCTCGGGTCTCGCTGCGAGTGAAGGAGAAAGCTAAAGATCTTCCTGTCTCTTCTTAGAAATACTTTAATGTGGATCTGTGCGATGCACTTATTAGGCGTGTATGAGGACTCAGTAAAGCATCAAGCCAATTATGCAGGATTCCGTTAAAGCGCAGACTGTAAACCCAACATAAAACTTGCCTGCGCTTTAGCTGCTAAGTGTTTGTTTATTCATTCCAAAAATGAATATTCAGCTTTTTCAGCTAGCGAGCGTGGCTTACACTTTGCTTTTCATAAATAACAATTCTGTGCTCCTCTAAAGCAATCGTGTAAGAGAAATATTAGCTATAATGTTGACAGAGGTCCTGTAGATTGAAATACCGTGACAATGCAAGAAAAAGGAAGAGATCAGCATCAGTGGAGATGTAAACTAAAATAAAAGCCTTTTAAAAATCTTAATATGCTCTCCTTCTGAATGAAACAGCTTCAGACATATTTATTTAATATATCAGATACAGAATTGTTTTAAAAGTGTATTTTTTATTTTATAAAATGATACAATTTTTCTAGATGCTAATTTATTTTAATTTTCAATCTTACATTTTATTTCTGCTTCTGAATTATGCAGTATGTTTTAAAATCTATAACATTGTATCTGCCTACCCAGAATGTTTTTATTTTCAATCATGGCTGTGATTTAAAGCTGTATCATTTTGTATAAGATTTTCTATAATTATCTCAGTAAACAAGAAGACTGGATAATTTCCATTTTTTTTTAACTTCATTTGTCAGAGGTATGTTTCTGGGAAACCTTTAAGCACGCGAGTTCGACCAGCGATAATAAAAAATAAATCGCAAAAGCTCCTTGGTGCTAGGTATCATTTAGCCTAATCTAGACAGTGACATTTGGGCCACTAACAGCATAATCATAGTTATTGCTACAAATTGCTCCATGTTTGAGTTTTAATGTTATAAGTAAATTATGCCACAGGATAAAATATATGCTTCTTTGGGAATTAAGCGTGTTTATTTCCGCGGTGCGGCCGCGGGATAGCAGGTAGGCGGCGGGCTCTTTCGTGCGGTAACAGTGCCACCTTGCGAGCGCGTGCGGAATTGCGGGCGCGGAGCCGCTGCCCGCTCGCGCGCGGGCGCTGCCTGAGGAAGGAATGTGCTGCAGGTTGGTTGGTTGCTTTGAGCCAGCGGCTTCATCTGCCCGAATCAAAAGTGCTCGAGATTAGAAATTGCCCGAAACCCATCAGTGAAACTGCTGTTTCACAATCCTCTGTGGGAGGGAGTTTAACTGCTCATGGAGCTTGCGTTCCTACTGTGACAGTCTGGCAGGCTGGAAGACGTCGGGAGAAGAGTCTGTGAATGAAATTGTTTTGAATGTTTTTCTGAAGATGTAATACCATTTCCTGCAGAACCACAAAATGTTTCTTCTTGTCGTTCTCGACACTCTGTGAAAAGCCTGACCCGGAGTTAAATCTGACACAGGAATTGCACAGGAGGAAAGGTTGCTCTGTGGTTTTAGGGCAGAGGTGGCCACAGCTGGGATTGGAAGATGAAGGGGTTTGTGGATGTTCTTTCACCATCATTCAATCAGACATCGTGCCCTTCAGCAGAACAGCAAGCCCTTCTGATTTTCTCGAATTAGGTAGATTAGCATGAAGCGCATAATGCAGGATGATGGAATTTGTCATAATTTGCATTGTCCTGGAAAGATTCGGTTTGATAGAGCGATGCATCTCAGAGCATGTCATGTCCCACGGGCAGGTCATAGAGGAAGCTTGGCAGAAATAATTTTGCGATATGTGCATCAGTTGTAAATGCCTCATAACCAATTTGTCAAAAAAAAAAAAAAAAAAAAGAAAGAAAAAGGTGGAGGTTAGGAGAGTTGAAGGAGGTGGGCATTTGCCCAAATGCAAGTAGGAGTTAGATGTGCTAGTGGTATATTAGACTCACGTAATTTGGTATAAGATGTGATTACGTGCAATAAATGAATACATAGACTAGATCGCTGACATGTTACTGGTGCAATTTTTGTTTCTTTAGTGTGCAAGAAAGTTAGAGCTTTCACTATTTCTCGTAAGTTCATCTATGAAAATTCCTTCCTTACAGAAATTATCAGACACAAGAGCTTCAGAGTCAGTTTTCTGAGTGATTGCATCTGACCTTGATAATGTTCCCAAACTACAGATAGAAAAGGATAATCAGCTTGTAGTTGACAAAACGGACATGACAGTGTTACTTATATGCTGCGGCATTTCTGGAAATAGGCATGTAGAATTCAGACAGGCAAGGGGAACACGCTTATTTACAGTAGCATAGCAAGAAGAAAAGGTCCAATGTCATGAATTGACCATGGTTTATTTATGGACCACCTGACAATGATGCAACAGTCTTTGATATTTAGAAATCTTTTCTGCCTAGGAAAATTATAACTAGTTCTCATAGGTTATGTTATTTATCATTTCAATATCTGGTTCTACTTCAGGAAGACATTTTGCAGTGTCTCCTTTATTTGTCTGTCTTTATACATTTCAAACAACAGATTAATGCCGGCGGTTCAGTAACACTGATCTTTTGTGACAGTTGAGCATTTGCGAGTTGAGGGTCTGATAATAAAATGAAAATAAAAAAGGGAAAAAAATAAAAAGAAAATTGTCACTTCTAAGGACTTAGTTTACTGTCCATGGAATGCAAATAATTCTTCATACCTGAGGTCGATAGTCAGGCTGCTGTCTTTGAGGTGGTTACTATTGTAGAATTCAGGTTTTTTGAAAACGGAATTACCTTAGGGCATGACTCAACATGAATAAATCTTTCAACACCCAGTATCTGGAAGAAAGATACATGTGAAACTAATCATACCGCACAATTAGAACTTGATCAAGAAGAACATCATAAAGTGGGGTTTTTTTTTTAGAAGTAATTATATCATGCCAGCCTAAAACATTCTAAATCATATTATGTTTGCAAATAATAGCTTTCTGATTTGTGAGGTTTTAATTATTCTTATACATTGTTTACAGTTCTGATTAAGTTTTCAAACAAACGGCTCTAGAGGTCGGGGCTCATGGTTGGTGTGTGTTGCCAGTGAATAAAAGTATTTCTGTTTTTTTTTTATTTATTTATGTTATGTTATTTTCCTACATCTTGTCCAATGATTACAAAAATTAAGATAATTTTATTTAATTGTAACTTCCTTATACTGTAATATTTAGTGCACTGTACACAATGAAGTTGAACAATCTTTAGAAACCTAAGTATGTTTTTATTATGCTGCTAGCTCATCTATGCTGGCTATATTTCTTAAGTGACAGAATAAAAAAACCTGCTTTTCTCTAATTTAAAGATGATTAATATTTTATTCTGAAGGCATACCTCAGTAACTTTTGAGTGAAAAGCAACAAGTGTCTCAGGTTTTCTATAGCTTCTTTTACTGAAGTTTCTCAGAAAATGGTTTGCACTGTCTGCTAGTCACTTTATCTTTGGTCATTTAGCCAGATTTCTGTGAGTTTTGAGGACTGATGGCAATGAGCGAACAGTCTTAGGCCTAGTAAATACTTTTTAAGAACCGTGAAAGAGAGTAATGATTGATAGACATTTCCTATGTTAGCTATTAAATATAGAAGTACAGCATTTGAAAATATGGGTGTAGAGATCAAAAACATGCAGAACTGATCAAACAGTATAACAGGTTGGAAGCTTTCCATTTACCATTACTTTTTAATGATTTGTGTGATAGTAATAGTAAGGAATATTTAACCAATATTTTCACATTAGATCTTGTGAATTTTAGTATATGGATTTAAAGCATGTCCATATTATTCTCCTTTTGACAGCAGGAACTGTGTAATAATATTTAAAATATATTCTGTATGTTACATTTTATTAAGAATTCTTCCAATGCTGAATAAAACTGAGTAGATAAGAACTAGGTGATACAACTTCATATAAGAGATTTTCTCAGTATTTGCCATTTCCATTAATAGGTATAATATGGTACCTATAGAAGCTGTTATCTTTTTACTTGGAGTTGAATTCAGATCTCTACTTTTTGTCCCTTTTGGGGGAAAAACAAGCAAACAAAACCAGTGTGATGATATTTGGTGTCACTGGCATTTGAATGGTGAATGTTCTAAAATGAATAAAATGCTGTAGTCTGCTGTATCTGAAGAGCATGATTTTTAGCTAATAGTTAATATAATGTGTGGGAAGATATTCAAAGTCTAATTCTCTTCTGTGAAACCATACCCTCATAAAACAACTACTGTCAAAGAAATGAGGTGATACTGTTTGAAAAGAAAGCAGTCATAAGAGGAAAGCTGGGGACTTTTTTTTTTTTTAATCCCCCTAGATTTATAAGTATTTGAGAGACAAGAGCACAATCTCCAAAGTGGTGGTTCTCTTCTATATTTGCACTGGGTCTTCCCATGCAGTTTTTTCTTGTCTTTCATATCTGTAAATCTTAAGGTAAATTAACATAGAGAATATTTCACAAATGTGCGTTAAATGTTATCCTTTGAAAATTACTCTCTTTATAAAAGGGTTTTGCTTTTTGGCTGTCAATGACTTCCAACATAGTTCATGAGCTTTTTTTCATGAGTTTATGAGTTTATTAGTTTTTTTCATGGCGGGGGCAGGGGAAAACCTCTATCATTCTCTAGAGATCTAGCATAATATTTTCTAAATGGATAATAACATAATATTCTATTGTTATAGTGCTCAAACGAGTTGGTCAAGAGGGGAGGAGACATTCATTTCCATCTTGCTAGGCACAACAAAAGCATGCTAAAGTCAGACAGGTATTGTGCTTTAAATTAGGCTGTAAAAAGTTGAAAAGATTTGGGGAAAAAAATAGAAGCACAGAAGTAAAGTCACTTGAACTTCTATATGTGAAACAGTGAAAATGGTAAAATGATGCTTTGAGTACATTTGGGTAAAACTAATTAGAGGAAAGTGGGAGTTGGAGCATCTCTGTACTGTGCTCATCCAGTTAAATTCTAGTGTGCTGAGTCTGTTGCCATATGAGCTAGCGAGTTTACTCTGTATTACATTGTGCTGAATTCATTTTTTTATAATAAATCCTTGTTGAGAAGCTGAAATTGGGACAGAGATGGTGAAAACCAAGGGATAGAACTGAAGGGAAAATAAGCATTGATAAGGAGAAGAAGCATTGATAAGGAAGTTCAGGAAGTCTATTTATTTCATCTATCAGTCGATTTATTTCTATTTCATGTATCTAGTAGTTTATAACTTTGTTATGTGAGGTGCTTATCGTCACCAGCATTACTGTTATTCTACTTTACAAATAGAAATACCCAGATGTGCAGAACAAAGAAACTGTGAAGAACTGGCCATTGTGGCCTGGTCTAGTGCCTTGCCCACTGGATCTCCCTGTATAAATAAAACAGAAAATAAACAAATGAAACTTCAACTATTGACCATAGCAGAAAGATAGCACATTTTCAGTCCTTCTAAATAAAGAATATGAAATACATACAAAAGAGACGCTGTTTCCAAAAAAGGTAGTATTTATTTATTGTATAACAGAGACGTAATTAAATGATTTTCTTACAAAGGACGATATTAAGAAATCAAGCACAGCTGCAGATTATATTATTTAGAAGTGTTATTCTGACGAATATTTGATAAATGACATGGAAAAGTGAGAGGCTATGGATATAAGTGAGACTTCCCATATGACTAGTGGTATTTTCCTCCTTAATAGATTTCAGACCAAAAGGAAGGAACAAGTGAAGATGAAGAAGTTGAATCAGGGCCCTCTTAGATTATTGGTTCCCTATCCTTACTAACAATTTTTATCCCTTTGTCTTTTCCTTTTCTGTTTATTGGAAATATTCTTTTAGCCAAAAAATTGGCTATCTTCATCACTTTAGGAGTATTGAGAAGGACTCAGCATGACAGTATTTTAAAATAAAAATCATTTGTTTTCAGTATACTCATAATTAACCAGTTGTATTCTCACATAAACATTAAAGTAATGGAAAATGTTTTATGCTGAACTATAAGTCATGCATTTCTCCATGGGAGCTTCTAGGTGCTAAAATATGGTCATCTGTAAGAGAGAGTCAATGCATAAGAGTGTGTACATGCAGAGGGGATTGAGTTTTTCTGAAAATGCGAGTTTGTGTAAAATAGAATAATGATAGTGCTCATTCTAGTCATCTCTTTTTCATTGTATTTATCATGTATATATTGGTCATTCTGTTTACTAGATGTTATTTAATAATTAGATTCTGCTTTAATTTACACTTACCTGATTAAGATTTGAGTGTAACATTGGTCTAATGCATGCCAAATTACAGTTCTAAACTGAAAAAATTGATATGCTAAGCAGTGGTAGGGTAAGAAATTTGTCCAAGCTATAAGAATCTTTTTACTGACTGTAGTCATTATTTAATCTGAATATTATTGTTTTCCATGAAGTATCATTCTGAAAATACTAGTGTTTCATGACTAAAAACAGATTCTAGAAAACAATGGGGTAAAAAATAAAGAAAGAAAGAAAAGAAAAGATCCAGGGAAAGGGAAAGATGAAAAAATGGTTCTAAAATAGAGGATAATATGCTCGAGGTTATTTTGTTCATACTCATCTTTTACTTTACCAAGAGATATTTTTGCATGATTTACTAGCTGCAATTAAGCTCAAGGATTACTGTAATTAATTAAAAAAGTAACAGTTTAATTGAGATTTATTTTTAGGATTTTTATTTATCTATTTCATTTTTATTTTCTAAATAGATTTTTCAAGTCCTAAATTGTGTAGGAAATTATTCCCAGCTATGATCAGTTGAATACAATCCATTAAACATCTAAGTATTGTTGAACATCAAGTTGAAAGCAATGCCATAAAAAGAATTTATAGTAACTTTAAATAAACGTGAACTACCACAATCACGTAGGCTTGTTATGCAGTAGGAAAGTCTTATTTGAGAAGCGTCAGTTTGCTATGTGTATACCACAGAATTGATGTATATTTGTATACTGGACCTGTCTGAGAAAAGTGAATGTGCGCCAGGGCCTTTGGAGTTTCTGTTCTGGTCAGGCTGCCAGGTATCTGGCAGATATACAGGATTTCATATAAAACAAAATTTATGGATAGAAAAAAATGAGTATGTGAAGGAAAGCACATTAAATTGATAGCCCTATTTATGCAACTGGGTTTTTTGCTCTTCCCCCTCATGTTCAACCATATAATTTTCTATCTTAAATGATATCTTTTGTTTGCTTGTTTTCATATTTCAGTTATTATGTATTTGGCTTAGAAGGGTATTAATTTTGAATGACTTGTTACAAAATGTAATCAAGTGATTACTAAGGTCCTTGTTAAGTATTATATCATTAGTCTTTTACTTTGTTTAGAAGCTCTACGTAGATCTTCCAGTGTATAAAACCTAATTCAGAATTGAACCAAAGGGAGTAACTTTGCTTGTCTCTTTACTGTGCTTTAAAGCAACATATATATAAATAACAGCTGCAAATAAAAGTCTCTTCTTCCAGCTCCCTGTAGTTTACATTGACTTGCATAGACTTCTAAAATTTATACCAGCTTGTGAATCACTGTAAGTTTCTATCCAGAGTGTTTTGAAGATTCAAAGGAATTTCAAGTAAGAAGCCAACTGTTCTATCCTCAACAATTTAGGAATCTGGGATTATTCTGAATTGTTTTTGACAAGAGAGAGACTGTTTTCTAAGCAAAAATGCATTTAGCTTTTAGGAGTTTAATAGGTCCAAAATGAGACATCTCAGTTACAGTCTTCTTTCAGCTTTATTTTTTCATGCTTGAGGGTCTCATTTCTTTTACAAGAATCCTCTATTAATATTGTAGTTTTTTTGATAGCAACACATATCATATCCATTTTAATATTCTGATTATCAACATGGCTTGACACAACTGTAGCTCAAAAAAGTAGTAAAAATATAATTTCATTGAAGTGCTAAAGAAAGAACTTCCTACTTTTAGAAGAGCTGGCTCTTTCATATGAAATTCCTTCTTCTCTTTATGTTCAGTTGTCATGAACAGCCATATTTGAACAGGCCATTATATTCTGTCATTATCTATAAGTTATTCCCTGTTCTTCTCTTTCTAGCTTTATTACAAATGATATCTTCTTTCAAACAGAAAGTGTAGACATGAGGTGAATCTAAAGTTAAAAGCTGTTTTGTGAGTGATCCAGCACGGCATATAAAGATCAATGATGTTTTTCAAAATACTGTAATAAGGTGAGGCTGTACCATGGGGCACCTCCAAGGCATAATTTGGCCTAAGATATTGAATCCGATCTTACTCTCTCAGCAACAATCTTCCTATTCTTTTTAATATTAGGGCAGGCATTCACTATTTCCATTGTAACACTACCATTTAAGAAATACATGTTTAGTATAAAGAAATAATAAATGCTTCTCTTACGCCCTCAAATGCAAAACTGTTGTGTTACATAAAATGTTAGAGTTACTAAAACAAAAAGAAAATGGTATTATCATCCTTCTTTGATGTAGATCATGCAATGAATTGTCATTATGTGAATTGAGAAACTACAAAGGAATTTTCAGATGAATTGAAAGGGACTCTTGATTAGCGTTTGTCTTGTCCATTTTTAAAGGGAAAAAAAAAGCCAAATTGATATAAATAAGTTTCAGCTGCAGTAACATTACAGATACTGTCTTTAATATGTGTTTATAAAATAAACACTGCGTGGAAAATCCATAAAGATGCTATATTTAAGCTGTATTTTAAAAAGCTGCATTTTCAGGCATGGAAAAACAGGTATTTCTATTTATAACCAGTGTTCTGGATTCCAGATGAAGTGCTCATATAATTATAAGAATTAAGTGTAGCAAACATTAATAATTTACCTTAATTTCACTCTGTTTTTTGAAACAATAATATACTTTAGTTTTTAACCATTTGAATTGCTTGAAAGTCTTTTTTTCTATGATGATGACTGAGGCATACAGATGTAAGAAAGTCATTTCTCAAATTAAAGAAAAAGACAATTAGGCATTATTTTTTTCACAGAAACACTTTTTACTTCTAACCGTGAAAAAAAATGTTTGCAAATAGGTAAGAATTGTTTTGCTTTAGAGAAATTTTTGTTCCAACTAAATTTGGACTAAGCTATCATTCATGAAGCAAGGGAAAAGGTTCCAAAAGTTTGTGCTTGCACAAACAAAACAGATACTAGCAGTGAGCAAGCTGGTCAAAAATCAATGACTCAGGGTAGCCATCAGATTTGGCTCTCAGAAATAAAATTTTGTGTTTTGGCAGATGAAAATGAATTGTTTATTTATGCACTACAAAGCATTAAGCTTTTTAACTGGAGTTAGGTTTATTTGAACTTGCATTGTATGATTGATTTTTGAGGAAGAAAACCAGCAAACCCAAACAGTATCAAGATATAAATTATGTATTTTATGTATCTAGAAATCATTATTATCTTTAGGTTCATCCATTTTTTACTGGGTGGAACAGAAAAGTCCAGTGCCCCTATGACAGAAAGAAAACCTTTTAGTTTTGCAGGGGAGAGAAAGGAGCTATCTGTACTTTCCTAGCAATCCCGGACTAAAACTGTTGGTCAGAACTAATGCTACTTTAAACTCTGTGTGTACTAGACTACTATAAAAGTCTACTGAGACCCACTGGTTTGATTAGCCAGTTTAACTTTGTTGTTATTTTCTTGGTAGATGGTCATGCTAAATTGAACTTTGACAAATGTTGTTAAATAAAGATATTTTCTGGATGTAAATAGATCTCAGGCCTTAGGAAAAGAGCACATGGATATTTGGGTCTGAGTCTGCAAGAGCAGTAGCAACAGTCTAACAGTAGCTGGGTGCAAAGGCTTTGAATATTCCTACGCTGGAGGGATTACACGTTCTTCACTCGCGGTAGTTTTGGGCCATTCTGTCATGTGGAAGAAGCTGTTGAATTTTATTTTGTCTTTGAAGAACCTCAGTTAAGTCTGTCTGCACTTCACACAGTGTAAAGTTCAAACTTCTTGTTTTGGAGAGAGAAAAAAAAATGGCTAATCTGAAAAGTAACTTTTTCCTAAATTCTGAGGAGGCAGGCCGTTTGAGTTCCCTAAAACAAATCTAAACATTAGATAAAGACTGGATTTTAGTTGCCTTCATTGGTTAACAGGCGATTCATTCTCTCAGCTCTATCCTTTAAATTCCTGAGAAATTAAGATTAAAATTCTTGGTTTGGAGTGTTCTCTTTTTTCACTTCTATCTATTGGAGAAAAAAGGGAAAAAAAAAAAAAAAGAAATGTTGGAAAAAATCTCATTTTGCCTGTGCAATAAGTTGTGTAGTTTTCAGAATGAACCATTACACGTTCACACAATGTAAATAAGAGATGGATGCAGGTAGAAATTTCAAAATTTACTTTTTCTAACTCCTCTCATGAAAAAAATCTCTTTTCATACTGAGTAGACGAATATAATAATTTAAAAATAATTCTTGATTATAAGTAATTTAATAAAAGTTCAAAGTTGATGTCTGTGACAAAGTTTCTATATTGCTTTTCTAGATAGCTAAGTTTAGGCACTTGGTCAGCTTGGGGCACAGTAAGTTTAAATGTAACATCCCATTTTTTCAGAAAGTATACTGGCCACAGGTGTCAGGAAAATCTCGACTGAGAGTGAATATTTGATCAAAAATATGTATTTGATTAAATTAAAAAGTGACCATTTCAAAAGTAAATTTTGAAGCAATATCTATAAACTACAGCTCCTCAAAAACAGTAAAATAACTTTTTGAAACTTGCTTCACTTATTACTGTAATTTGTATGTGTGCATATATTTCAGCTATACATAAGTATATATTTTACGATAAAAGTTCATAGAGCTTGGAGCATGCATTAGTGAATTTAATGTGGGAGTGTGTTCATATTAGCACGTGAATGCTAAGCCTCCTCCTAAGGTGGCTCGTTTAGAACCTTAGTATGTATATATGCAACATAGGGTGTATATATATATATATATCCCTGTACTAATGAAGCCTGAATAGTTTTGGTGTGTTAAATAATTTTAATCACATACTGCTTATAATACATTGATTAGCTACAAAATATTGAAGCTTTAATGATCCATGTTTCATCAATGTTAGAATGTAGCAGCACCCATCATATGATGTTATTCAGTATGACAGTTACTCAGTTCATACTTTGAAGAAAATATTAAAGCTAATACTTAATTTGTACTCTAGGTAATGTTTCATGATTTTCAGTTGGGATGATTTGGGAGTCCTGTGACCCCAGTGGTTCCACTCTATTTAGCACTTGTGAAGGATTTCTGTCTCCATTTGTTGATCTTTCAGCTCTTCAATTTTAATTGCTGGAACAATAAATGAGAATATTTTTTCTTCTCTTAGTTTTACATCTACATACAAACAATATGTTTGTATACAAGTAATAAAGTCTAAAATATAGCAGCTCACAGAAATTGTCCTCCCAAGTGCTTTATGTGAAAAGAAATGCAGGGAAAGATTGTCAGGATTGCAGATTTATTGGACCTTTATGCGATATGTGTATGGTTATGCTAGTGTACAGTGCTAGGCTGTACTTGCAATAACTTTAAAGCTAGGGAAGTGACTGCTGGATTGACAGGATGAAAGCAGCAATAATAAAAGAGAGGGGGAGAAGACAACATTCATTTACAGCTGAGACACTTAAAACTTGCTTTTACTTCCTCCAGGTCATAAAGATATGGAGGGAATGTTACCTGACAACTTTTGAGTTTTCGATCAATTGCTCTGTAGCCTTCAGTGGAACACTTTCAAAACCTCATGACTTAAACCTCATTTATGACATTCCTACTTATTTTCATTTTGATGATTCCAAAAGTGAAGGAGATAGTATTGTTTGTATTTGAACGGTGATAAAAATGCCCATAGCCCTTCATGAGCAAATAAACAACTTTTTTGAATCTACCACATATGGTTAAACCATGTAAAGTGATATTGAAAAACAGTCATTAATACTCCCTTTGAAGGCTTCTCAATTCATTTATGTAAGACTGTAACTACTTTTTCAGTAAGGATAAGAGCAAGACAGTCAGTGAGGAGATCCCAAATGAGAGCACTGAAGAATATTGTCCTGTGTCTTCTATTACAAATTCTTTCTCTGGCTTTCCTGCTACTATCAACGCTTCGTAATTTCCACTGGGTTAATAAATATGTGTGAAAATATGGAAAAGCCACATGCACTTCTGCACTTATGACTACCATGATTTGTAACTTAGCTCAGAGTGTGTCTGACTAACGTATTGGCTAAAATAGCAGCTATGCTACGGCCGTTTCAGCTGCTATCACTGTCAATGCCAATGAAACTGAATGGGTGTAATTAGGAGATATTTTTAGGAAACATACTTTATATAGACAAGACCTTTGAGGGCAATAAATTCTAGGACATAGGGAAGGATGTGTAATAACAATACTTTTGTCTTTAATTAGATGTTTCAATGTCTAATTAGAAAGTTTCAGGGGTTCCAGTGCTGACATCTGTTTTGTACCATACTAGAAAAATAGTATAGATTTTCATTCACTTTTCTTTTTCCAATTTGCTCTATATTTTAATGGTATTTTCATTTTGCAGAACTAAAGAAAGAAAAATTTTACATCACCTTGTGTGCCTCATATATTGTATACCAGTTCTGCATCTAGAATAGAGTTATAAACTATGGTTGCAAACTAGGTTACAAACAAATTTTGCCTAAGGCATAAACCATAAATTAAAGTAATAATCATCTCTGTAAGAGACAACTTTTTTTCCACTGTTCTTTTAAAATAAAAAAGAAAGTAGGTCAGAGAAATTTAGGATATTTTAGACTATGTACTGTATTGTATTGTTTGCCAGTACCTAATTTACAATTACAGAGCTGCATGAATATTGAAATGATTCAGCTTCCCATTATAAATGTATGTGGCAGTTTGGTTGTTGATCAGTTTATGAAGTTAATGCAAATGAAACTGTCTTCCTGTCAGCATTTGAAATATATAATGCAGTCATGTTGTATATTCAGGGACAGGCCATTGACAGTCAATTAACAAGTTTGATTGGTATGTCAACTCATTCTTTTGAATTGTTAATAGTATGTTAATAGCATTCATTTCTTTGTGCAGTCCCATTTGCAGCTTCACAGTTACAGCTATTTTTTATGATTCTGAGTAACCTAAAATAGTGCCTTAATAATAGATTATTAAACACCTGTCTGGTGTAGCTTAGGGAGGTTTTTCTAGACTGGGAGTTTGCAGTGGATCCCTTTGATATTCAAATCAACAAATGATAGCCTTTTTATTCAAAACGTAAGTTCTTTTGATGGTTAGCTTGTTAAGAAATATTCAGCTCCAGTCTGACCTGATCTGGTTTCCCATGGAAAAGATCTGATGCCGTTTGAAGGTTCATAAATGGAATGCCAATGACAATTTGTTGTTGACGTTTTGCTGCCTCAGCCTTCAGATGCTGCTGGTTGATGTGCCGCTTTAGCTTCACCAAATAATGCTTGCAGGTAAATGATCTTCTGATTGATCAGATAGTTTCAAAGCAAAGAGTTCTCTTCTGTGGTCTGTAGTCATGGGTTTTAGGCTTGGAGGGGTACTTTAAAAGATGCATCAAAGTTGACAGATGAATCTTGAGGCAAGGAATGATGGGAGACAGCAGAATTATGGGACTATTTTTTAGAGAATAACATATTAGTGAGAGTTTTGAAGACCTTCAAAGGTCTATCAAACCAGCTCCCAATAGCAGACTTATTCTTCCTTTAAAAAAAAAAAAAAAGGTACACAGATTAACTCTCGATTTCCTGTGTTGGAAGGTGTTGAGCTGGGGTGAACTGTAAAGATTTGTTATTCTCTGGTGGTTTTCAAAAGGGTTTATTTCATCTAAATTTCACCATTATCTTGTTCTGCATCAAGGACTCTGTCCTTTAAGGTGCTTCTACTAAATTTCATAGTAAAAGCATTATATGGCTTTGCAGGGTCAGTATGTGTAACAAATATTTCTTTACCAAAGCCTCCGTGATGATAACCCACTGCGGGTTATCTTTGTAAATAACAAATAAAAATATCAGTTAGAATTACTCTGTTTCTCCACTTTTCTTCCTATTATACGCACTGTTCTTTCATACCATTCCTTGTTCTCTATTAGTGTCCTTCCAGATTGTAACACAGCTATTATTTTGAAGAAACAGACTAGCTATTAGAAGTTCAAAACATACATCACAGCTCTTTGGTTTGAGCATTTAATTATTCACTATCAGCATGTGATATTTTTCTGCAAAAACATGTAATTGTTTTTCTCTTGGAGAAACTTGATTTAACTCCTTCAGACAAAAGCAGACGGAATCCCGAGGTTTGTAGTTAAATGCTGTGAATATTTGGCTATAGTGCTAAATGCACATTCTGCAATCAGGCATTGAAAGACACTGTGGTTTAACAATACTTAGCTGGACTTCATAACAAATAATTATTGCTGGCTTAGTTTGGACCAAGTTTGTTAACAACTAAATATATAGTCTTTTTACAAAAATCTAAAACATTATTTAAAAAACAAAAGTTAAATCCCTGGATTCAAGACTAATCAATGAATATTTTATAAAGCTTACAGAAGACAATTCCATTGTTAGTTTTGGCCTTTTTGCATGCTTTTAAAATACTGTGTACTGTATGACTGATAATTAGAAACTATTTCCTGTCAGGCTACAGGAGCAAAATATTAGCGTTTTTTATTGACATGTAAGGTCATGTTTTCAGTGATGGGCCTATAATTTTTCCCAAACTTAAAAAGGAAAATTATCTTCTTAGTTTAATTTGTTTACTTTGATGCAGCCTTTGTTTTTGAAGAAGTATTCCGTTAATGATTTATGCAATTTGAGTAAAAATTCCAAAATTCTTCTGTTAGGAAGGCCATTGATATTTCTTCCAATTAAACATTGGAGAACTTCTTGATCACATTTCACATTCCGATAAATTGTCTGTAAGCATTTTTATTTTATGTTTGTAAGTTTTATTAAAATTTATTTGCCTGCATGATTTTCATTTTCCCGCATCATATCTTCCAACTCTTACAAAGATGGGGGCAAGAAGTAATCCAGATAATTTGCTCGGTTTTCTATTTGTACTGGAACATCTTGGCCTAAATGTTCTGTAGTGAGTAGGATATTGAATGCTAAGTTTCCTCCTTATTGCTAGATGAACAGTATTTCCTAAAGCAAAAAAGTAGCAATGGCCACGTACTAGCAGTTTGCAATAATTTAAAATTAAGTTAGCAATCTCTCTTGATAATATTGGATTATCAAGGTAGAAATGTTACTGAGGAATGCATCATTTTAGTATCCATGGGAAGGCTTGCTCAGCTCCTACCTAGTATTTTTGTCATAGTTATCCTCCCACACTAAATTCTAGCATACCGATGGAAACATTATTAAGAGCTCGAAGAATAGTCTTATACCAGTAACATATAATTTTGCAAGGAAAGTAGAACACTTCCAATAGAAGAATCTGAGATACATCTGCCCCACACTGCCCACTGCCTCAACATTACTGCCATTATTGACCAAAAGAAAATGCCAAAGGAGAGATTCAAACGTGAATCATAAAAATCACCGCTAATTTATTCACTGGATTATTTTTTACAGTATTCTGCCCCTCCCTTCCTCTTGTTTAGGACACTTTCATTTCAATGCTTGCTTTTGTACCAATTCTTGTTTGGAAGTGCATCTCTCTGCAGACATTTTTTTTTCCTCTATCCATTTTTAGCTCCATCTATTAATAATGCTAACAGAAAAGATAAACGCATAATAAGTTTGTAAGCAGTGGTTCCTGACCTCAACTTGTGATGTAAGACAGCAGAATTCACAATATGGATATTATTTATTCTAATAGTTGCTATTGTCAGTGTACTGCAATTTCAAGTTTCCAACTTTTATATCCTTTTTAAATCACCTATAAAATTCCCTGCCCAAATGTATTTTAAGAGAATAAATTAAAAGTATGA
The DNA here is from genome assembly GCA_013389825.1 of Crypturellus undulatus. Lineage (NCBI taxonomy): Eukaryota > Metazoa > Chordata > Aves > Tinamiformes > Tinamidae > Crypturellus > Crypturellus undulatus. The sequence continues at coordinate 1,911,955 of VWPW01021686.1, forward strand.
AAAAGATAGAAAAAATCAGTATGTATTAGAAAAAATCAGGGATGTATAGTAGAAGATTCTAATTCCATGCCATATGAAAGTGTTACAATGCAGTATATAATTATAATATGTTACTTCCAAGTTATAATGCAGAATTTAGTATAATTTAATTACTGCAGAAACATAGCTTTCCATGGTGCAGGCTACCAGTTAATCAACAGGTATCTTGTAATGAAATGATGCAGATGTAAGAGAAAATCTGTCCTCTAAAAGACGCATAATAAAATCTCTTTACAGTGCTTTTTAAATTCTTGATTGTGCATTTTGGAATTCAGTGGTATTTTATATAGGGTTGTTGTCCACACTGCAGTTCTGGTTCAAGGTCAGTGCCTAAGAGTAGAACACAAAACAATTAGGAAAATTTGCCTGAATGACCATATTTAGTTACTTTCTGAGATTGTTACTATCTTTATCTAGTTTCCACTTGGAAGTTGTAAGTGTGTCTTATAAACTGGACCTCTGCAACGAGTAGTCATTCATATACCTTAAGGAAAGTATTTTAATGTTGACTGTTATTCAGGTAGTCATGTATGTAGCTATAAGTAAAATCCCTATGAGCCTCAATATACACAGATGATAGGTAAAATAGTATGAAATTGCACTATATATTATTTGATGGAAAACTGTCACTTTTAGCCATATTTGTGTTTTTATGAAATTGGATGTTAGTCATAAATAGCAAAAAGACAAATGAACATCATGACCATATGGGAAACTAAAATGAACGTTCATGTAACTTCATGTAAAATTTAGACATTTACCATTTTTGAAAGAAGAAGAAAAGAAGTATTGTCCTTTGAATTTTTATATACTTATACTAGCAGATTAAAGAGATTTTCATACTTAGAATTTAGCAATGCTAGTCTATAAATTTGAGTGATAACAATGAGATGCAAAAGAACTCTTGGAAGAAAAAGCACTTTAAATGCGGTGATTAATCCTCTGAAACTTTGATTCCACATGACCTATTAGAGTAAGCATTTTGAAATATGGAAATCATACCTTTCCTAAAGTGTTTTATACCAATTTCTGTGAAGGACATTTCTCTTTTTCTCTAACTAGGGTTTACTTATTTCTTATCCTAAAAGTATTTGGTAGATCTGATGAATTTGACCCACTTCCTGAGAAAACAGACAGTATTTTTGTACTGTCTGAACTTGGTTATAGTAGAGAGCAGTTATGATTTAATTCACAGTGCTCAGGACTTCTGCAGTCAAGTTTTCTCCCTTGTTATGAATATTATTTGTATTTCAAAATATGTTTCCTATATGTACTGGTGTTAGTTTGCATTTTTCCTAAATCTTATTTTGATATTTCCTTTCTGCATTTCTAACCTGTCTGTGTCCATTTTATTATTTCCATTGGTGCACGTTCTAATTTACTATCCTCTGTGGATTTCATTACCATGCTGCTAATCCCTTCTTCCATTGACTTAATGAAGATGTTAAACAAAATCAGGCCTAATGCCAGTCCCTACGGCACCTCACTTGGGTACGTTGGCATTTTCATTACTTTCCCCTTGCAGTCAGCTAGTTAACAACATTTGTATTTCAGGGAATTAAAAATAATTTCCAGAGATGAGATATCAGTTATTTCAAAATCCCCATGACTCCAAATGATTGTAGTCTCTTATATACATATATAGTAATGCATATATACACATACAGTAATTATGATTCAAAAATAAAATTCAAACAATATGCATTTTCTAAAAAGTTGGTGTCTGTATTCTCAATATTGTGCATTTGTATTGCTTTATACTTCCAGGGTCTGAATGTGCCTTCACTTTCCTTAGAAAAATTGATTTGCTGAAGTCTCTCCCTCCACATCCCCCATTGTTATGGAGTAGACTAATCTTAGTTCTTTTTTTTCTTTTTTTCCCTTTTCCGATCTTCATTCAAAGTTATATGAATTAAAAATGAGTATATAGTAGCCAGTTTGAAGGTTTACTCCATCTTTTAGATAAGATATAGTCAAGCACGGTGTTCCACATTTTTCATAGATGGCAGATTTTGCTAATGCAGTTGTACGAGAGCTTGTGACGTTTTGATAAAGCTCGAGAGGAAATGGTAGGCTTTGTAATAGATTAATAAGCAGGAAGACTAAAATCTGCTGTCCCAAGGAAAAGATGTCTCTAAGAATAATAGTCCTGGGAACTTCTTCATTTTCCAGTAGGGAGACTGCTCTTTCCTGCTTCAGAAGGACAGTCCTTTAGGCTGCGACAGAAGGTTTAGTGTCTCTGGTAATTAAAAGGTTTTAAACTGCCCGCTGTAATTTTGCATAAAGGAGCACCGTGTTGCTGTGTGCCAGGGCGGAATGTGGACCCACCTGTCCATATGGAGGCCCTGGTCTTTGGGGCACAACTGTGAGACACGTTTCCCCTCCGTGTCCTCCGGCTGTGCCGGAGACTCAGAGCGGAGCACGAGGGGAGCTCTGGAGCACACTTCAGACCAGCGGTTAGGCCCGTACAGATGGACTAGGCAAAAGGTTTTTTTCATCCACTTTTGGGGGACCTCTGTTGCAACCTTAGATGATGTAGGCTTTAAAAATCTGTCTATTTCTGTTTTGTGAGTTCTACTTCCTTGGAATACGAATGACAGCTTTCAGGGTGTTTTTATGTGAAAATTTTAGTTTTTGAAATTTTCTTATGTAAATCAGGAATGTGTCTTTTATTTCCATCAGTTTTAGAGCAGCATAAAATTGATTTGACATTGATCAAGGTTTAAATATAACTGACACATCCCTGCAAATATGTGTGCAAACAATATAATGTTCTGTGATTGAACACTTAAAAATAGATCTAAAGTTTAAACATTCATCTTATTTTTTATTAAATTTTTTGACCTGATTGTCCCTCTGTATTCTGTACCTAGAACACTTTGTTAAGATCCAAAGATCTAGAGATCTTCAGGTATATGTTGTGTGAGATTCAGCTTGCCAGCTATAAATCCAGCACAGCTTAAAGACCCAATTTAAACTGTTTGGTTTTCAGAGGACTGAAGAGATGTTTACAGCTGCACAGTGTAGCCTAAGAGTAGAATGCGTTTGACTGTGTTTTGTTTTTTATTAAGTGGATTTGACATTCATGCTGTGGCTACTTGAGACGTAGTCAAAATGGTAGCCCTTTCAGGAACAGCCATATCTTGTGCTGCTCAGTGTACCCAACCTCCATGACCCATATTCCCTCTGCTGTAAATTTCAGTTGACAAATACAGGATTTTTTTAGGTTTGTTTATAGATTTATAGCATTGTGTTTAGTGTCAAATATGCATTTGTGATATTTTATCTTCACTTTACTAAACTCTATTGGAAAAAATACACAGCTAATTTTTGCATCCATTAAAATGCAGTATTTTAATTTTTGTTACAAAAATGTCCTATTTTCATAGTGACGTAGCAACTCACAAAATTAGAAGTTCAAAAGAAAAACCTGAACTGCTGTATGATGAAGGATGATCTTGGTGGGAAGTGAGTGTTTCATACTCTTGTAGCTTTAGCAGGTAGCCAAATAGATTTTTAAACATGAAATTCCATCCTAAAATAAGGATTGACAGGCTGTAGTCAGAGCATTTGCAAAAGTGGTTTTGTAAACTCTGAACTATTTCTGATATTTCAATATGATAGCAATAATAGATACTATTGATTAACAATATTTTGCAGCCCTATCTGGGGAAAGAGTTATTCTATTTAAGGAGGTGTTCTGGAATGTTGAGTGTGGATATGCAAGCATGTTTTAAGTGGATCCTTATACATATGTCAAAATTTTTTAGTTGAAGATGATCAAAACAACTAATTTTTTTCAATTTCCCAAATAGGAAACCAGGTACCAGATTATACTATGTATGATCAACACATTTATGGAATTTTTCAACAAGAAATGTATAATAGTTCAAGAAAAATGTGCATATCGTATTGAAGATTGTAATGTATTAAAACCATGTCAGCTATAATTCAGGTTCATAGTCTGAACTGAAAGCCTTTCAATTACTATTGTCTAAATGGTACCTTTTAAAAACTTTATTCAGATAACTGAATAAAAGATTTCACATTGCAGAAAGCAATTTCACCATCATTAGCTAAATAAGAGGGCCCTAGGAAGAAAGGATTATCATATATTAAATTAAAAGTTCACCACCTTACAGCTTTAATCCCGTTAGCTAAGATGATTTCTATCTGACTTAATCAGCCAGAGGTCTTTATTGCCTGAAGTATTAATTGATTTAGGTCTTCATTAAGGTCAGAGGTACACGTGGCTGACCAGAGGCTGCCTATTAGCACGTTGTCAGCTATGCTTATTTACATTGACTGAACATAATGGGAGGTTATTTGACTGTCAGGTCAGAGGGTCGCCGCATCTCCTGCCTACCCTGACCCGGGAAAGGGCAGCAGTCACTCACGCACCGTGCTGCACTCCTAGCAGGGTTTAGCTGATTGCATATTGACTTCATCCATTCCAAGGACCAGGAATTTGCTCGCAGGGTGCCAATACTGATATTGACATAAATGCTGGATGGTTGAAATGTCTTTTTTAGAAATATGCCAGTTTATCACTAGCGAGCTTTAATAATACCTATAGTAAACATTTAATAAGAATTTCCGTAGTTTTATTCTAAAGCAGTCATGGCACAATTTGTGAAAATATACATATATGGAGGAATACTGTTGGCATTAAATCAGACTTCAAGTGGTGATATAATCTCTAAATAATGCTTAGTTGCAGCAGCTGTTTAAAGAAAAGTTCTACTATATTGCTAGGTTTCTACCTCTCTAGATTTATAGACCCCTTTTTCTTTCTATCTCTCTTTTTATTTTTTTTTCCTGAAGACAAGTATAATTATTTAAAATTATTATTAGCAAGCTTGTTTTTCTCATATGACAATTATGAAGCTATTGCAAGTAATTCGCTCACCCTTAGTATCCAAACACCGATGATAAACAGTGCAACAGGTTGAATAATAATAAAAAGAGAATTTAGAAAATTAAAATAACCCTGTAGTCTAAAATAAACCACCATTTCAGTCCAGTGTTGCTGCAATTAACATGTGATTACTCCAACAGGAAGACATGCAAAGGGATAAGGTGTTTTCATAGGAACAGGTTGTATTCATTTGCTTTCTTCTTAAACAGCGAGCTATAGGATTTTCTAGAATTATTGTAAATTCTTTTTATTTTGTTACAAAATGTTCAAGGATCCCATTTATTTCCTTTAAATTCCAAATAGCATAAAGACTTCAGGTAAAGGGGAATCTTTACCCAGAAGTACCAAAGTTTATAATTATTGGCTGCAGATCCTAGGAAAAGGATCCATTTGGGTAAATCTCTGATTCAGTAAGACTGCCAGTCGTAATTACTGCTATACTGGTATTGAAATTGGAGGGGACATCTTCCCGATATTATAATGTACATTCAGTTGTGCAACAGTTTATATGAAGAAAAAAATCAGTCCCTAATTTCTGTGGTGATGTTTGATTTCTCCTTGACTGGTTATTTTCCACATATCTCTAAACATATTAGTAGCTATTTGATATTCTATTGATATATTTGATATTTTGGTAATTTGATATCGATAATAGTTTTTACTATTCTTCTATACTTCTCCAAAAGGTTTATAGGATAATGTTGGGGCATAGGCAGGGGACTAAAGAGTTCCTGTTGAGAGTCATATTTTTAAAAAAATCCCTTTTTTTTTAATGTGATTTTAACACAAGAAATATGTGTGTGGGCTACAGTGGAAATGAAATCATCAGTGTAAGCTGAGACATGCAGCGCATAAATGTGTGCATTATATTGTAGTTTTGTTTCTGTGCTGAATTTGCTGGATATGCCAGTCCTTTGGGCTTGCTCCACTGTGAATCTGTAGCCCAAAAAGTCTGCTGTTATCCTTGCAGATGATGTAAAATGATAAACTGTTGCAGAGTCCTAGCAGGGTTTTGCAGAATGCTTCCACAACACAGGGCTGACACCATACACTGTGCCATCTCCTCCTGAAAGATTTTGGTATTGCAAACAAGAGAGTACAAAATCTTCCCTGTTTTAGATGCTAACAGTTTTCTGTATAATGCCTCAAACATTGTAGACACAGCCTCTTGAAATCTGCTAAAAGACTTTTTCTGGCTTTGCTGCTTTGCCCCTTCTGGTTGTTTGTTTATACTTGAGTTTCATGACCAAGCTACTGGGAAAGAGGAGCCTCTCGTCCCTTATCCTAAATTATGTCCCCCTGAAATACACTCAATGAAAACCTGTGGCCTTGTTTGGATCCTTTCTCCCTCTTTTCTCCGTGCATCCACCTTTTCATAACATGGTGGCATGTTGGGAATACTGTTTTTCTATTAATTATGTCTTAGGATACAAACAAGTATGTTGGGAACAGAGGGTTTTTTAATTTATTTTTAAAGCACTCTGCAAAATTCCTACTGAATTTGAGCCAAAAGCGGTGCCAATTTTGCTCAAATCTTTCAGAGATTTGTTTTGACCTTGCTTATGACCAGTGAGGCTAATTGTATCAGAACTATCCAGGATACTTTAAGAAAGTGCTATCTTAGTCCATATTTCAAAACACTGACAGATATTTTATCGTTAATTAGTATTCATATTATGTCTCAAACAATCTGTTCAAGAATAGGGGAAGTGAACTGGTTGAATAGCTCTTCTGTCTACCTAATAATTAACATGGGTGATGCATGAAAAAACAGGGGCCTAACAGGAGAAAAGGAAGAAAAAATGCTGGTAAGATTTTTCTATAAAAGTATAAACTTACCTGTATCTGAGGTTTTGCCTAATACGTGGATTTCACTTAGCAGGGGTGAAAATGAATGGCTTATTTTAAAAACAAACCTGTGCCCCTCTGAATTGTGTCTTTCTGATTTTGCTTCTCATCTTGTCAGTATGCCACTTGATAGCTGGCTGGACTCCCTTGTTCAGTGGCACATATTTTAAAATAGCACTACAAAAAAAAAAAAAAAGCCATTTGTCCCTATAAACCAAAATACTACTTGCATTTTTTCTAATTCCAAGATTATATATAGCATTATCAAAACAATTTTTTAGTTATTTTAAACAATTTAAGTAGCTGATGGGTGTCAGTTGATATATTATGTTTCCTCTCTGCCTCCTCCCCCTCTTCAGCTGCTAATCATAGAACTTGTATGCCAAATTGTATAAGATACTCTTCCAATAGTTACATGTGTGAGTCTTTTGTGAGACACAGACAGTTATGAGGACAGATTTGGAGTTGCATATGGGTCTGTCACATGGTTTGATTGCCATGTCTTCTAGGACACAGATTTCTTTTTTAATTATTCTTAATTCTGAAGATTTTTTTACAGTTTATACAAAACGTTCTGCAAAGCTCTACCTTACAGGTTTCTTGCCCAGTCCATTTTCCCTCTCTTTACTCACTGCAAAATGGTTCCTGTTCTGACTTCAAAGCTGCTAACACCCACCTTACTTCCCACTTCTCTTTTTAGGTTTCTTTTGATACTGAGTAGCATTCACTGCTTCACTGATCAGGAAAAATACAGATTTTCTAGAGAAATACAGAATAAGAGAATGAAGAGTTTTGATATTTACATTAAGATTTCATAATACATCTTTGAAATGTCTGATTAGTACAAATGAACATTTCCTTTGCTGGCTGCCGTTAAAAAAGTAGGTCTTCAGAGTGTTGCCAGGAAGACTTAGGAAAATCAGCCCAAACTACCTTGCAGCTCAGTTTGATATATTGATGGTATATCTGGCCACCCATTTTATTCAGTTTTCCTAGGATGACCTTATCTTTTTGGTCAAGTAACACTCTTCTGCATCTTGTCTACCTTCACCTTTTGCTTTCTGATGATTCACAATTTTTCATAATAGGCGGTCTTCGAGTTATACCACAGTATTGTTTTTATCATATTTTTGGATGAATACACTGATGACATTACAGATATATACTTAAATCATGATGTAGCTAACCCAGAGACACAACAATTGAAGGAAAAAAAATATCACTCTGTTAAAGATACTTTGAACACCTCTGAAACTCCTGGAACACAGGAAAAAAAAGTGGAAGGTCACCTAAAGAAAGCAAGAGCGTATTTAACTATGTTGGGGCATCTGGGGCAATCATTCTTTGGTTCTGCATTGGAGGGTTTGGTAACTTCCAAATGTCTGTCTTAAAGTACTAATGAAAAATACTTTCACTCAGAAAAAGGAGCAGATTGCTCTTTTTTCCTCTTTGTACCTGAGCAATTAGGCCATAAATGAGTTTTCTTGAAAACTGGTAAAAGTCCTTCCAGAGATTGCAGAAAACACTTCGGCATTGAAAAAGATTAAATTGCATATTTCTAGTTGCAGCTCATCAATTTAACTTGAAGATGCTTATGCACTTTTGATTATTCATGTGCTAATTTTTAGATTCAAATTTATTGTAATGTTGTAGTTCTATAGTGTAACGAAATCCCTGTGAAAAAAATGACCTCTAGATTGGCATGTTTACTCCATTTTTAGCAATGTGTCTCATGATGGCAAAGAACAGTAGTGTTGAAAGAAAATATCTAGAAAAGTGGAAAATAATTACATTGCTTTGCATAACCCCAGAATCTCTCTCTTTTTTTCTTTTTTTTATTTTTTTCCCCCTTCCAGGTTGGAGACGTGCTTTACTGTGCTGGGCAGATAGCTCTGGTGCCTTGCAGCATGCAGCTGGTGAGCGGGGGCGCATGGAGCGAGGCGGCGCTTGCCCTGCGCCACGTGCGGCGGGTGCTGCGGGCCGGGAGCCGGGGCAGCGCGACGCTCCAGCACGTCCTCGCCGCGAGCTGCTACGTAACCCGCAGCGAGTACATTCCTGTTGCTCGCTCTGTATGGCAGCAGAAGTTAAGAGAATGTAAAAAGGTAGCTATGACACCCATTTGCTTCTTTGTAGGTTGCCTATTTTTTCTTCTTTTCCTAAATCTTGCAGTAATACCAGAATTTTAGCAGTACATTACAGAGGGGTTCAAGTACAGCTGATATAATAAGGTTTGATTGAGCTGTTATGTTCTGGCTCATAAGTGGTTGTGCACAACTGAGAAAGAAAATTGCATAATAGAAAGTTATATTCATCACTAACTTTGTCTTAATTCCCCAAAGCAACGTGTCGAAGAATTTTTTTAGTAGCTTGTTCCTCCTGCAAAAACACGAACTCCATATTGGGAATATCTCTTCCCAGATATTTTTACCTGGGCATCTTACCTGAACTTTTTGAGGGTTCTTCTGTTGAATTTTTTTTTTTCCCACTTTTATTCCAAGTGCTATTGTCCTGACAACAGAGTTTAGCAGTTCATTGTTGCTTATTATTCAGCCAAACTTTTAAGACCGTATTGTGGCGTGTCTGGCTACTGGTTGAGCCTAGATTATGTTTAACAGTCTAATAATTTCCACATTGATTGTTAATATAATCATAATTCCTACTATTAGTAACCTTTTTATTAAGCCACCACAGAGTACCTTGCAAACATGAAAAACATAATAACCACAAATCTTGCAAATAAAACACGACTACTGTCTGAATGAGTAACCAAAAGTAGTTACTATATAACTGCTTTATATAACTTATTACAGTTTCTCAGGAAAATATGTATCTTGGGAGCATAACTTGTTAGTAGTGCCATGGAAGAAGGGTCCATGCTCCCCAAATTTGTTGTTTTCTATTTGCCTTCATTTTCAGTTTCTACTCTAGGTAGTTGTCTATCTGAACGAAGATGTAGGCTCTGTATGGAAATTTAAACATTCATCCTTGATTTTTTAACAGAAGGCTCTCAAGTAGCATTGATTACTCCATCATGACCAAATGTTTTGTGTCTGAAAAATTTCCAGTTCTCTGTGCACTCATTAGATATACTAATATTTCACTTTTTTTTGTTTGTTTTCTTCTGCTTTTAATGTAAGATGTGTTGTTTGCTGTACACCTTGCAATTTCTACTCTAACACATGCTGTCAGTTGTTTCTATTTGTTCTAGTGTTCTTGATGAATGCTTTGGTGAAAAGTTGATTTTTGTAATGTATTCAGAGGATGTCACTTACTAAGATCTTTGTACATTCAAAATTTACCAAAGTACCTAACTTGTACTGCTCTGAAATAACCTCACCATTTGGTCTCCTTTTGAAAAGTGATCATATCTTTTTATGATTTTGTTTAGAAAGAGTTAAAGTGAAATCAGAAAGACATGTTCTTCCAGATAAGACTTTAACAGAAGCCAGTGTTTTCAAATGTCAGTGATCACTTTGGTTTTCCTTTTTTTTTTTTTTTTTTTT
>VWPW01021686.1:1922413-2009889 GCA_013389825.1 Crypturellus undulatus
TTTTTTTTTTTTTTTTGTTTGTGTCGTCTTGAAGCATTTGTATCAGCATTTGTATATACTAGCCAGATTTATTTCATATTCTAAGACCTACTGATATCACCATAGTTCTTAAGGTGAAGCTATTATTAAGGGTTTTGTAAATCAATAGGTTTGTAGGACTTTTAAATGGAGCAGTGACTGTGATTACCAGTGCATACATATATATATATATATGTATGTATATATATATATATATATACACATACACACACATATATATGTATTCAGGATATTGCCCTCTGTGAGGGTGACTGATCATTTAAGCAGGCTGCCCAGAGAAATTGTGGAGTCTCCGTCCTTGGAAGTATTTAAAACCCAACCGGACACAGCTTTCTCGGAGCAACGTCCTGTAGGTGACCCTGCTTGAGCGTCGGGGTTGGATCAGGTGATCTCTAAAGGTGCCTTCCAACCCCAGCTATTCAGCAGTATTTTGTAGATATATTATCTTTAGCAGATATTTCTTAGGAGATTTACTATCTCATGATGATTCAGAAGCAGCAATTAGACATTACACTGTCACAGCAGCATTAAACTACTTCAGAGTAGAGAGATACCTGTCAGAGACTTTTAAGAATGTTCCTTGCTATGTGACTGCTAAGTATGTACCATGGCTAAGCACCTTCTTATTTTATAATACACATGGATACTGATTTGAGGGCAGATTGATGATGTTTGACAATCTTATTTCCAAATAGAATCTTTCTAGTTTTCTGTAAATATTGTATGAACCAGCCTGTCTTCATCTGGTCTTTTATTTCTTCTATCTCCTGAACTGACTTTCAAGGCAATACTTTCTTAGCTACATAAAAAAAAAATACTGAGGAGCCTTGCTTGTCTTGGGGTTATTGCTAGTATGTGGCCCACGTCACCTTTTCATTGCTCAGACTATAGGTTAAATAGGTTGCTACCTGCACACACTTCTGTGATGAGTTAGCCATCGAAAAGGTTTCAGAAATGCTTAAGAAAAAGCATGTTAGAGCAGCATCTAGCAATTTGAGAAGATGCTTATCAATTCTTACGCTTATGAGATTATGTTCATTATTTTTTGTTAGTGGCAGTATAAGAAATAGTAAGAAAAATTATTAGAAAATTAAGTAATATGTGCTACAGCATGATATAAAAATGCTTTGGAAAGGTTTAGAATACTGCTGGGAATTAGTTGTCTTTAGCAGCCAGAGGTACCAATTTCCCAATCATTTCATCAGTAAGAGCTTTGAATAGAAGAATTGAATTTTTCCTCAGGCTATGCATACTTTTTTGATTAGCAGCGGTTTATGTACACAGTAAAGCAGAGAAAAAGAACGAACAGGCTTTTGTTACAGGGCACCAGAGAGAGAAATTGTCCTGCCCTGAAAGTGTAATTGGCTTTTTAGTGGAGGTGAATGTTCATCAGTGCGGTTTTGCATAGGATAAGAAGCACTTGTTTGCCAGGTATTAGAAGAAATGTTCTTTTTGTCTCATTCTACTCTTAGAAAAAGTAAAAAGAAATTCTAAAGAACTTCATAAAATTATATTCTAGCTGTGCTTCTCCCTCACTTAGTCTGTAGAATTAGTGAAGACAGAAAATTTAGATTTTGCACCTAGCATTTTCTTTGATTTCAGTCTGTGGAGAGCTCTAAGATAACTATTTTTCTGTGTGGAATCCAGAACTCAGTAGCTTTACTCCACAGGCATCTGTACTCGACAAAGTTGTGCATCTTTTTATTTATGTTATTGTTCATTTTTGATGTTTCAATACTAAATATGCAGTTGGATACCATAAGATGAAATTATAGCCTGCTTTCTGCAAGTAAAGCAGTCAGCCAAACCAAGTGATTTTTTTTTTCTTTCTTGAGCTTTGGTTCAAGCAGTGACCAAAAGCTTGAATCAATATAAACCTGCAGATTACTTAATAAGAACAAACAGTGCCTAAACTGAAATTATTCTACTACTGTGATCCATGGCAAGGCGAAGGGGTGAAAGTCTGTGCAAACAAAACGATGCAGCTCTGAACTCATTTCTTTTAAACTAGACATTTTAAACCATATATTTAATTACATTTTTAAGAGGGGCTTTATACTCTGCTTTTCTGTTATTGAATGTTATTTAATAGTGAATTGATGGTGTACTGTGAGTGAGGAATTTGTATTTAACACAGTGACAAAATTGTATACATCAGAACTGTCAAAGCGCTTTTTTGAGGACCAAAAATTTTTAGCATTCTGTCATATAGTAATGTGTGATAAAAACCCTCTGCATATTTTTTTACAGCTTCAGTTTATTCATTCTTTATATTTTATGTCAGTAGCGAGGAAAGCACAAAAGGGATTATATAAATTGTTTGGGACACAAACAGACTGGACCTAAAATAACACTGTTTAGAAAGAGCGAGAATTGTTATCTGAATGTGTTTACACAGCAGATTGAAGATTAGAGTAGAACATGGACATGATATTGATCAAAAGTTTGTCTGTGATAAGGCAATCAGGCTATTTTATCTGCAATTTTGAAGACATCTTGTCATATTATTGACAATTATGATTAACTTTTAGGAAGTTCTTGAAATATGATTGAAATGAAATATGAGTGATGAAATTGAACTGAGTCTGTTTCAGAATAACCAAATAATTTCACTGGTACCTGCAGGAGTAGTAAGGATGGCGGGGACTGTAAGAGAGCGAGCGAGCGAGCAGGGGTAGTAACCACGCTGGACACCCTAAGAATTTCTAACCTATTTGAGTCAACCAATCTCTGACCTCATATTCCAGTTTCATTTGACCTTCCAAATGTGTGGAACAGTATCTGGAATATACATAGGAAAGGCTTCATTGTTAAAACTAAATGAAATGGTATTACAGAAATGAAATCCAGAATAAGCGAGTCTTAAGTATTTAAGTTCTGTGGATGGATAAGAAGGCTGGATCGCTGTTGAATCCAGCCTGTCTTCTTGTTGCTGCTGGTGGAGAGATTAAAATATAGTTAAGGCAATTAAAATTAAGGCCATTAAAATCAGAAGAAAACAAACTGCAAATAGAGAATAGAAACAACTATGCAAGCAATAGTCAAAGCAAAGAATTGGGAAAAAAATAATTGTCATGAACAAACACAAGTGCTATCTACATGCGGTTTCTCCCTGCCCTCCGTCCTCAAATGCTGCGTGATTTGAACTGCAAGCCCTTGCGCACACGTTCTGGGACATCTTGACACTTTTGGGAAGCTACATATTGGGAGGTTCTTTAACGTACATAATTAGCAATAGCAGCAATTCTGCGGTAAAACAATTTCTGCCTAATCCAGTAGTTAGCATTTAGCATGTTTTTTTTTAAAAGAAAAAAAAATCTTACAGCATTGCTAAAACTTTCTGGAAAATGAACTGACAGTTTTCCAATTAAGTCTCATCTTGTGTTTTTCTTCACATCTTTTAATGACAGTGTCATCTAATATGATGATTTTATGAGTGGTTTTGCTAACTCATTCAGCAGAGTAATCAATAGAAAAATTAAGCCATATGGGTTGTAGTCCATTTGTATTGGATGGGACAGATGGCATTATTGATAGATGGAAATAATCCAAATAATTATTGTATAATGATATAACAGTGACTCTGGCTGCAAAATTTTATTAAATTACTTTATGTATGCACTTTATTCCATAGGGGTGGAGACGTGCTGTTTAGACAGAGCTCTCACTATATTTAGTTCAGAGCAGAGTTCACCCCCACCTTCCTTTTCCCCTCCCCTTGGGCTTTCCATGCAGAATCATCCCTGAGTGGTGTCTGTGTAGCACACTCTACTAGACTAGCTGAGATGAGCAAGACCAAGGCTACACTTTTTTTCCACCTCTGGCTATTTGATTTTGGTCACTGTTGCTGCCCTGAATATATAGAAATAATATTCTATAATAATAATAATATTGTCTCAGACTTGTAGGTATTTCAGTTTAACTACTGTTTGTATTTTTCTTGTTACATCCTGCTAATCCCCAGCAAAACTGAGTACAGGCCAGTGCAGTATATCTGCTTTGATCACCCATGTAATAGAGACTGTTTTTGTCTGTTTCTAATCAAGTGTATGTTCCACAGCAAAGTGATCGTAGTTGAGTTTCATCTGTGAGCCAAGTATATTAACTTACAGATAAACTTGGAGGCCATTTGTTATTTTTGAAATATAGCTCTTGATAAGCATAACTGAATGATAAAAATGGGTTTAATTTCTTATTTTGATGTGATGGCATAAACAGAACTATGCAGCAGATTTTCCAGAATTATGTGAAATGTTATCTCTAATATCCTTCATCATAAAAAGAAATATGTACGTGGAAAATGCTTTAGTATATTTAGTGCACAATGGTTTTTACCTTTACTATATTAAAGTTAATTTTAAAATTTAATATTAAATTTAGAAAACTCTATGTTTCCATGTGAACCCTGAATATCAGTGAAGTGAGATTTTGAAAAGCTGCATGAAACAATGGAAAAATATGTTTTGTTAAGAATAGAACAGAGGGTTGCATGCAAAGATAATATTTAATGGAACTGCAAGATATATTAATAACTCTAGTACCATTAGCTTATAGCTTTTGCTTCAAGCAATTCATTTTATACATCCTTATTTTTCTTTTGGATGGTGATATTATAGATTAGCATGTTAATTCCACTCTGACTTATTTCATTAGGCTTCTCCCGCTGTATTTTCTACCTTCAGTGATGAAAAATCTAACTCAGAAAATACTTTATGTAACACATGAAAAATTATGTGCCTTTTGGCTTTTATGACGCAGCTTGCCAGTATATAAAAAAGAATCGTTAGTTGTCCAGTCGGCTCCCTCCAATAAGTTCCTACCCACACAATTCTAACACAAGCTTGAAAAGCTCCCTAACTCGCCTTCGGCAGATAGGAGCTTTCTTTTTTGTGGTGAGTTTTCTGTATCAGCTGGGATCCCATGGTGGTTTGAAATCCAGTGAAAATATGAATTTTCCGGAATGCCAGTCAGGTTGTTGACAGTGTGTGTCTTAATAGCACATGATGGAGAAGTGCCAGGGAAAAGATTTGCAAGATTTGTTTATCTGACATGTATGTCATGACCGGGTTTCTTGCTTATTTCAACTCTTAGGTAACCTGATGCCAACTTTGAATGTCTAAATTTAAACCTCTTTGAGCAGAGGTTTTACAGCCAGTTTCATCATTAAAAGATGTAAATGAGCATGGAGTAAGGTTCTTAAAAAGCACCAAGGAGTAAATGCTTCAGAACCACTGGCTTGTAGGGAGCTCCTTCACCTAACCTGTTTCAGAAGTCCCATAAAACCCATTTTGGCTTCCCTACATCTTAAACAGATGATTAAATACGCCTGTAAATCTGAGCCTTCCACTTTGTCCACAGAATAAAATACTGTGTCGAGGTCCCAGGTCAGGTTAATTCCACAACCAGAAAAGTGTTTTTTAAAGTTATTTTTATTTCTTTGTGGCAGCCATTTAGCATGGTATCATGTAACACAGTGCTTTGCATTGTATACTTAAAACATAATGAACAATCATCAATTTAAATAAAATCCATACATTTTCTGTTTCCTTATTTGAAGCAGAGCAAGAGTAGATAATACTCAAACAACAAAACCTGCTCTTACTGTAAAAGACTGACAGTTTAAGAGCCTCTTTACCTATTGAGCAAATTATTTTAAACTTAAAAGGAATATAAAAACAGATTTATGTGAGAGGATATTTGCTGTTTTAACATCTTGAACAGATTTTATAAGTCTGTAATATTCAGGTGCATGGCTTTGTATATTTTATTGTACACACTAGTTAATATTTATGTTGAATGCAACTGGTGTTTCCAAGTCGTATAGTAAATTCTGCACCCTATAAACAGTAATATAACCAACACTGGTTGGAATGGTCACCTTCCTTTACTAGTTTCTCAGAGTAATTGAAACAGGAGGAGTAGAAGTAAATTAATATTATAAAGGTTTAAATGACAGATTAGAATGCTGCTACATTTACATTGCAGAAAAATCTCCCAGGGTTAATTAATGTAATTGTTCGTATTGCCAAAAGAAAACTAAATTTTTTGAAAAACCTTGACACAAGCCCGGATGTAAGCTGAGTAGAAATTCAGTGGAAAGAAAATGCATGTTTCGGTTTCCTTTTTCTAAGAGAACAGGTTTATGACATTTATTTTTTACTAGCTGCGATTTTGAAGGTCCCAGAGTTGGAGATATTAAAGGCGGCCTTTTTTATGGCCCGTGCTGGGATCACGCAGCGCGTTCGCGCAGCACCGTGGCAGTGGGGCTTTCATGTGGCGCCTGGTGCATTTCCTCTCCCCTGTGCTAGGATGAAACAAAGCTTTTGTATTCGTTTGAAGCCATTGTACTGAGAATATTTAACACAGGTCAAATGCAGATAGCGGAACTCCGGAGGTACCTGAAAATATTCTTTTTTGACGCTAGCCAACAGCTGGATGTTGAAAGGGCTACCTTCTTTTCTTTTCTTTTCTTTTCTTTTCTTTTCTTTTCTTCTCTTTTCTTTTCTTTTCTTTTCTTTTCTTCTCTTCTCTTCTCTTCTCTTCTCTTCTCTTCTCTTCTCTTCTCTTCTCTTCTCTTTTCTCTCTTTTCTCTCTTTTCTCTCTTTTCTCTCTTTTCTCTCTTTTCTCTCTTTTCTCTCTTTTCTCTCTTTTCTCTCATTCTGGCAATTTAAAAAAGGAGTACAGGCAAGGAAAAGAACAATAAAGCAGTCTGCATGATCTTAAGCAAAACCATTATTAGAAATTAAATATATAGATACATAAAAATTGTATGCTTTACATAAATGTTCTAAACAGCGTAGATTAATATAACCTGTTGCAGATTATAAACATAAAATATGAAGTAATATAAAGTAAGAAAGAAAGGGTGGTGTTTCTTATTTGTGTGAATGCCTGTGAAAATAGATAGATAGACAGATAATTATAGATACAGTCAAATCCTCAGCTGATATATATCAGCTTAACGGATCTGTACAGATTTACACTAGCTTATTGGTCATTTACAGGTAATATACATGTGTGTTTGAACTTTGTATTTCAGTTAGGCAATGTGAAGAAATACACGTCAAGTTACTGAGGTTGATAAACAGATTAGTTCATCCAGGTTGACTGATTTTCCCCTGCAGCAGTCTCTTTGTAAGAGATTTTGTGAGTGTTTCTTCGTCTCCTTTGCTGAAGATGTTAATTCTGTTTGGAGCTTGTCACTTCCGTGTTCAGTGAGAAAGCATATATGAATCTGCTGTTCTGCTTGGGTCAGAAGCCCTGCTCGAGAGTCTCATGTGTCATGACTGTGAAAGCCATTAGCAACTTTTACCCCCCGGCTGGTACTTCTTCTCCAAGCCTCTTGATAAAGGCTAGGATGCTCCTGGGATGCAAAAGTGTCCAAGATCCTGATTGCCCCCTGGAAACTTTCATGTATAATTCTAGTTCTCACTACAGGTAGGCCACTTTAAGCCCCCATGCTGAAAGAATAAACTTCATGGAAGTTGTCAGCATCATATTGTCCCCTGAAGAAGTTAGGCCTGATGATCGCAGTCTGCAGGTCTGCGGATTACTGCCTTTACCTACAATGACAGAACTTTTATTGACTGCTGATCCTTACTAAAATTGAAGCAGGTGCGTGCAACGTTTGCACCTCTGGCCGAGAGATTAAATCAATGCTTCCAACAAGTGGTTTGATGTTAAATATTAACTAGTTATTTTGGATATTGGTCTCTTCCTGAAAAAGTATTTTAACCTGCTCTGAACAAATATAGGAAAACTCAGATCTCAGAAACTAGTTAAATTCCTGTGCTAGAGGTAGACTCTTAAAAAATCTATGAGCAATATCCTTTTAGTCTTCATGGACATGGTGGATCCAAAAAACATGTTAGTTGCAGGAGGCAAAATTGAGCTATTGAATAGATTCAGCAAATTAACCAGAAAAACACCCTGCAGAATTAGCTAGGAAAATCTATACTTAGTCTTTTCCCTCAGTAAACTCTAGTTCACCTCAAAAAATCTTCTATTCAGATATAGAGTTTAAGGTATTCTGAAGAAAAATCAGACAGCAAAATAACTTCTTTGAATAAAAATTCTTTTGTAGTAGTCAATAGTACAATCTAAGGGATCCTGCTAAATTCCGGTATTTGGTTATCCTCATATCTGGTTCTCTGTGCTGATCCTAATAATGATTTCATTCTCTCCTCTTCCTTCTCTCTCTGAAAAATACTTTGTGAGGTTCAAATAAATCTTCATCTTTACCTCTACACCACTGTCAAACAAGTACTTAGGATGGCAAAAATACATTATTTTGAAGCCCTTTAGATTTTGGTAGAGCAGCAGCGCTAACTCGTGATCCAGTAACATGTATGCGAGCTCAGCAGTGAATAATCATTTTCAGCTTCCTCTCTGTGTTTATTCTGTGTCATGCATGAAAGATAAAAATGCTTTCAGCTGATGTGATACAAACTTGTAGCTCTTGTCAATCTTTAGCTGCAATACAATGAATGAAAGCAAACTTGAAATCTAACTTTAATTTTATTTTGTGTATTACTCAGTGGAATTACTATGAAGGGCTTTTTGTTCCATTTACAAATGTTTTTTGTGTAAATATCTTGGCCATCTCCTGTAGCTGACACAGTCATTGCTTATGCATATATCTCAGCAAAGGAGTGAGTCTAAAAAAGGGAAGTATAGCTTTACTGAAGAAAATACTATTTGCTAATTATTTCTGTTGATTTTTTTTGATAATGTTTTCTCTTATTTGTCATATTATCTCTCTGTAGAAGCAATTATAAATATGTAGTCAGTAATATACTGTTTTTCTGTATATGTCCGGCAGAATTACACGGAGGAGAGGTAGAGAGAGAAATGTATAGTTATATAGGTATTCTCTCTCCCTCTGCGCATGTGTGTATATATTGTACATACACATCCAAATATAATATTTTTACTATATCAATTTTAAGAAGCATATATATTAACATGTTTCACCATAAAGACTGTTTATTGAAAGCTTTCCACACCAGCCTCATATATATCACCTGCCTTCATGCACATAAAAGTTAAGATCCCTATTTATGCTTCAGCACTAATCTGAGACAAGTGTCTTCATCTTCCATAGAACTGATTTGCTTTCCGTATGTCTGATTCCAGGGGTTGTTGAAAACAGCTATGTATTTAATTCAAACTTGCCTTATAATTTTTAGGTGCCTGAAATTAGTTAATATGAATTTCTTATTGTGTGGATTGTAAGAAGCTGCTTTAAGTGCATCATGGGAGCTTGACTGCTATAGCACTGAACTGAGGGAAAGCCTGTCTTGCAAAATCTAAATTCCAGCCTATACGTAGGACTTTATTGACCAATGTGAATGCCTTAAAATAAACAAAGGGAATGTGCAGTTCTAGCACTTCTGTTATATTATATTCTATATAACGGATCTTGCTTTGCACTCATACCTTGTTAAAAATGAAAGTAATAGATTGCACTGCTGCTAACAAAGCTTTGCCCCCAAAATACTCACATATATAAGATGGAGGTTGGTAAATGTTGATATTTTCATATTTTTCCAATAGATTTTTTACATACCAAAAAGTGCAAAATTCAAATACATTTTCAATGCATGTTTGTACATCATAGTATTAATAAAGGTGGCTGTCTCGGTGAGTGTCTGGCAATTAATAGGAGTTTAATAGAGCTACCGGAATTTTCAAATGGCTTTTCTTCTGCTTCCAAAAGCATTACAATTTTCTTCACTACATACTGCAAAATTTAATTACAGCTTTAACAACAGTAGCTAATAGTGCTGTACAGGTGGAGGAGTGAGTCTACTTAAAATATGTCAGGTGAAAGCCAAGATTTGTTTTATTTTGAAAATCAGCTCCACAGCTCAAGTTCAAAGTTCAGAAGCAAAGAAAAATCTCTGCAACAAGCATCTAAAATTTAGATTCTGAATCATAAAATAAGCCATCCTTAATGCCCACAGAGTAGATTTTGACCATTAAATTTTCTCTTTTTCTGTCGCATCTGGATACACCTTCTCAAATGATTTTCATCGGGTGGAATCTTTCCATCTGTAATTCAGTTCAACTCTCTCTCCAAAGTGCTTATTTTTGACACTACACATGATGAATAAAACCCTCAGAGTGACAGTCTATGATCATGTTTCATGTGGCAGACTTCATTTGCTTTCAGTTTATATTGCTATCAATTTATGACTTTGTTCCTTAAATAGTTATCTCTTTTCCACATTGTAACTGATATATCGAATGATGTATGTTTGATAGGTATTTCACGGAATCTTACCTTTAATCATTAACTGGTTATCTCTTGGCTCGGGAACCTTTAGTTTGTTGTGAGAAAGTTAATATTTTTGAAGCAAATATAATAGTTTTTCAATATGTAATTATTTTCTCATCCCCTTTTCATTTTCATACCCTTTGGAGTATCAAGCATATAGTGCTTGAATTTACATTTAGCTCTGCAGGAACTACTTTAAATATTATTATTACAAAGGAAGAAATCAAGAATCAAAGTGAATTCTCAGTCCAATGCTGAGGTATAGGAAGGTGCAATTGCAGGAACAGCAGCCTGCATTACAGCATGGAACTAATTCACAGCTTGAAAGAAAGTCCCTGCTGGGGAGGAAATGTAGGGGAACTGGCAGAATTTTGCTGCATCTGCTCCCTACTGCTAATAAGCTTTAACCTGTTTCATTTTTATTATGCTTACTGTTTAGCTATTTTGCTTCCAAAATTATTTCTGTAACTATGAGAACACATAAAAGGGAGCACGGCGTGTAGAACTGTTTAAATATTTAAAACCATCGGCAAGGGAGATTAAAGGCCATAATGAGGGAGATGGTTGCCTTTTCGGTGTGGGTTTTTAGAATTCAGGCACAGAGGCACCAGTGGAAAGACCGAGCGTAAGCAGTGGGTAAAACAGATTTCATGGCTTTAGTAGCTTTTACAGCCAGAAGGCACCATTAGATCATTTAGGCTGACCTGTATATCACAGGCCATTACATTTCACCCAGATACTCCCATTTGGAACCCGGTGAGTATACTTAGACTAAAATATATCAAACCTCAGGAGTTTAAAATGTTTTATGCCACAGGCGGAGAACTGAGAAGCTGAGCTTCCCGTACAGTGGTCAGGGTGTTTGCCAGGTTGGTACGGACACAGAGAGAGTAGGAGATGATCTGAGACTAATTCTGCGGAGCAAACCAAACAACCCAAGGCTTGTGTGCCGTTAAAGTAAGTGAAATTCCTTTCTGGTCCCTAATCAGGTGACCGCTTTGACTTGGGGAAAAAAAACAGGGATGTATATGGTACTATCAGAGCACTTGTTTACCCGGGTTTCCCACCTGGAGCCATGAGCAGTTCCTTAAAAAATAGTAAAGTAAAATGGGCAACCAAACAAACAAAAAACAAACAAAATAGCCCTAAAATGCTTAAGTTTTCATTATTTGTAAGTGAGAATAATTAAGGCCCCAGAAAGAGGGAAAATATTCTCCTTTAAGCAATTATATCCATTCTTAAAGCTACTATTCACCGTTTAGTTCTGAATTTCAGTCATTATGACCCTTTGAAAGCTGTGCTGACAGTCCTGTGCAAATCAAATTCTAAGCCCAGGCACATTCGTTGCAGACTTGCTTTCCTCTGAATAATCAGTGCTATATCTGAAATTTATACCCATCTAAAAATGTGCAAAAGTGGTAGTCTGTATATTCCATGTGATGTTATCATATCATATGCTTCCCATGGCTGGATATCTAGCATTTTAAAATCTTTCTTTTGCTGTCATGCTGGCGTAATTGTCACATGCAATTATGAAATGTATTTTCAAAAGAGATTAAAATGAATAGCATTCATTGGGAAGTGAAAAATTCTACATCCATAGGGCTATTGAGACAATGCTGTCAGATAATGGGATGGAACAAGATTTTATGGATAAATTAAGCAAAAATGAAGTGTCCATCTGTAACAGGAGATTCATTTCCATTATTGCGAAGCAGAGGTCTGTTTTGTTTGTTTGTTTGTTTGTTTTAACAAGTGCAGCAGTTCAAATTGGGTTTTCTTTCTCTTCTCAAGTTACTATTAAAAGTAATTGTCTAAGCCTTGAGTTCAAGAAAACTTCCACATTGATAAACCCAGAAAGAGATGTCATACTAGTTATTACAGCAATTACAGCATTTTTTTATATCATCTTTCTTCAGATTTTCAGATGTTTAGCTGTTCTAGGGATTGTTTCAGAACTCGCAATGTCCTAATGGCAGTGTGAGACTGGTTGCTCTAATTTTGGTCAGATCAAGTCACTGTGTCTTTGCTTTCTCGGTTTCCCAAAAAAAGGATAAAAGAAGAAGCGGTCCAACAATAGAAGAGAGAACCAAATGTAACAAGCAAATAATATCCTTGTTTACCAAATATCATCCAAAGAAAGCTTATAAAGTTACATCTTAAATTTCAGTTGAGTCCTTTTGCCTATCGCCTAAAGTGACATAAATTAATCCTTTTGTCCTCTGTTGACGATAATGGTAAAAGAATGGAAAACATCCAGATTATTCTGTTTAGCTAAGATGAATTATATAGAATTATTAGTCTATCTTTTATGAACTCTACTTTCATTGGCTTCCACATTTGCTCAACTTTTTTAAGAGAACAAAATACATAATGCTTCCATATAATATTTGCATTAGTACAGTTCGTAGAGCATTAGTCATGGGAATTCTGATTCCATAAAGATTTAAACATATACTTTCTGCACTGTATGTTGTAAATCTGCATGTTTAATTTACAACATTAATTACAATTACCATGAAGAAGCCCTAGTTTGGATTTTATTCCAAAAGCCCTCATATAGCAATTTTGTCCTTGGAAAAATCCCATTAATTTGAAATCCTTTAGAATTTTAAAAATTGATTTAAACTATCCTTAGAAATAATGCCTTTATGCCTACTTTTCCTTTTTTGTGTTTCTATTTTTGAAATGTAGATAAAAGTTGCACAAAAAAAAATTGCAAGATGTGCCTTAGATACTGACACTAAAAATAAAGAGCTCTGCTTTCTCTAGATTCTTTCAGTTATAGTAACATGGAATAAGTACAGGCTGAATTTTCAGGTTGTCATTATACAAAATAGTCTTTTATGATACAGTGGAATTAAACTCCAGTCAGCTCTGTCCAACACAGTATGGAGTAGAGCAGACTAAAGTATCTGAAGAACTTGTTTCTTTTTATTTTATTTTTTTATTCCATCATGAATATTCAACTTCATGAGACCTCAATTTTCGTCTGCCATTCTTGTCTTACTATATTTTTGGCATGCAGTAAATAATCTAGTTTTTGTTTGTTTGTTTCAGGAAAGAATACTAACCATGAGATTTTTTTTTAAGCTTTGCAAAAGGAATATTCTTAACAATCTCATTGTTATAAAACACTGAGGTATTCATTCTTTGAATTCAGAAGTGTAACACCAGGAATATATGTGGCCTATTTATTAGACAAACTAGGATGTTGAAAAGGATTGCTTCTATCCTACTTTCTTTGGGGCTGACGTTTTTATTCTTATGCAGTTTTCCTAGTGGAATCTTTACTTTTCAAAGTCATAAACCTATTGTTGTGAGAGACTCTCCAGCAAAGCTTAAACTGGATCTCTGGAGTTTGATGCAATCTGTTTTATGCAGGCAGTGTAAAAGAATTTTTAAATGTATTATTTAAAGGCACATTAATCTTGCCAGTATAATGGTGTAATAATGCATGCCATCGAAGGTTTTCATAAACTCAGCTTCTGAAAGTAACATCACAGTATCTTCCTTTTTTGTTCTCTAAGTCAGTTCTTTGTAGAGATAGCAATTATGCATTCATCTTTTTCTCTTGCAGTCTGATTCCATATTCAGCTGTGAAGTAGGTACACTTCAGTTCTTACACAATAAAAAGAGTATTTCTCTTTTGGAAGAGATGCAGGAAGTCAAATAAACAAATGTGTATAATAACTGTTAATAGGTAAAACATGTACCTTTTTTAAATTAAGGGAAATTGTTAAATACTTACGTAATGGATTGAATATGGATTTGTAATATACTCATTCCTCTTTTTTGACATGTTGCTAGGTCTGCCTTTGATTTTTCATCTGTAATGATAAAATGCTTTATTAGTTTAAGAGATTCTCTTTTAAGGTTAACACTTTTAAAAGCATATTCCTTCTAAGCTAGTTTATAGGACTTGGAGCACAGTGTTTTTCATTTAGCTATGCCCCTTGCTTCAGCTTCCACTTTGTTTTGTAGCGATGCTGTCATGCACCAGGCATTCATTAGTGTAAGTAACAGGATTCCTGGAGTTCCTCTGAATAGGCACGATGAAAGCAGAGTGATTTTTCACCAAGAACTAAGGCATGCAGAATGTAAGGAACTGAGTAATGCTATGAACCACTGAGATAATTTTTGTATTTAAGCAAAACTCAGGAAAGCATTATGCACACAGCAGTTCAGATAACCATTTTTACGTTAATGTGAAGATATAGTTTAATTACAATTTTAAAAATTAAGACACATTGTTAACCTGCCTTCTCTTTATGTGAAAGTTTATGTATTTCTGCATTAAACATTTTCATTAAAGTTTTAGCTAGGACGTCTTTTCAGCCCGAGCCTATGCATGAATAAAGAAATTTAGTAAGAATTACCCTTCTCTTTTCTTTTGATTAGATATACCACTGAATTGGATCTCATTTGATAGCTGTAGTATTTGGCCTTCAATAACTTTTCAGCCTTGCTCTCGAACACCTTCTATTTCCAGACAGTGATCCCTATGCTGTTGCAAATTTAAGTTAATTTAAGATTAAGATAATTCTATATCACAAACTTGAGTTTGTGAGCAGATGTGCTCTCTGCTTGGCACTGCCTGGCACTGTATGTTCTCTTTGGTTGTTCATACTACATATCAATATAAACGTGGACTGAAAATACTCCTGTCCTCTCTCACCGGGATTCCAGCTGTCTCTGATTCTCTTGGGGGAAAAAGGGAGAAGAGGAAACATTTCCTTCCTCAAAAAGAGACCAAGAGTAACCACTCCATTTTCCAGATTAAACTAATTTTTCTCCACTTGCAGTGTCATTATAAGATCAGACTTCTTCCGGCTCAAGACTCGGATATGAATACCTCAGTCAACTAGCTGAAGAAGCTTTTCTCCCTTCAAAACTATTTTCTGTATGTCTCTGCTTAACTCTGTGCAGATTATTGATCTATAAAATCTATCTGGAATATTCTAGAAGAATGTAAAACTCTCTCAGAGATCCATGTGTCATCCACCATCCTGGTCATCCAATCCACTTTTTTGTAACTATGCTCTTAGTTAGACCATCTATTCTTATGCACCTTTTTTACATCATGTGTGATTTTGTAAATCTGTCGTAAGCCCGTTAAGAAGTCTGTACAACTTTCTCAGTCCCTTCGTTCATAGCTTTTGATCATCTATATTCTTCTTCTCTAAACATATTCTAAATCTTTTTCCAGATGAGAGATCCAGATTTGTGCACCTTAATCAAGGTGCAGGTGAGCAGTTTCTGCAGTGTCACAATGTTATCCACTTTATTCTCTATTCCTTTCCTAAGAATGCATAACAGTTTATTTGCTTTCCTGACTGATGTCAGCTGCTCTGATACTTTATTAAGCAGTCCATGCAGGCTTTCCAACATGTTGCATAGTTTAGCATGGCACTCTCCTTAGTGTTTGCAGGAATATGGTATCAGGCCTTCTTTGGGATTACAAATTGTAAGATAAATAATAGAATCATGTTCCTAATCCTCCTAAAATCTACTACTTATCTTCCATTTTTCTCCTGAAATAGTGATAAGTGTATTTAAAAGGATATCAGTATTTTCTTCAGTATGCGGAAAGTCCTTTTTTTTTTTTTTCTCCACTTTGGAAATGTTCGAAGATCATGAGGGGATGATTTAGATACATCTTTTTAGTGGAAAAATCTGGAATTTTTTGTCTTTCTTTTCCAAATGCTATGGGAATCTATCTTTCCCATGTTTTATGTAGTTTTGAGTAGCATCTGAACACATTGGCAGTGGGAGGATATTCTGAATTAGGTTTTGGGGAGCATCTAACCAAAATTCTGTGTTAGTCATAGTATGGTCTTTGAGACAGTCCAGTTTGCATCCATTCCTGGAGGAAAGTACTGTTAAAGATTTCTGGGTTTTGACAGAAGTGCTCTCCTGCCCAACAGCAGAATACTCTGTAAGATATAATATCCTCATCCACTAAATCAGCTCATGTAAAACTGTAAGATAGAAGTAGCATCCTTCTCCAAACTTTTCCTGGTACAAAGTTACCTTGGAATATTTTATTTTTAGAAAGGATTGAATCCTGTGGAAAAGCTAAGAATCCATTTATGGCTTTGAATATCCTTGCAGTTGAGTTTTTCCTAATCATTTTTCAACAGTGTTTGACCATGTTTTCTCATCTTTCAGTAATAAGAATTTTATGGAGTTTCTGAAGAACTATTTCTTCATAGTGTCAGAGCTAACTGCCAAAAGTGCTGAGTCTCCTAGACGAGAGTGTAAACTCAATTATAAAGAGCAAGCTAGTAGTAAAATAATCATACTTTGTCCTTAATAATATGCTTTCTTGTATTATTCTAGCATCATATGAATAGAATTCCCTAGCAGACCTTATATGTTCATTGTTATTTACTGGACAGGCTGTCATAAAGATACTCAGCTGTTTAAGGCAGTTGTAAATTTAAAGCTAACCCAAGCACACTTTTAAGACTAAGTGCAACATCCATGTATAACACAAATGTCAGCGATTTCTTGAAAATAAGTCAGGTGAGGTCATTGTTGGAAGCTTTTTTGTAAGAGTCCGTTAACAGTTGATGAAAGACTGTTAGTCCCCAGTAGCTGCATCACTAGAGCTTTGCACAAACCCGTAAGTTAAAGGTTATGAGTGCCAGTGGAAGTTTACGGCACTGGGCAGGTGTACTGTGTATAGTCATTCACTCAGAATGATTCTGATTTGTTAAATTTGGAAATGTACTTTATCCTGGCCTTAATTTTTGTGTATTTTTTCATCCTCTAAATGGCAGCTGAAGGCAAGCAGAAATACTGAGTAATTGATTTAACAACCTGCGACAAGTACAGAGAAGTAGAAAAGTTTGTTTCAATGCTTGACATGACCTGAGAGAGCTTCTTTAGACTTCTTTTTCTAAACGGTACCTCAGCACCTTGGGCCAGCAAAGTGGCCTTTAAGCCTGAATGAGCATGACGATATTTTTTTTTCTCTCGGTGCAAAGCTCCAGTATTTCGTCTTTTCAAACTGTTTTACAGCACTCAGAGCAGAATTATATTGACAAGGTTAGAATTCATCTCCTAGAGGAGAATACTGTGCTCCTGTTAAGTGCTAATATAACATTTATGTGTTGGTACCTTAATAATAGCCCAGCTTACCTAATGAAAGTACTGAAAGCAAATAGTACTCAGTGAGATTTTATGATGACTGAAGTGACTGCAATTTGAGACAAATTATCACTATTTTTGTTCCCATATCAAAAACAGAAATGCTAAAGCAATTGCTACATGTTTGGTATAGAATTAGACTCCACTATAGTTAATATAGAAGTAAGTGCATTTTTCATGTAAACAGCTCATGAGGGTCAAGCAGTAAAGATGTTCTTTGGAAAATGCTTGTCAATAACTTTGTGAGTGAATTTTGAAATAAAGTGCCTGTAACCCATCATTATTCCTTCCTCTCCAAGTCAAGTATGAGTGGATGAAAATTGAGCTTGTGAATTGAAGGTACTGTGAGTTATATGGCCTTATCGACTTCGGGGAAAATGACAGTTTTGCCTTGTTATTATTTTTCCATTCAGAGGTCAGGCAATGGGCAGTGCTACCAGTAAAGACTGCAGTGTAAGCAAATTGGTGTATTAAAAAAAAATCTGTGTACGCCAAGAAGAAGGTGTAAGTCACTAATATTAAAATACTCAACACATGATCTGTGTTTAAAAAATGGAGGAAAAAGTAAGACAAAAATATTTGCTGGCCAGAATAAACATCTGAAATTCTTCAAATAAAAATATTCAGAAAGCAAATAATGTTAATGGAAATACTTTCAGAGAATATATATTTCATAAATTCAATTGCTTTCCATAAATAGACTTTGCACTAATACATGTTATAATGTTTATCCTTAAGATAATGACAGACCTAAATGTTCTGTTTCTGGTTTAAAGTTGTAAAGATTCCTTTTTTTTTTTTTTATTCAGATGAAAAATGACTAAATACATGGCAACAATAGATGTATGAGATAAATCTTTTTTGAACTGATTTTAGGTTTGTTAAGATTCAAAGATAATACTCTTTAACGTATACCAGTACAATTAATTTAGGTTGAAATTGCTACAAATTCATAGTTTCTTTCTTTGTATCATGGAAGAACATTTCAGCATTCTGAAACGTATTCAATTGTTATGCCTATTAACACGCTACATTGCAAATTATACTCAAATTTTTACCAAGAAAGTAAGCAGAAGATATATCCTACTTCTTTAATGCCATTAGAAGAGTAGCAGCTTAGAGTTAACTTGTTAAGTCTAAGTAGATATGTTGTTTGATGTATAAAAATGCATATTCCAGGTTTCTGGATATGTTGTATTAAGGAAGTGTTCTTATCTTTTAGGAAGGTATGTTCAGACCATTCTGCTGTTCTGAACTATGTGAATTGTATCTTTACTGTATCCTTAATATTCCAACCTTTAAAATAAATCAATATACTTCACTAATTCATTTCTATAACTTCAGTAGTCTTACCATTTGCATTCTTCTAGGGCCATTCATATGGACAAATGTCACTATATGCAAAAACTAGAATTCTGCCAATTTCTGTTGATTAGAATCAACGTAAAATGCATTATGGTTAATATTTCCTTAAATGACAGAGGCATAGTAGCTAAGATTGTAAAATGAGCAGCTATGAACTGTCAGATAAATTCATAATTGCTCAAAATGGTTTCCTCAGTAGCAAAGAAAGTTTAGGGAAAAATACAGTCCCATGAAATAGCTTTTCTCTACAGACTTTTTGAAAATCTCAACTGAATATGAGCATCATCAATTTCTAACAGTTATGTAATATCCACAATATTTTGTTTACTTTTTAGGAAGAAGACTCAGAGACTTGTGATGATGTGGCTACAGTGTGTGGGATGCTTGCTGTGGTTGTAATATCTCACTTACCCAGAGATGCTGCCATTGAATGGCATGGCATTGCAGTAGTTGACAATCCAACGCAAAGAAAACATTTTGCAATGAAGATGTTGTCAGGGGGCTTTGAAATTGAATGTGAATCTGTGGAGTCCAGTTCGGCGTCTTGTGCTTCTATCTCTGTACGTCTGAGCTTGATATCACCTTCCACTTCTGCCCTCGATTTAGATGGACCTCTTCATGACTTAGTTGCTCTGTTTAGACAAGCTATTGAGAAAATTTCTGAAGACTGCAGAGCAATCCCTTTGTCTTTTAGAGCTTTTTTCAAGAAGGATTTCTTTGAGGCTCAAACACTAGAAGCAGGTAAGACTTTTAATGATGCTAAAAAGTGTTAAACCTAATTATGTGGTAGTTTTTCTTTACTTCTACATAAGGTTTATTTGGAATAAGGTATTTTAGAAATGCCTTTAAGGATAGACATGATTAAGATATATTTGTTCTTTTACTGGTTGCCAGGCATAATTCTCAAATAGAAAACTCCATCTTTGGTGGTTTTCAAGTCCAGACTAGATATAGACTAAGCTGGTCTGATCTCATCTGCTGAGCCTGCTTTGGATAAAAGGATGGACTAGATGAGCTCCTTCCGATCTGAATTATGCTGTGATTCTATACAAGAGAAATTGTCACGAGACAATGACGAGAAGTCCACATAGCAGCCTCAGAGTCAGAGATGGGTAACGTGACTCTTCCACATAAAAGTCTTTGAACAGAGTTCAGACGACGGAAAGTTATTGTTGTGATCTAGAAATATTTTTAAATATAAATATTTAATGTATTAACAGATACTTTTTCAAGAACAAATAATTATGAAATATAAAGAAATATAAAGCAAGAAAAATATGATATTGAATCCTATAGATTCAATATATGGTATTGAGTCCTATAGATTAGAGGGTCAAAAGACCTGTGTCTTTTGAACACAGGATGACTTCAAAGAATTTTTTTTTAAATAGAACCTGTAAACTGAGCATATTTACCATTTTTTTCCAATACTTAGTTTTATTAATATCTGATTCCCTGAAGAAATCAAGAAAATACAGTACAAAAACTATAAAGGGGCAACTGTGTGTGTTCTATTTTTAAAAAACTAACACTGTGCAAGTGCACAGAAATTTCTTGTCTGTTAGACCTACAAAATTGGTAGATTCTCTTTGTACTGAAATCAGTTAAGAGTTTTTCTCCTCATTTCAGAAGGAAAATCTGATCCTTATTAGATCCTTAGTCTATATTTGTCTTAAACATGCATGCACATAAAAAAAATCATTGCAAAACCACAACTGATCTATATTAATTAGCTGACATAAATGTTAGCCCTCGAATATTCTACTGTCCTATTTTTTTCTTAACCTGCAGCAGTTTTTGAAGAAAATTCAACTTGACATTGTTTAATAGATTTAAAGTACAGGAATTGAAAGCTATAAAATGTGGCATAGAATAAGCATATTAAATCCAGGAAACAAGGAATGAACATATAGCCTGACAGAATGTTGTTGTTTTTAGTACATCTTGTTTAAGAACTAAAAGGAAACCTGATAAAACATGTTCTTGGCATGGGATTAACATTATCCTTTTGCCTGCTCCCTTTCTGATATTTCATAGACCATAAATAATTACTTTCAAATAAATTTCATTTTCTTTGTTAATGATATTGCTGACTAAAATGTATAAACAGTATACATGAAAATTGGGTACAATTCATGTTACTCATTAATAGCATAGGTAGAGAAAGAGTTGTGATTTTTACTTCTTTGTTTTTTGTTGTATTCAGATCTATCTACTGTCATAGTAATGCCCATCACTATAACAATTTTATCATTGTCATCGCTGATAAAAAATACATACTTTCAAATCTCTAGAATATATGGTATAGATTAAATATACAAGTGGAGCTACACTCATTGATGTATTTTGAAAAAATTTTAATCTGAAAAACTTTAGAAAGTTCATAAGATGGGAAGAGGCATTATGCAATCTATTTGAAAAAAATCTCAAATTAAAATAGTTGATGGTGAAATATCTCTTACTGACAGTTTTAGTCTGATAGAAGAGTATTATATGAGTCTCCACTCTATTACAAGACAGATTCAGAATCAGAAGAGTAATCTTCAATATATCATTAGCACAGGGACATATTTAAGTGTTTTGCTAATATATGTCCTCGGTGCCTTCAAAGGCTTCTAGCCTCAGGTGAAGTCTTCTCTTTCCAAAAGTAGTTCAGCATTCATTTGTAACAGACCAGCAAGTTGGAGAAGCCTTTTCGTCCCTAATGCAGTAGGGTGAGAATATGTGTACTCTGTGTGTTGTAACAGATTATTGGAAGTCATTATAGCCAGTGTTACCGATGTCAAAAGAAGCTAAAGGTTTGTGATGCAAATTTGAGAAGGATAGCGTTCTGTCGTCCTAAGACCAGATAAAAAATTTTATTGAACAACGTGCAGCTGGTACCCTTCTCACAGGCAATCGCTCTTAACATACGAGAGCATTATGGGCACCATGCTGAGATCGTGGAACATGTTAGGAGCAGGAGGATTAGATTAAGCTGACATATATATTTAGTAAGATGCTGTTAAGCCTTTAGAAGTCTTTAACATAAATTTGCCTGTTTCTTTCTTATTCTCATTTAAATATGCATTAATATAAACATGTCAGGACAATTTGCTATACCACACAGTTGACTAGATTATACTTCAGTATAGGAAAGATGAATGATCTTAAGTCATTCCATTACAATTTCACCAACTCTTTTCACAGGCTGTATGCAAAATATTTTTGAATATTTATTGGCAATGGAAAAGGTCCTGCATTTAGTACATCATATTATATAATCCTTTTTTAATACTTTAGAAAAAAAATAAAGTGGGAATATAAAAAGAAAAAGAGAGCAAGAATAGAAATGTAGTCTGGAACTACCCTGGTGAGCAGAAACTAAAATAGTCATTAAGAGCTGGTCACTGAGTGCAGGTATGACCCATTCTGTTCACAAACAGAATGCAAGTTTCATTTCCATCATAAACCAAAAGAAACAAGAATTAAGGACCAAACAGATTTTCGACATCTTGGATGAAGTATATGGAATAAGATTATTTCTCTGTATCAAAGTTGTTATTTTGCTTATGATGTTAGAGTCTTTTAGGATAGTCTTCTAAAAGCACCAACTGTTGCCAGTTATTATCATCTTATACTAGATTTCACACAAATGTTTATTCTAAGAAAAATCCTTGCCTATAAAAACTTGCCGTCAAACTATGTGAGCAAAAAATCAGTTTACAAGAATGAGGATTGTGCATTTTTTAACAAATAGGAAAAGGGAGAAGATAAGGTATTCAAAGCACAATAATATAAGATGTTATTCTACAAAAAAAGTTATATATAACATTTATATATGCAGTTTATTTATTCAACTGCAAAGAATCCTACAAAGCAGAGATACAAACAGCTACAACTATAGATCCACTTATGTAGTCACGTGTTTTCTCAAGGTTATTGAAAGAGTAGCACTATGAAAAATATAAAAGAAATGGGAGAAGGATCAGAGTTACCCAAATATAACCTGAGAGATAGAATGGTTCCAGTGGCTGCAGCAACTGCAAGAGGTGGCTGGGGCTTTACCTTTCTTATACATTTGTTCTGTTTTATCCTCATACATTACGAGTGCCTTTACCTGCCAGTACACCAAGAGTAAAACAAATTTTCGTAGAGCATCAGGTATTCAAAAAATAAGAAGAGGTGATGTGGAAAGTTAACGTTCGGCATGGAGTCTCTCTTTACATATAGGTGACGTCTATTTTTTTCCCTATTCCTTGAACCAATTCAGTTATGTTACTTTTTGAGAAATAGGCTGTGCAGAACTGAAGGCAATGTCTTCTGCATTTTGTATTAAGTAGGAAAGTGTTTGGCATAAGCCAAAGTTAGAGATAAAATTAATTTGTACCTGATCAGCTTTACAGTTGCTAACTAATGATGCAGTTGTGACTGAAGTATATAATTTGCACAAACGAAATATTTTAAAGTATCAAAAATCAGTCTGAAATAGACTCATCTTTGTTTGCTACAAAATCCCATTAACTTAGGTTAAATGGAAAATCTGGGAACAGTTGCCAACCTGAAAAAAGAGGAATTTTCACTTTTAATTCCTTGGGTTTCCTGGTAAGAAAACAACGAATTTGCCAAGTATAATAGTTCAAGCAGCAGTCCTGTGCTGCTGCTCCAATAAATAAATAATAAATGGTTAAATTAGTACTAGGGGAAATGAATCAGATTATAATATATGTAAGCAATTAGGAAACAGTGACTTGATTCATGAGTGTGTTTTGAAATGGTATTTTAAAAGAGGGAAAGTAGTTAAATTTGGTCTTGAGCCAAAAGAGAGCCATCAGAAGTGGCTTTAGAATCTTGCTGTTGCTGCCCAAATTATCCAGTCAGGAGACTGGATGTTATTTATATATTAAATGGTTGATAACATGCTAGAAGTTGAAATTTTTCACATCAGTGTTCAAGGTTACGCTACTGTTATATGTACTATAAGTCATTTTGAATACATTTTTAGCAGAATATCTCCCATAACATTGTGGGGAAAGAGTTGTGTTTTTTGGATTTTTTTTTTTAATGTTTACCACCATAAACAGGAAATTGTTTTAACAGAATGTTTCCTTTTAACTGAATTTGAATAGGATTGTGGCTTACACCTGGGAAGCGGTTTTTAAAAATCTGTCATTTAGGATGGCAATTTTTTTTTTGAGAAACACAGATACTAGCTAGAGAAAAATACAACCACTCAACACCAAGGCAAAAAGAAAGGGTTTTCCTGTTCTTTTTGTAACCTACTCTGTAACTTTTATGTCAAGAAAATAGCTGTAACTAACCATCAAATGATAGTATTTTGTTATTGTTGCTGTTCATGCAAATTGCCTTTTTATAGTATGTATGCTAGGGCCCCTGACATTCATTTCACCCTAAATTTTTGGTAAATTTACATTTAAAATAGCATATTATTAACTGTTCCTGAAATATATAGGCAATGAAAAAATCTTACTTTTTTCCTTTCTTTGGACTTCCCTCTGCTTTTCTAGTAATGCGTTAAATCTGCTTTGATCCAATTAATAGATCTAACTCATTGACAGTTCAGGTACATTTATAGCCCCGTAAAAGAATCAACCCTCTTTCTGCTGCACAGTAAATCTAAAGTAACAGCACCAGCTATTTGGAGATGATGGAAATTTTTTCATTGCAACAAATGAGACTTCTTTGCCTGTGTGCCTTATTTCTGAATGGCAGGAGGTACCCGCAGGCAGAGGGAAGTGGGCTGCACCTCCAATACCGTGTCCTGTTTGAGAGCCTCTCAGTGTAAGAGAAAGCTCAACAAACCAGAAGTCTGGAGAAGAGCTGCAAAAATAAATGGAGTAAAAATAAGTGGAGTATATGGCATGTGGGGAGAAATAACAAAATAAAAAAAAAGGAGGAAATGTTTATTCCAGCTGGAAAAGAGAATGCCAAGGGAGAATTGAACTGCAGTCTCCACTGTCTTAAAGCAGTTGTGGAGAAGGAGACAACCTTTTCTCAGACAAGGAAGGGCAAGAGGCAACACTCAAGGTGCAGCAAAGGAGAGTTCTAGCTAGAGAAGAAAGGTCAAGCAGCGGAACAGGCTGCTGAGAGAGGCTGTGGAATCTCTGTTGCGAGAGATCTGCAAAAACTTGACTGATCTGTTCTCTAAATTAGCCCTGGTCTGAGCAAGAGACTGAACTAGATGATTTCCAGAGGTCCCTACTAATGTGTGATCCTATGATATTATGAAAAAAACTATTATTATAAAACTAATAATATTATATCTATTATATTTTTATAAAATTATTTAAAATTCCCCCAAAGAATCCCATTAATTTGCAGGGTTTTTTTTTTAAAAAAAAAAAAAGCTCATTTCCTGCCATTAATCCTGCACATTCTTACAAAAGATGACTACCATTCCTTATAACAATAGTAATTACTGAAGCCAATAAGCAAGATTTCCTACTGGAGTGTGTCTTTGAAAAAGAATCACTTCTTTAGAAGTGTCTGTTCTTTGTTCTTTTTTTAACTCATTTCTCTGTCGTATGCACATTTGTCCTTTTTCTTTTGCCTGTCTCTTTGTCTCAATATAACTCATAAGTTCAGTGTTAGAATTATCACTGGGCTGTGATATCTCTGCAGTTTTTCTTATGACGGTGTAAAGCCAATGTGTCTCTAGGGTCTAATTCATTTGATGATGTTTGAGACACCTGAAGATGAGGAAAGTTGTTCCTCTTATGGAGATGAATAATTTATATCACCAGTAATGTCATATAATCTTGAACTGACAAAAAAGTTGCCTCCCTCATTTAAACAGACTAATCGATGTTTATACCATTTGATATGTGGCACAAAGTTGAGATTCTCTATGTTTGCATTTCTAGTCTATTTCTACCAGAAATGAAAATAGTGTCTCACAAAAGTATAAAGCAGTTTATTAAGTTTATCAAAAAATAGCTACAGAATAAAAAACATAATCCTCAGATGCTTCATGATCAGCTGCACTTGACAAAAACAGCCACAGTTCTAAGGTGGCTAAAGGACTAACTTTAGTTAGTTGCTACAGTAACTAATGTCAGGTTAGTTTCCATTTTACAAACCAAAAACTTTTTGATTTTGACCACAGAGATACTGCTTTGTGAGATATGTAATCTACACTAAAAAATATTTGTCTTTAGCTGAAGGTTTTAGAAGCTTTAGCTCCATTTAAAAGCATTTTGATTTTTTTTTCTTTTTCTCCCTCACCAAATCTCTATATATATCTTTCACCATTTCATAGCAATAGTGCAATTTCAATACAAAGTGTGCAGAAAAGCAGAAAAGATAGGCCCATACAGGTTTGAATAAACTAGGCAGAGATTGCATGCTTCAGTATTTGTATGCCTGCTGTCTCTCAGGGCAGGGGTTGCAAGTGTCTTGTATAGTTTACTGCATGCCTGGAGCCTTTTGATTTGTCTGAAAATATTTTTTGCAGCTAATGACTCAATGAGGAACAGGTTTCCTGTTCCTGCAAGTATGTGCTGTGTTATATGGATGTTTAGGTTCCTAAGACTCGTAAGGTGTTGGTAAATGCTTTTAGGAAAGGTAATTAGATTGTTGCATGTTTTATACATATTTTTTGTGGATTTCTGGTTAAATTCCAAATAAATTTTATAAAATAGCAGTATTATTACACAGGATGATAGAAAAGGAAGCACTTTAATGTGATCCTTCCTTTGTTTTGTACTGTAGTTGCAACTTTTCCTTTGGCTTTATCTTTATTTTAGGAAATTATTTTAGTAAGCTTGGTGTATTATTCAGTTCAATATGTATTGATTCAATACACAAGCTATTGGATGGATTTAGACATAAGAAAAACAAAAGTATCTTACTGTTTTTTTTTTTCTCAAGGATATCACACCAGTGGTTTGGACATAAATCCATTTGAGCTAATTTTATTTATTTCCACATACAAACAGGAAGATACATGGCACAGAAGGATTAACTAATTTGGTAACATAACAAAAGATGATGGAATTACAGAGCGTTGTATTTATTGAAGTTGTTATCTGGAGTTATAGGTTCTGAAAATTAGATGCTATTTAGAGACAGTATTTTGGAAAGAATAGATATGTACAGCAGCACTGAAGCAGACTAGTTCATTGAAATGCATGCCTTGCTTTAGAAAGAGGTCTGAGATCAAATCCGTTTTGAGATTGCTCTTCTATTGGGTATAACTTCATCATTTTAGAATTGTCAAGGGATCTTGTCATTTCCATACTTTTATGAAATGCATGACTATTTGTAGCCAGCCTGAGGCATTTTCCACAATTACATACATGAAAACAAATATATTTTAATTTGGCTGATTACTATATTTTTTATTTGCATTAACTACATTGAATGTGTCCCGAATCCCTTTGTGTTATATCACATAGCGTAGCTTACCTGCTGTGATTTAATTAAGTGTTTGGATCCTTCAAATTATAACAATAAAATAAATTATCAGAATCTCTTTCTTCAAATTAGGCTTTTTAAAATATATATTTCTTTTAAATTTGAATCTTTTCTTGTTGTGATTGTTTTTAGCTGTGATAATATGTAAGCTACTTAAACTTTCAGTTTAATGCCTCTAAAAATTCAGAAACAGAAGCTTCAGCTGTTTAATAATGCTTTTTTTGAAAGTGCTGCTTGTCATTTTTGGCTTAACTTGCCTGAAAATATGAGGAAGTTTTCCAACAATTTTAGCTATTTTCTGAGCATTTGAAGATTTCATTTTGATAGGAAACAAGCTGTGTAATATTTTCCTTGTTCTTCTGCAGTAAGAGTACCTTACTGCTTTAATAAATGACTGCTTTAATAAATGACTTTGGTAGGTATTAATTTGAAGGAACAAACTGATAGACTGCTAGGCATTGTTGTTTTATAAATATTGCTTGAAATTCACTACTACCTTTTTTTTCTGCTCTTTACATTTTATCTTTCATGATATATTACAGATAGGCTGAAAAACATTTCACAAGTTTTCATCTCAGAAAGTATTCCTTTGCAAAGGCAATAATTATACTAAAAAGACTGTGCAAGTTCCAAGGAACACTGATGTCATCTTAGATCTGAGGTAGCATATTTTTAGCTCTAAGCTGGTGAGGAATCTTCAATTAGTTGATCCTTCTTCATCTTTCTCATACACATTTCAGAAATATCCAGTCAGTGCATCCTACTATATTTTTTAGGAGAAAGAAGCAAACAATACGTTTTCTGGAAGATAATAAGACTTAAATATCCCTGTCCAAACATAGGGGAAGTTGGTTGTTTTTCTGGCACAGGAGTGAAAGTGGTCCACGTATTAATGGAAGAGCTGAACACATCAGGCAAAAGGAGATATGGAATTAAAGACCTGGGCCCATTTGAACCAGAACAATTGTGGTCTCCAGCTCATCCAGGGGCTGATCTGTGTTGGGAAATACAATGTGCCAACTGCAGGCACATACAGCAAGTCCAAGTTTCAGAAAAAAATGAGCATCTGATTTCTGAAAATCAAGTCAAGCTGAGCACCAGAAATCATTTCACTTTTGTTTTTTTTTTCTTTTTTTTAGGCATAATGAAAAAACAGTCTATTGAAATTAATGGAAATTATGTTAATAACATCATCGGGAAAGAATTTCAGCACAGCTGATGCATTTCAAAGATGTAATCTGAACCTTCTTTTTCTATAGAGAGATGAAAGTACAAGACTTTATGTTAAACCATATTTATGTCCACTTAGTCTTTTCTACTCTTTTTACTCTCCTATTCTACTTCTTATACTTCTTATACTTCTGTTGTTCTGGACCACATAAGCCCTGTCTCAGTCTGGGTTTTGGAAAACGTCATGCAAGAATACAATTTGTAGGCTGACATGGTGGGCCAACTGCAACAACAACAACAAAAAAGATATAAAAATTAAGAGAGAGCAGTTGGAAGTTTCTTGATCCAGAAGAATGAGATATGACCGATATAAACCAGAATATGGCAAACAGCAAAATAAAACCAAAGCTTCTGTTTTTAAAATGTGTTCTTCTATGCTGAAAATATGATCAGTAGTTCAGAAGCAAGTAGTAGTGAGCAAAAAGATGCATACAGAAATTCACAGCATGGATTCTGCTGGGTGTTATATATTAAATTAACAGTCATTAATACTTTTCTCTGTCCCCTTTCAAAATGAAAATAGTGGCGCAGAAACAAGAGAAACTTGATAAATCTCACACAGTCCTCACTCCAGCCTGAATGCAACACATCCTTTTGCTGTTGTTAATTTTTTAAAAAGAACAAGTTTTGTATTAACTGGAAGAAAGGAAATATTTGAAGGAAAAATATTCCTTTTTAGGATTCTGATACCATGAAATATTTACGTGTCTCATGAGAATTGCTGTATGCTTTTCATTGCCATTAAAATTACTGCACAGAGACAGCTGGACTCCGTCTCATTTAAACTTAAAGTCAGCAGTCGGAGTGGTGCATCTTTGATGCAGAGACGAGAAGTTTAGCTTTGCCTTGGTGTCGGGATTTCTGATCTAGCTGGAAGTTTCTCCTAAAGCAATATGCAGGTCAGTGATTATGATGGGGACACACCTTGCACGTTGAAGTCCAAGGCTGGATTTTATTTGTTGAGGTAGTAGTACAAAAAGGTCTGTGTCACCTCACACTTGTTAATTTTTAATGCCAGGCTGTTTTTAAATTAAAACAAAACATCCCAATTACATTTGAATTGCTCATCGTCTGTCTTTGATGGTGAGGCTTAGAAAGCAACTATCATAATTGCCCCCTTCCTAGTGACCTTTTAAGGTGCCTTGAATTCAAGAGATGTGTGTTCAAGATCACCAGCTTCCCTAAAAAGCTCATGGTCTCCCAAGTAAACATTGTGTATAAAACACATAAAGAGTCCTACAGTAAACCTACGTTATCAGTGAAAAACAACCAAGTGGCATAACTATTTATGTTTTAGTTACTATAAAACACTGACTGGTAATGTGATTTGTATGGCAAATTCTCACAATTTCTTTAGATACAAGATTATTATGAATGAATATCACATATATTTTAGAAAGTCCTTCCAACTAACAAATGAATTTGAACATTTAAGAAAGTGTGTGGGAGTTGCAGGAAATACCAGTTCAAGTTTTATGAGATTGTCCTGGCATCTTATCAACAGGGGAGAAGCTTTGAAAGAAAGGGCAAAATGTGACAGTAGCAGGTACAGTATTCTAAATGCATTATGCATGTGTGCATGTATCATGCAAATTGACCAATATGAAATAGTCTTCCTTTTAAAAAGGTATAAATTAGGGCATTTAAGACTACTGCAGAATATGTGGCACCAGTTCAATATGTATGCACATACCTAATCCACCCATGGAGAACTTAAACCTTAAACTTTTCTGAACTGAAGCTTATGTCTAAAATTACCCTGCTGAAAATGGCTCCAGTTCAGTATTTGAGCACTTAACTAATATACCCATAAAGTTCTTAGTGCCTGACTCCTTACTAAATTGACATGGTGTGTCTGCAGAAAGGAATTTGCTTACCTTCCCATCTAATGGTATAAGGGAAATGATAAAAATCCTGCAACAAAATTTTAAATAGACCTGAAGAATGAAGTGTCCAGTAGCCAGAGGATTATGGTCAATACACTAAATTAGAAGCAAAGATTAAAAACATGAAAATACAAATTGTATTGCCTACAAAAACACAATTAATTTATGTGTGCATCTCAACCTTAAAAACATTTTCTGGGGAATGAGTCTATTTTGAGCAAGTAATTGATTATATGCAAAAAAGATCATCTTCCATGCCACGGTTTTAGTAGGCATACGAATATTTTCCTTTCCACATGTATAGGCACAAAAGGTTATTTATTTTGTCTATGCTTGTTAGATCTATATGATATGTTTTTATATAAATACTCATATTTTCTGTATGTTCTTTATTTCTTTATTTTCTTGAATAATAAGAATTTTGCATGCTTAATGTAAGAAAACATACTTCAAGCTTTTCCATACTGCTTAACCAAATTAAGTCAATCCTGACATTCAGTTACCCATCAGCATGCAGAGATAAAGGATGCCAGTAACTGGAGATGCTCAGGAGAAACTGCATCTCTCTCTCTCTCTGGAATACCTAAGACAAACAAGAAAATTTTCCTCTTGCCAGTCAACTTATCCTAATATCATTCTGGAATAGAGAAAACAAAGTACCACTCCTTTATTCCCATAGTTTTTGTAAAGAGGAAAGTCTTGGTTTGCCTGAGAAGACTTGAAGGGTCTTCGTCGAGATCGAATGAGTCAAACTAGGAGCAGATGTTGAGGGGAAGAGATGGATGAAAAGTGTTGTGAGGTGCCTGCTGGTAATTAAAGGGGATCTTACCATGTCAGTCACCTCTGGGTTTGGGCCACCTTTCCTGTCATTGTGGCTCCTAGCTCTTTGAGAAAGGATTGAAGGATGCTTCTGACCTCTGTGCTTTTCATTCCTCTGCTTACATCAGAAGCTGGTAGCCTCAGGGCCTCTATCATGATTATACGAGGACATAGATGAGCATATAGTTCACGTCTCACACAGTAAGATTTGATCATTTAAATTTTTAAGAAAACACTCAGGTGACAGTTGTTTTCTGTCACTCTCAAAATTCATTGGATTGGAATGAGCAATTTGAATTTAAAAAGGATAGATGCAAATCAAAGTGTCCCCTCACTGGAATTTATCAGAGGCTTGGCCACTGCTTTACTGTTGTCCCTATTTTCAATATTATTTATACTTGACTTGCTCATTTTTGTTTAGACTTTTATCAGTCATGCAGCTTTAATAGCATTCGGACAACATACAGTGGCCTGAAAAAAAAAGGAATCCTATCAGGAGAGAGACTTTCACTTACATACCTTGCATCTCCGTCTGTGCTGACTGTTTTAAATATATGTACATATATTTTTATATGTAAATAAATATAGGCCCTTCATGGTTACAGTTTAGGATTAAGTATACTTTCACTTTGTCTTGAAGATTTGTTTGATATTCTTTTTTCCCCGTGTATTCATTATTTGGCTAAACAGCCTGTGATACTTTGATTTTGATTTGTAAGAGATATTTGAAATTATCTCTCAGCTTGAGATTGAAACCCAGTGATTTTAGATACCATTTTAAGTTTCCAGTATTACCAAGTCTATCACAAAGATTTTAAATTTTCATAATGAGTTCATTCAGTTTCCAAGCAAAATTGTATGGCTCTGATTACAGCTTTGCAAATTCACCCTGCTGCTCCTTAGTTTATAATGTCCAGCATTTGAAGTACTCCATTTCCTCATAAAATAGAAGTGGTACTGGCAGTAGCTGAACATTCTCCATATTCCTTTTTTACTCCTTTTTTAGTATACCAGAGTCATGTTTTGGAGACTCTGTTCCAAGTAGGAGAAAGGGAATTTGGACTCCACAATTTTCGATACTTGTTCGTCTAGTCACACATTGCTTCTATTACTCTGCAGCCAATTGCCTCATCAAAGATCATATGGATGACACTTTTTTTTAAGGAAAACTATATAGATCATATAAGTATGAAAGAGCTCTGTCTGATTTTCATTCAATTGCAGGATAAATTGCTAGACTGGAAACTGGGCATTTTACATGTGAAATGAACAGGTTCAGCATTAGAAATGTTGATGCAGTTCTGGAGCAACCTTTCTTCACCCTTACTAAAATAATGGATTTGAAGACGTGCTGTAGTTCTTGGCCAGCATTTTGTAAAGCATCCACTGGTGTTTCTGCCATGATAATTGTTAGTTGTACTAATAGTGTTATGTTTGCAAACTGACAATTCCACATTAACTTGTTTGATAAATGATGTTTGACCAGATTTGAATCTTTATTTCCTCCTAAAGGCTAAATAACTCTGCATGTTTGGAATTAATTGTGTCGGCTTCATTAATCTGTTCCATGATCTTAAATCTCCTAGGGGTGTTTTGATCTGGTGTTTGAGGTTACTTTCTTGATCAACCCTGGAGCTTCATCCTATACTTGTGAACTGGAGTTGACTAGTTCACTAGGCTTGAGTTAAAGCTGTTTGACTGTGATTGTTGTTGCTCGCCTTCTTTATGGATCACAGATTTTATCTGTTAGCTAAATCTCATAGAAGTCAAGTAATAAGCAGGGAAGAAATAGAATTTATCTAAAAATTACTAAAAACTCTTTTTTTGTGTGTGTCCCTAAAAGCATAATCATGACCTTCTGCTGAAATGGATAAAACCTGCAGCCACAGGGCACCTTTCACACAGATTTCACTGCAAGATTGAAGATAAAGTGAAAGGCCAGATAGTTTACAGCTATTCTGTAGGCTGTAGACCAAAAAAAAAATATATAACTGCTGGAGTAAGTTCAAACTGTTAGTGGTTAAAGAAAGACTGTCATCTTTCTCAGAGTTCTGCCCATAAAATGCAGCATTAGTGACATTTCCAGGGTAATATACCATGTACAGTATACCATATACGGTAGCAAAGAATTATCTCAAAGTTGAAATTAATAATCTTTTATTTATCATCACCATTCTAGCAAATCTTGTTGAATTTTCCCTTGATTCCTTGATATTCTTACTCTTAGGTAGTATTATCTCTTAGTTGCAAATTTCATTGTTACTTAAAGCTATAGTTCAATGAAATATGTATTCATTTATATTGTGGCCACAGTGATAGGTATGATGGAACTGTTCAAAACTTGAGAATGTCTTTTGGACTTAGTACATACATGTTTACTGTTAAAAATTATTGGTATCTGTATAGGTTAGCATGAGTCACTTTGCTGAGTAAGGAGAAAACTTACTGATATCTTGTGAACTGATAATTAAAAAGTTTAGATGAAGAGCATGGATCGGCCCTGACAGTTAAGTTTGTGACAGAGGCTCTGGCTGTTCACTGTCTGTAGTCTGATTTTAGTTGTTGCTTTTCCTGTGTGGCAGTGAGATGGGAATTCGCTGAGACACGGAAAGAAAGAAAACAAATGGGTAGCAAAATGAAATAATTTGTATCAAACAGGAAGAAATTATTCTCAGAGTAAACAATGGTTTTAAAAGAGCCTGCTAAAGAAAGTACTTTTATCTGTAGACACTAGCATGGAAATGCTGGAAGTGTGTGTAGTGAGGTTATTGAGGACTGTGTGTAGTGAGGTTATTGCACACCCATGAAATATGCTCTTGCACAATATATTGATACTGTTTTACAAAAATAGTTCATGCAGTCAATTGCTTTGCTCAATTAATTATTTCCTTAGGATAGTCTTCCTCCCTGCT
Source organism: Crypturellus undulatus (assembly GCA_013389825.1). NCBI lineage: Eukaryota > Metazoa > Chordata > Aves > Tinamiformes > Tinamidae > Crypturellus > Crypturellus undulatus. Next base: position 1,956,514 of record VWPW01021686.1, read on the forward strand.
ATTTCAGCTGCTTTTCATCTTCCGAGAATTCTGGTTTAGCAGTTAGTTAAAATGGCTCCAGCTGGCTTCCAAAAAGAATATGGCTTGCTATACTTCCCAAAAAAGTTTATTCTGAGAGAAATGGTGACCGGGACTTAAGAGAGTTTTTGTACATGAGACATAAGATATTCTGTAACATGAAAAAGAGAAAATAAGAATCAGACAAATTCAGTATAGTCATTTTTAAATAGTGTTATTTTCTGAGAAGCTGCCATCTGCCACCTTTTTCCAAACTTAAAACATTATAAGTGTTACTGAACTTACTCTACACCAAATTATAATGCCCTTTCCAACATATCTCATCTGAAATATGTTGCAGTAATAAGATATGCTCTGAGAGTTCATAGTAACATTACAGTAACTAGTGAAGCATTATCAAGAGTTAGTGGTATAACTGTACCGTGTAGACGTCTTGCTTCTCATTGTCAGGGCTTCATATTGTAAGAATAATAGTGAGTGAGAAAGTATTATTGAAGCCATACTCCCATTATGCTTCCAAGTACAGGCAGAATATACCAGCTTGTATTTCTCCCTATCATATAGGATACATTTGGTATCCTGTAAGGTAATAAACATTTACTTCTTACCATATAATAATTCAAAATGAATGAGAAATTTCTTAATTGTCAACATTCAGGCTTTTTTTGTGGTTGTTGTTGACTGGCACTATTCTGCTTGCATATGAGCAACTGACAGTTGTTTTCTCTGGCATTCATAAGAAATGAAGAAAAAGTACTGGGCCTTTCTGCAAAATTATCTTGAATCTCTTTTAACAGCAGTGATTCCTTGAGTTCTCTGGAGGCAGCATAACTTTGCTTTGCTCTGCTCTGGTTGGATGACCTTATTTAGAAGATATTTTTATTGATGTAAAAGATGACAGAGAACTGTCAGGGTTGAAAGCACTAGACCTTTTTCTGATTGATGGCTAATCAGTCTTGAACCAAATTAGAGGAAAAAATGTGAGAAGAAGCAAAGACTGTCAACACGGTGGTCCCCTTTCAATCTCTTAATGTAGGTGTCAATGTGAGGTTAATTTCTTTGAGTCCTACAAGCCAATATAGTGTCTTTTATAGAGGTAATTATGGCTGTCTATATGAGAAGGTGGTTCGTGCCAAAACCCCTTCCCAGCTGTCATCGTGCTCTGCACTGCTCTTCTGTACGGTTCTTATTTGCAGTCATCAGGAGGGTTTCTGCCTACGCCAGCCAGCAGACTCCTAAGCAATTCGTAGGCACAGTTTAGGAGACAACATAAATCTTGAGCTCTTCATTTATCTTTTTGCGTATGAGTTTTATACCAGGCACCAGAGCAGCATTTTGTATTTCATATAAACTACATGTATAAACCACTGCTTCATGTTGCAATGCTATTTTCAAGAGTTGTAGAGAAGAAGTATTTTCATGAGCCCAGAACGAAATCAGGCAGTGAAGCAGTTTTAAATATTGTGAATTGAAAATTTTAATACATATTTTTTATTAATTTTTAAAATAAAACCTGTATTATATAAGAGAAATAAAATAATACTTACTGTTTTATCTAAGAAACCTGTTTGGGACGAATGATATTTTTTTGGATTTTTTTCCTAATGTTAGACCCCAAAAAAAGGATCTTGGTGGAATTTATGGTCTCAATCTTTCTTTTTTCTTTTTTTTTTTTTTTTTTTCCTATCAGAAGAAAATCTATATAATTAGGTAACATTTTCACTAATTTGTACTGTACTTGCAACACAGAATAGTGATCTTACATTGTTATACTTTAAAAAGTAAACCTGTCCTTGATAGATAGTGGATGTATAATTGAATTGAGACCATTTGGTAACAGTTTCAGCATCAGATCAAACAGAAGAATTCTTTTCCTCATGCACAGGAAATACTGTACGGTGTTATCAGACAAGCACTGATAAATGACTAGGGAATTTCTAACAAAAGTTCCTGAAGTGAAGAGGATAATTGCCTCTCTATTTACAGTAGAATGATGCTGTGCTTCTAGATCACCATTATGTGATAGCATTCATTTTGATAGCAAATTTTAAGATCAGTTTATACCTATACTCCTGAAATTTCAGGCCCCGAATCCTGAGATTTTAAATGCTCAAGTTCCCTTTGATTTCAGCTATTATTTCAGTAACAGGTAAAATGCTTTGAGGATTTCACTTACAAACTGGGCCCAAGTTTTCAACTGTTATAGCAGATGTACTTTTCAAAGCAAAGAAACCATGTCATGGCCCTGTGGGAGATCTTTCCTTTACACAAAATCTTCGTTGCTTTTGATTCAGGGATTCCTACAGAGTCCTCTTCTTGGTCTAAAAGCAGATGGAAGAATATTTTTAAATGAAAGACAAAGATGTTGCCTTTAGTCAACAAGGCAAAAACTTATTAGGAATTTATGAATATGCTGAAGGCCAGCTTCACCCGTCCTTTTGCTACAGCACACCTCCTTGCGGATCAGTTTCCTTAACTGCAGTGTGTCTTGTTCTCCTAGATGTTGAAGGATTAAGTAGTAGTAATATTTAAAGATATTTGAAGCATCAGGTAAATCCTTCAAAGTAAAAGTAATTTAAAGAATAAATGAGGTCATGGATGAGCCACTGCAGAGAGGAAATACATGAATGAAATCAAGCTAGAATTAGGAATTAAATATTGCAGTTCTTCCTGAGGCCAGACTTTCTTTTATATCAAATGTATTTTCTTCAGTGCTTGTGAAATCTTATCACATGATTACAATGACCATGCTAAAAATAATAGTTTTTCCATTGACTTTGAATGGACTCAGTCTATTTCCCTTTCATCCCATCTAAAACTTTAAGTATTTCTTGTAGTAAATAGTGTTTGCTTAAAAAGATTTACAAGTCCAATTTACAACCATCATAATAGAATCTAATTCCTATAGAGGGCACAATATGTGAAAAAAGTGAGGTCTCTAAACCAAACAGATTGTAATAATCCACTGATAGATGTCCCTGATCTAGAGGGAAAGTAGTTTTCTGTGTGAATGCCTTTTCTTAAACACTGTTCTGTTACGTCTTGTGGGCTACAAGCCAGACTTACTGCTGTCATGCTGCTACTGTGTGCAACCATTTAAAACCGTTTATCGGAGCTTTTAGTTGAACCCTGGAATACAAAATGTCGCTAGCTGCTCCATCAAAATCCTTTTCCCAGCTATTTAATGCTTTGAAAGGTTTCTGTGGGAGTAATCCTATAAATGTAGGGAAAGATAGCACTGAGGTAACCCCTCTTACAAAGGCAGATGAGGGTTTCCTTGGTCACCCTTAGTTACATTTGCCAGAGCAGTAACAATATATTAGTCTTAGCTAAATTCAGGGCTAAAAGCATAGAGCTTACCTAACAGTATGTATATTACGTGCTTGTGGCATAACAAATTAGGTTCTATGGGGCTTTCATTTCACTACCATTGTGTCCACCAAACTGTCCCCACCAGGCCAGCCACTGATACTCGTCTCCTTGGGCAGACTGAAATAGCTTCCTTTAGTTTAATTAATCTGACAAAGAAAAGCTTCTTTTGCTTTCAATACTTAAAATTAAACTTGGCCTAAAGTCTAGATGTAGGCCTGTGGCAATGGTAAATGTAAAGGCCAATGGCATGATTTTGAGATGCCCTCCGGGTTGCGGAGGTAACATGAGGGTTCTGCTCTTTGAAGAGGTACATCTTTGGCTTTACAGTCTGTTATGGACATCGATGATATTTCCACTTGAAGTTAATGTTTTGAGACTGAAAAGGCATTCAAGAAGAATTTAGAGGAGGACGGAATAGCTGGTCATTTCATGTGAGGGACTATGTGATGAAATTGCCTGCAGTAATAATTTGATTAGCCAGAGGTCCATCTCAGTTCCCTGTTGCTATTAGAGACAGAAGTTGTGCAATTCACAGTTCCCTGGACACTGAGGGTAATGTTAAATTAATCCAACTAACTGCCCATAAGTTAACTCTTTTGTTTCTTAACCTAATGACCTAGCCTTTTGGGGTTGTGCGGCACACACCTCTGAAGGACTTTTCATCCTATAGTATATTTTACAATCGGATTAATCATCTCTTGAGAGAGAGGAAACTTTACATTAGATGTATAGCTTTTAAAGGGTTAAATTAATTGATAAGAACTCTATCCTAAATTTAAAACAGAATTGATGAATCAGTGCTGAAACCTAAAGCTGTCACTAGATACCTGTCCTGTTAACTGTTCTGCTTCTCATTTCTTTAAGGAAAACCTCATTTAGTAACTTTATTCTGCATTTCAGATCACCATCCCAGTGTCTTTTCCATCTAACTGCCACATTTCTCAGCCACTCTCTGATAGCAAAATTACGTAGAAATACAGTATATACCAAGGTACTGAAAATATACCACGATACTATAAATATGATGGTTGTATAAATTAATTTTATACTTCACCTTTTGTAATATATCTGATTACATTTTCCATTTTGTAAGATTAATTAGCATCTTTCATTAAGGAGTTATGGAATTCAAGGCCTAAGAAATACACTGGACCTTGACTTAAACATGTTTATACAATGGGCTTGCAGCTATCTAATTGAAATTAAAAAAAAAAAAAAAGAAAACTACTCATTCAATCTAATCACTGTTGGTGCATGAGTTATGTTTAGTCTGTAAACTCCTCATTATTCATACACAGAGGGATGTGTTCAGTGATTAAGACCCTAAGGATTTAGTTGATAGAATAATCTGCATTTCTAAAGAAAAAATAAGCAGTATGGTATTTAATTCTTTAAAAGAAAAGTTGTGATGCACGTCAAAGCATAACACTGACTCTTAGTTTTAAAAATGATATCCTCAATTTGCCTATCCATTGGATGGTTCATTTGGATATCTGTAATATAAAGTCTTGATCTAATAATGGCTAATTATGCAGTTGTTTATCAGCTCATTTGAAACATTTTGAAATTCAGTCTAGCTCAGCAAATTGCTGTGCTTAAGGCATTTTTACATCCTAGGAAATTATAATATCCCCAGAAGGCAAAGAATTAATAATAAAAATCCCTTTTTGTAAAAGATTATCATTGCAGAGCAAATGGAGCAGATCTTCCCTATCTTAGTACATTTAATATTCTCATTTTTTATATGAAAGTTTGATGGAAAGACTATGTGGGGATCACTGTTTTATTAACTTGTTAAGAGACACATTTACTGAACCAGTGCAGCATATTGATTTCGGTGTCTGCTGTATGGAAAAGCAGCAACAGTAATGGATGGCTGTTAGACATTTTCATTTGGGAAATTCTGTAGACATTTTGCGATCTTGATTTTTCTACATCAAGCTGGCACTAAGGAGTTACTTTTTAAAATTACAAGGATGCTTTCTTGCTTATAACTTACAAATTTTTTTCACCTTTCAGAATGATTTCTTACTAGTATGTCCAACCTTGTTTAACCATTGGGACTTTGAAAATAAAAAATTGTAGAAGCAAAAGCACTGGAAACAGTATTCCCACTGGAAACAGTATTCTGACCAGCAGATTCTAGGCTGATAGGCAATAAATAGAAAAAAAAAAAAAAGAATACTACATACAGCACATTTGTGATCAAGCTTGCAGCCATCTCTGGAGTGGAGAAGTTGAATGTAATTCTTAAAATCCATCGCATCATACATATGGCTTGCTCTTCTTATTTTTGTAGTTATAAAGATGTAAAGGTAAATACTTTACTATTGATTAGGTAAGATATTTAATGAAGAGGAGAAAGATATAAAAGTAAACTGAGCTGCTTTAGGCACTTTACTCTTTTTCCTGTCCATGATACCTATTTCCCAAATACTTTACAGTATGCTTTTTATTTTGCAGGGAAAAAAAAAAAAAGGCAGTCATGACTTTTTCAGTTTAATCTAGTTGTCCAATGCTATCTTTATCACCATTATTCATTTTGGCATTGCATGATTAGGGTGTTGGGAAAAAAAATCAGATCTCTAAGAGCATACAGGCATCTGTGATCTTTCACCCTACAAAGCGAGTGATCCATGTAGGCAGGGGTTGAAATCATAGCAACACTGTTCAGAAACTAATTTTGATGTGTCTGCCCTCTTATCAGGCTTTTTATTGAATAGGAAATTCTATTTCTCAGCTGGCTGTGTTGATCTCTTAGAAGTCACAAGCTGATTTCTACTAGGAAGTCTTAATCACATAGGCAGAGAAAGTAAACAGTCTTTGTGTTAGCAACATTAAGACCATGCAGTTAAGTGATTTAGAGGAATTAATTTCGTACTTTATTTTTGCCAAGCCATCACAAATGTCCCATGGAAATTTTTCTTAAGCCTGGCTGTAGAAAATGAAATATTTTAACTCTGTAAAATGTATGATGTGTTCTTGTCTACAAAAAGTCTTGGTACAGAGAGAAACATTTACTATGTTGTATTTTGTACATATTTACAGCAATAGATCATGAAGTATCTGTTCCACGACTAGCTGTAGTTTTATCCTACATTTCAAAAAAATAATATTTAGTCTAGCTATAGAACTATATGTAGCATTTACAAATCAGTAAAAATCTACTTTTGCCATAAATTTAGATCAATTTAATTTTCGATGTATATTGGCAGCAAAGGAATTTTGAAATTATCAGACTGTGTTATACTATATATCCTTATAGATATACAGTACGCTGCTTTGTAGATGTGGATAAAACCCAAATCATTTGTTTTGATGGAGAATGTACTATAGAGAGAGTCTTATTTAGGGATACACTGAAATAGTGTCTCTTACGAAGGTCACCCTGAGCCTAAAGCGTGTGCCTGTCTTTGCATCACGGGGAGCCTTGCAAAATTAAGTAAACCCAGCCCCTGTGCGGGTGACAGATCCTCCCAAAGAGCGTGGCCGAGGTCTCCCACAGCTCGGTGGCAGCACTGGCAGTGACATCCCCGCCGAGGGGAACAACCCTTGCGGCAGCCACCCCGGCTGGAGGAGCGGGTGCCCCTGAGCCACCGCTTGGTCGGGATCACAAAAGCAGTGCCGCTTCTCAGCCTTGAAATAACAGGTAGGGCGAACTGCGTGCAACAAGGTAGCTCGCTTGAGAAATTCTGACGAGAGCTGCCACATGCAAGCGAAGCAGAAGCACTTTCTGGCAGGGTCAGAACTTGAAGACTGAGTTGCTGTTTTAGTAATCATCAGTTCCCCTACGCTGTCATGGGTGTTTAATATGCTGCATGGCAGAGACTTATGAACAAGTTTTACCAGCTTGCAATAAAAATGTAAGAACTGTTGTATTAAATTATTTAAGTTGTAAACCATTGTGAAAAGCAGAAAAAGTTATACTGATGTGGAGCCAAAAAAAATTATTATGGTAAAGTATAAAATACATTGTGATGATTTCTACTGAGTTTCTGCCCAGTTTAGCATATTACAAATCTTCAGTGGGCCCAAAGAGTGAAATCGTGAGTAAGTTTTGCTAAGGAATTGTGACAAGTGGTTTAAGAAAAATGAACGTAAAATGGGATTTAGAATTTATAAACAAATCAGCAGAAATGTGACTGCAAACAAAAAATACTTAAAAGGTCAAAAGAGATGAGAAGAGGAACCAAGCTAAGGATTGGTGGGTATAAAACTTACTGTTTTTTCCTAAGAGAAAGCTAGAATTCTGGAATAACTAACAACCAAAAATTATGTTTTAAGTAGATTGTTACTTTATTTTTTTTTTTTTTTTGCTGTGTTGTTTACAGAAAAGAGAAATGCCAGTAACTTAAAATCTGGTTATAGATCCAAGTAGTGTGTGAAAATGCTACATTTACCCAAACTAGTTGCTAAAATTGCAACACAGGAGAGGACAAATATATTTAGCATGAGATACTGACGTGAGAAGATGTAGTTAGTGCTTCTTTCTTTGCCCCTTTGCTCTTGGTAAGTCAAAAATGAAACCGGCCAGGTTATTAATAGATAACAACAAACCTTAAGCGCCTTCCTGTTCCACCTTTTCATCCTACCAAATCTTTCAGGGCTTTAATGACCCCACATGCTTTTGCAGCAGGTTGTAGATGAGTTTGCTCTGCCCTCCGAAGTGATGTAGTGAAAATAGAGCTAGACCGAGCGAGCTTTATGACCTTACCCTCTATCCACATATGCCTCCACAAAAGGCAGAAGGTGAATGAATCTTTCTACCAATGGTGCAATTGAAAAACAACCTTGGAAGTGAAACTTTAAAAAAAGACAGACTCATTCAACTGATGTAGTGTCAAAAATACTGATAAGACTATGACAGTCCTGATATTCTGGAAGAATAGTGCCTCTCTCCGAACAGATTTGATAGCTCTCTGTAGCCTGTCCCTTTCACTACCATATTCTGCAGTGCAGAGGGTATGATATTCCCTGACAAGTTAAGGCCCATGGCATAAAGTATCAGTGTTGACCAAAGAAAGGGCTGTGTGGCATCTTTGCTTTATTTTAAAACTGTCGTCTCTTCTTGGACTATTTATTTCCCTCTAGCAGTACTGCAACATTGTTAAAACCAGATTGCATACCACCGATCACATCTTTTCAGAAGTAGGTATGAGGAGACATCAAAATCACTTCTCCCTGTGCCTTATAGGCTGCCCTTCTGTTTGTGGGAAAAATAAAGGTCACCTTTCCATCACTCACACTTTGTGTTTCTTAAAAGTGATTAAAGTATCACATCTGTTCTCTTTCTGAGCATTTTCGGTTTCATTAATCCCATGTCTGTTTGAGCTAGCATAGGTTTTAGTGGAGATGTGGCCTAAGGATCCAATACTAGAAATTCCTGTCCAAAGAGTCAGTGTTGAAACGGGCGGACCCGACGCTGCCAGCTGACTCCTGACCTGTGGGTGATGCCGACCCACCGTTGGGAATCCCCAGCTGTGCTCAGCAGCATCCCGGCGCGGGGGCACACCGCTGGGCAGCCCTGCCGTGCTCCTCCAGACTATGCTGTGCGCTGGACCCACATTCCTGTAAGTCCACAAATGAACAAGAGGTATTTAAGGCAGCACAGTTTGTATAATTCTAAAAGGTCTTCCCTGGAAGATTTTTAAAACAGGTTTTTAGACCCATATATGTTAGCAATTAAGTTTATCTTTTATTAGATTTGTGTAATAATTTTTCATCATTGTGGAGAGTGGTGCAGAGTACATAATTTTTTAAACAATCATAGGACAATAGCTTGGATAGCCCAGTGGCATGTCCAGTTGTCTATTTTGACATAACCCCCCCAGGTAACTGTGAGATATCCCTTAGCGAGCCCCAGCTGTTGACTGAAAGAAGAGCAGAGCTGTTTGAGAGGCGAGCCGGTGGGACCCCCACAGCGGAGCGTTCCTGGCACTGGGAGTTTCACTTGCCGAGATGCCGAGACAGCCCAGGCAAAGCGACACGTCAGTGCATGGTCGTGGTGCTGGGGGTGCTGCGCCCTCCAGAGCAAGGATAGGTGTGCGCTGGGGCAGAATCTCAGGTCAGCTGTCGGCCTTTGCACAAACTCTCACAAATCACACGCAGTTTTAAGTCTTCTGTGCCTCTCTGTCCTGCTTTGCCTTCTGCTGCTTTGGGTGTTTCATGTTGATTGTAAGCTCTTCGTGGCAGACCTCGTCTGCTGCCTAGTGTTTGCACAGTGCCTGATGAAATGACACATAAGTCTTGCTGAAGACTTTTCTAAATGATGCTATTAATAACTCTGAGTTAGAGGAAAAATTAATTTTCAGCTCACATCAGTGTGTGGACAAATTTCAGGCCTTTTCCTTTCATTTTGCTGTCTACTACAGCAAAGAAGTACAGAAAGAACTCTCCCGGTCCCGTTCCCAAATCTGGAACAAACCCTGAGCTCCTACTGCAAGAGCACTAGCAGTGAGATTTGTTCGTCTTCCTGGGCGGCCTTGAGGAGGAACAACAGATTTTCATCTCCTTTCCTTCCTTGACTGTGGGAAGTAAGAGGGTGCTGGTATCCGAGTGCTTGCTATACAGGATAAAAATCCAATTAATGTAAATCTGCCAGATCGGAAGGAAGGAACTGTGTGGCGATCCAAAGCCTGCAAACTGCTGGGTGGAGCATCAGCAACTTCCAACGTCAGTATTTCCTCCCTGGAACAGTAGCTGGGTTTTGTCCCGAGTCTAAATATTTGTCTGTCCTTCTTTTTACCTCGCTCCAACTGATTTCACGTAAGATGTCAGATCCTGCAGTATACGAATAGCAAGGAATTTTTAGTCACTTGTAAACTCATTCTAGGATGAATTCAGTGACCTCATGATGAAAGGCAGTGAATGCCATGACCACCCTTTGTCTTTTGTTCCTGGCAGCTTGGATTTAACTGTGCTGTGAAGTCAGACTTGGATCAATACAAATGACCTGCATCGACCTAATAATGTATTTAGCATGTTCTAGTGCACTTTTTTCTGGTTTTGTTGCGATATGTTGTTTACATTAGTGCAGCAGATTGATTTAAAGTTTCAGAGCTCATTATAACAGTAAACATCTAGAAATAACCTCACTAGTTTGCACATGATACTATATATAAATATGTAATATACTCTGCCAGCTCCTCAGCAGGTGTAAATTAGCATATCTACAACTTACAACGGTTGAGAATGTGGCCTAGCTTATTCCATCAGCATTATTTTAAATAATCACAGCTTAATTTGACATATAGCATGCAACATATGATCTTCTGTGTGCCCAATCTAAAGATATTTTCACAAAATCTTTTTAGAAATCTTTTCTATTATTTGCAGCCTAAAATCACTAGTAGATGTATGCAATGTTCACCAGTTATATAAGCATTTCTTCGCGGTTAGATGTAGCCCTTTGGATGCACCGAGTCCAATGAGATATTTCTTAAACCCATAGGTTTTAGAAACTATTTAGCAGAGCTGAATAGACGAATAAATGTGGAAGTTGTACCAAACATATCAGTTGGGGATGTCAAAGCACTTAACAAACATTGTTACAACCGAGTCCATGTGTAACCACTGAAGGACATATTTGCTTCAGTATGTCTCATGACAGCTTCTTAAAAAATATACTTGAGCGAATTTAGCACTTGTGAGAGGTGCCAGATTGACAGCCCCGGAGACGAGAGTTCCTGCACTAGCAGCAGGCAGCGCGGCGCTTCCCACGCGGCGCCCCGCGCGCTCCCGCCTCACCTGGGGCGCCGCGAGCGGGAGCCGCCGCGGAGGCCCCGCGCGCGCCGCCCTGCTGCGCCTGCGGCTGATCGCTTTCACACGCGGCTTCAATTAGACTAATATAAATAAATGCATCCGGGAAGCGCACCTTCCTCTGTGGCTGCGCGGGGACAAAGCGTGCGGGAGCCTCCTGCCGCTTCATTTTGTTACACAGCCACGTTCAGGTGGCTCCGTGAGCAAGCAAGTGCTTACAAACACCGAGAAGTGTGTCCTTAGGTGCCTCTTGAAATACTGGTCCCTACTGTTTTATGTATTGGCAATAATCTGCCACCATTCATGACTCATCCCCACATCGTATCATTATAGCGTGTCCTCCCTGGAGATACTGAGCACAGCTGGCGTGCGAGCTCAATAACCATCCACCCCTTAAAGAGATGGAGAATTATATGGCTGAAAGATAGTAGAGAGAGCAAAGAGGCTTGTGATCTTTGCACTCCGTCATGGCTTTAGCAAAAGCACAAGTTCTTCCCTCAGCAGTTGTACTCGGGAAGTTCAGCCCTCCCTTCTCTTGGAAAATGTATTTAGACTTACCCCAGTGCGAGCACTGGAAGGGCATGTTTAAGTGTTTCCTTATTTAGTGCAGAAGGTTAATGACATTTTCAACAAAAGGGCGCATTTATAACCTTGTGTAGGCTGATTCTCAACCTCTATGTAGGACACTGCTAAAAATGGAACAGTGGGAAACACAAAGCAAGGAGTTTTCCTGCTGTGCTGCTCTTTTCTAATTATTGTAGTGCTAAATCTTAATTCTTTCTACTGAGAATTAGCCATAACTAATATGCTGAAGAGCTCAGTAATATTATCCTTAAGAGCTCAGCAACATTTGTTTATCTTTAAGAGAGTCACATTTCTTTCCATGACTTGCCACTGATGTGCTTGATAAAATGCCCGATTTGACGGGTGCTGTGTGCTTTGGCAGGTAACATCTGTATGTAGAGAGAGATGAGGCGGTACATAAATATCTTGAGAAAGGCAGTTGAAATTGAAATTTTAAATTATATAAACACTGGTATAAGAAAATCTCCTTTGGTGATTGTGGTCGCCGATTTGCTTACTGCCCTCCTGGTGTGTCTGCCACTCTGCTGTGAGCGCAGCTTCCAAAAGGCTCCTCGCCAGCCCTCAAACCAAGCTGGAGTTTAGACACCGGGGAGAACATTTGGGAGACTCTTTCAAGATATTCATGAACAGTTGAAATACTTTACCTTAGCCAACCTGTTATTCTCCTTGCAGGAAAATAGAGCTGTAAAACAGAGCTGTAAAACAGAGTTGGATAACCATTTTTGGCCATTTTCTCTAATCTTTCACAGGTTTGTTCTCTTTAGTTCATTGTTTCATGTTTTGTCTAGCCTAATCTCAAATATCTGATATAGCAGAGTATTATGCTCCACAGACTCTGTATCAGCTTTTGTTTTGGGTTGGGTTTTATGTCTCTTTTTGCACAGTACTTGAATTGCATTCTCTTTTTTTTTCATTTTGTTACAAAGTTCCTAGTTATTACAATATCTAACTTCAGGTTGCTACCCATGCCCCAAGCTACAAAGAAGTCTTGTTTTTTCCAAGCACATTTTTAAGGTTTCTGAACCAGTAGCTGGCCTGTTCCTTAGGTGACAACGGAAGAAAAGCAAAAGGATTCTCTTCCCTCCTATCTGGGCTGGAGGGGAGAAGTGCCATGGACTTTTTCTTACAGAATGACAGTACTCCCCTCCTAGAAAACTACAGAGGAAGGATGCTTAACTGTTTTCTCCAAAACGTATAGTGTACCTTATCACTAAGGACATTGTCTAGAAGCAGAGATTTCCTGATGTTTAGCTGTCGCATATTGAAGCTCTAAGGATGTGTCTCAGTTGGCCAGTTTTAAAACTCTTTACAGGTGTGAAATACTGTTTTTCATCTTCTTTAAGAAAGAAGATTAGAAATTCCATAGTAGAGAAGGAAAGGAGAGAAATTTTTTGGTGATCTGTGTTGAACAGACCTTCAGAAGAACAGAAATGGGTTGGTTCATATCCATCCTCATGTAACTTGAATTACAGGGTTTAGTAAGTAAAGAGGATCATAAGCTAAATCCTGCAGAGTCCAGGAAGCTCTAATTAACACCCACAATGAGTAACTTTTCTGAAATTAGTCTTTAAGCAAACTTTGCTCTGAAAACAAAACAAGGTATCCTGGCAGCTTGATAAAAGAGATGTACTGCCAAGGCTGACAGGCCCACAATTGAACCTGCACTAAAAATAACTTTTTTTGTCTACTAATTTGCTTTCAAATGCTAAAAAATGTATTAGCTCTCGTGTAAAAAGCTTGCCTCATTACTCAGCCAAATGACTCAGCTGTAGAAAAGCAAAGTTCCTGTAACGTTGATACCCGCCCTGATAAGGAGCGAACCCTCCTTTTCTTCCCACCCACTCCTGTCCCAGCAAAGAGGAACAGGATGAAGCTGGTGAGATGCGAAGGAGACGGGTCCCTTTTGGGTTCGCTCCGAGCGGCTCATCCCAGGGCGGCTGCCCCTCTCCAGTGCCTGCATGAAGACATTGCGAGAGCGGCCTTTTCGGGTTAGGGGCAGCTTCCAAAGGCGTCTCCGCACAGACAGCGCTAGCACTGAGACAGCCTCTCTTTACAACAGCTTTATTTTCTGTCGGAGACTTCGTTTGGTGAGTGCTCTGCCCTGGGAAGTGCCAGCCTGTTGTGTACGTATCTGTGCCTACACCTCACAGGATTCCACCAGCAGAAGGTGCTGAGTCCTACCAGCCTGGCTGCTGATAACACATCCCTCCCAGAAGAGGCTGCAGGCTGAAATGTTCTCTGCTGCGAGGGGCAAGGTGAAGGAACAGGCAAACATGGGCATTAATGCTTCAAGGACAGACTATATTTTCATCTGTTGTGTGGTTACTTGACAATAACACTTCTTACACCTAAAACGAGCTTTACATGATCAGCAAGAAGACCTTCAGTTTGGAGAGAACTGTGCAGTTTAAAAAAGTCCATAAATGCAAGACAAATTCATTTTTATTTCTTAAAAACAAATGTTTTTACTCATTTACCACACAAAATGAAAGCTCATCCACCAAATGTTGATTTTGAAAGATGGGAGAGACTCTTTACCCAGCTTGAGAAATCTTTGCTCCACATTGGATTTTCAAAGTTAGGTGGCCTGGAACGTTAATATTTTTTTGCTTTACATGTTGTAGTTTCAAAGATGAACTTGGCATTATCACAGGTTAAAATGAGTTTCACAGCCTTACCCAAATCCCTGCTGTTTCTCTTTCTATGGCAAGAAATTTCCCCCACAGGTCCAAGTAGCCAGTTAACTCTTACTCAGAAAAAAATCCCAGGCCAAATCATCACTGTCCTGTTGTTGTAAGTAAGTAGTCAAAGGCTGACTGTAACTTGCTGAAAACCTGAAGGACTAAGGGAAATCATTGCGGTAGCCTGGATGTCACAGTCAAGAGTAGTTGGCTTCCACAGCACGTTCTACCTCCATCCTCCCATGTTTAGTTACTGTCAAATTCAAAAATATAAAGGAGTATTTCCTACCTGGGAAAAAAAAATCAAAACTGACATCAAATTTTAAAATTTTAGAAGAATTTATAAAAACATGGAGTAACATCTCTTTGGCCTGTTTTCCCTGGGCCCGATAGGTGCTTAGCCTTTTTCAAACTCCAACTTCTGTGCTTGGTTGTCAGAGTGGAAGCACTACTCTTTCCAAAAGCTTGCTTCAGTTATTCCTATAGGTAGAGCAATTTTGAAAACTCAGTCTCTTTACAGGAAAATGACCATCATGACCAACTTTGGACAATATAACTAAGAATAAAGGATTTTATGAAAAGCCAAAGCTATGTGCAGCATGTCTACATTTTTTTTCATTTAAAATTTTAAATGTTACAATCAAAGTTATAAGAAAAAATAATAAAATCATCTTTATATTGCAAAGAGTATATCTTTGTTTACTAGATTTGCTCTTATTTTTTACAGGAAGGTATTAACTGAAATAGAGTGAATTGTACTGATTCTGTTTTAAAAACTGACATTTAGCTACATCATTTTATATTACTTTAAGTACAAGTTTGGAAGAAATCCTGAACTGATTTCTCTGGCACATAAGCCTCATAAGAGGCAGTAAAAACACTTGCTTGTTTAAAAGCATTTTCCTGGCTGTTGCTATAAACCACAGAGACAGTCGGCTGGATATTTAAGAAAAGGGGAGGAGGTCTCCAGTTCCTAATGTTTCACTTTTTCACTGCACTGCCTGATCGTTTAAAGAAGATGCTTGTTCCAGACAGTTTTAATTAAACTATGCTGTGAAACTGTATATAGATCAATGGAAATGATCCATAACAACAGGCTAATCATGTATTTAACAGTGTTCAGTCCCATTCGATCACGTTCTACCATATCTGTGGCTTCACATTCATGTGGCAGAGCCTTGAATGTGCACGTGTATTTTTTAATCCATTCCATTAGTGGCCATATGCTTTGGCTTCAAGGGAGACAAGAACTGTCTGCAATCTGCCAGGGATTTAGGGACATCAATAATTTGTGAATAGTCATGTTGGTCCTGGTCGAAGGGTTAAGTGCTCTGCACACCAGGGGCACATCTTTGGGGACTGGAACTCTTAGTCAACTGTTAGGAACCAGATCCCCTGTGACGCATCTTTTCCAAGAACACGCTGCATGTCACATCCGTGCAGCTGAAGCAGTGGGGAGCTTTATTAGCTCAGGGATTTAAAGACCTCCTCTAAGCAATGCAACAATATCTTTTGGTTAAAAAATGAAGGAACGATAGCAGTTGTAATATCAAAATTTTTTTATTATGTACTAGGCTAGATATCATCTTTCTTTTTGTTACCATTTTCCTTTTCATTATGGGTTATTAGATTACTCTCCACCTGCCAATAGCAAGTTGAACAGGATATGTCAGCAATAACAAGGGCCTGATTCTGCAATGTGCAGGTGTGTTGTGTGGCCTCACACAGGTGAGGAGAACCTACTGAAGTCAATGAAAACCAAGTATAATAAATGTTTCCTTAATCACTTGCAGTGACCCTATAAGAGCTTCCAGGACATTGTTCTATCTACTAAGCCTGAAAAGCACCATTAGAAATAATAGCTTGTGATTTTAAATTGTGACCATAGAACAGGTTCTGTGGAAGGACTCTTAGGTCAGTATGAAGGATCACTGTACTATTGATCTCATTATTACCATGTTCTGAAAAGGGAATGGCAGGAATAAATGATATTGCCAGGAGTTTTAGTGAGAGAGGGGAAGGCTTTTAGTAATTTTTGTTCATTCTAGGTTGTCACTCTCTTCATCTCCACATGCTTTCCATGCTCTGCTGTGCCCAGTTCAAGAGGAAAAAATCATAGCGGTGGAGATGGGCGCTCAGTATGGAAGCTATGCCACATGCATATGCAGCCTCTCCGGTGGGGAGCAGAACTCTCCATCCTACCTCTCCATCCTGGGAAGCTTCCCTGCTCTCGGCAAATTTCAGATAGTAATAGTAATTAATGCTGACAGACGTTAGAAATGAAAGCACACCCAAAACAGACTGCCTGTTTGCTGCGCACAACTCAACTCTTTGTGCTTTAAGGCATATTCTGTATGAGGGCACATTAAATGATTTTAAGACTGGTCCCAGTCCCATGTGGCTCCTGTTAGAGCCCGTCCAGGAAGCACTCTCACAGTGCCCCTACCTCTGTCCTTTGCACATCAGATCAAATGGAAGATCAACTCTTACAGTACTTGTACCTGTACAAATGTACAAATACAAGATGTATTTGGAATCTTAAGCATATTTAAACAAAGAAATACTTCCAAAAAATCCTGCTGTTGACTCAGACTCTTGTTTATCTAAAAGCATAATTTGCGGAAGGAAAAAAAAAAAGGATGTGTCTTTATTAGCGTCACATAGTCAAACATGGGCAATTAGCAGTGGAGGATTTAGAGGAGTAACTCACATTTTATTTATAGCAGGTAAAGGATATAGCTGTCAATTTTTGCACTGTATCAGCTGTGATTACACAGTCTGACACAGATTTACTAATTGTGCATTGTCTTCTGTGATATCTTGGAGAGCAATTTTATTTTTTAGATAATCCAGTCTCCCCTTTTGAGGTGCAATCTGAGTGAGCAGTCTCTTATCCGCAAGTTGTAAAATGTATCAAGATGTAGATCTAAAGCAGAATGTTTTCATATGAAGCTATTTGATTTACATGTATAATAAAACATTTAGAGGTGTGTGCCCCAGATTTTCATCCATATTTCAGTTATACTTGGAGGCTTTGCTGCCACAGTTTGTACTTGCAGTAGGAAAGGTGGTGGTCTTCCAGAAAGGGGGCTCTTTCTGCCTGCCAGGTCTGGCAAGGAATGCTCAGATGTAAAGATTTATGGCTATTTTGCCCATCTCAAAAAGCAAATGAATGCAGTTTAATTTCCAGATAGCCTTATTTTCAAACTCTCCTTTGAAAATGTTGCCTGTTTTTATAATTATAATTTAGCACTGTTTCATAGCTTTTAAGTCTTTGAAAAAGTTAAAGATAGATATTTTCACAGTTTCTAATAGAAGAAAATGGAATGCAGTTTTAATTGGGCGTAATTGATGATTTCTGAGGTGAAATGGTCTTATCCACTTCCACCTACTGCCTTCTGAGCCAGCATAACTGTGAAATTCCCTGAAACCAAAGCTGAGTGAAAATATTAGCTGAGGCTTCGTTAGTCACTGCTGAATATCCGAGCTGCATAGACAGGGTTGCTTATTACCCAGAACATGAAGTCCTCTGACCTCGGAGGTGACTATTGATCTTAGGCTCACCTCTGTCTGTTCTCATCCCTCATGTCAGTGATGTTAATACAAAATAACAGAATTTCAGGAGACTGCTGCTGTCTTTGCAATGCTTCATAGGTAACATTTCCATTACTCCATGAATTCCTGCTCCTGCTGGGGAGTAACAGCAGAACAGTGCTAGCCTCTGTAAATACAATAGCAAATTTCCTCTTTTATCCTATACGAGATAACACTTTGCCTGAACTGCATATTCACAGTTTCACAGGCAGGGAGGGAAAAAAAATCTTTGACACTTTTCAAGTTCTGCCCTCTTTACACCCGCTCTAGCCAAGAATGCTTAGTGTTATAAAGAATTGCTATCATCACAGAAGCTACAGACAGAAATAACTTATCAAAACCAAGATCACGCAGCCCATTCCCTATCATTAGGAAAGTCTCTTTTGCAGGATTATTTGGAGATCTTTCTCCAGTCTTCTCTAAAAAGATTCTTTATGGATTTCCAGCATGTCCATTGAGTTTGTGACATGTCCAGGAATGTCTTGATGCTCATTTTAAGCTTTCAGTTCTTTAATTTTCTTCCATTATTCTCCCAATTAGATCTTCTCCACTACCAGTTCTCTTCCCATAATGGACTTGAAATTTGTAAACTTCTGTCACATAATAGTCCCCTTAGAGCCATCAATGACTACATTGATATCTTTTGTAGCTTGATTCTCTCTGTAAATGTAGATCTGCAGTCAGGTATGTTGCTGTCCCTGCACTCTCTCCATTGTATCTTCAGTGCAGCATGTTTCCCCTGATTGCAAATGGAAATCATGTTCACAATGTTTTTTAAAATATCTCATTTTAACTTTGGTACATTGATGTATCTTAGTGAGACCTGAGAGCAGGTGTTCACTTGTAGACAGTTATGTGCAGCTAAAGCATCCGAATATCAAAGATTACAAAGAACTGAATTTCAACTGCTATTTATTATCCTTACTAAAGATTAGTGCCAGTTGTATCAGCAGCATTAATCCTTAGCTATCTTCACTACCTGCATTCCGGCTTTACAGACACTTTGTGTTTCTGTGGTAAGAAGCGGGCCACTCACTCAAGGGTGAGCAACGTGCTCTAATGAGCAACATGTTAAGTTGATCCCAGATTGGCTGAGTAGGAGGTGGGAGCTGATGCTGATTCCTTCTGTATAAACTAATAATAATAATAATATAAATTAATCGTGACTCCATACTAGTTTTCAAAAGCATACTTGCAGATGGCACAATTCTTACCTAGAAAATGAGATTCAGTGAGGCAAAAGTGGATTCATGAATTGTTTTGTTTCTATTTCAGGACTGCAAGAATATCTTGAACAACATTTGGGCAAGAAGACGCCAGCTCTGATTTTAGTACCTGTGGTGGATTTACCTGGAAGGGAAGTCATGCATATAACATCCTGGCTAAGCTAACTGTTTAAAAGAAATAAATTACTGGCAAAACACAAATTCCTTCCAGCACAGGGCAAAGAAAATAATTGATCATGGCTGTGTTTTGTCTTATCATTAAGCAACATTGTAGGAATTAAGCAGTCATTTTTAGCTTGTTAATGATGCCTCATGACATGTGACCGAGTCAACTTTGTATGAATAAAGGTGTTTTGAATATTATGCTTTTTTTCTCCCTTATTTTTAGATGCTTTTTGGTAATATCAGGTGTCCTTGGGAGATGGCAATTGCTCTGATCCCATCAGGTTTTTGTTTGATGTATTTAGATCTGGTGACGTTAGTCTTTTGATCTTCTGATCAAAACTCCTGTAACTTCTGATCTTTCAGATGGAGGTGAAATCTTTGGCTCCAATACTGTTACTGTTTTAAAGACTTGTTTGCTCTCACCTTGATAGTGAGTTTTCTGACTTCAGACCAACTCCTGGGAGCCTCAGTTGATGCTTGACTTTTTTTTTTTTTTTTTCATCAGAATAGACTTTTTCGCAGGGGTATGGAAGATGCACACTGTAGCAAAGTGAATCAGTTGAGATGATGGTCAGGATTTGCCATGTTGCTTTCACATGCAGTAGTGAGTATCCTCAAGCTTTACATCTGGTAGAGAACTCTTTATTTTGGAGCTATCAGGATCCCCTGGGGCTTCGGGCTTCCCTGGAAAATCAACAAGAGTTTACCCCTGCTTTCATTAAAGCAGGCTCAAAAATATAGGTGAAACCTCTACCGACTGCATTGCAACTGATACGTTACTCATAACGTGGTAGAGCATGAGAACAGGAAAGAAAGCCTCATGGACGTAGCTTGAGGCAGTAGGGCTGCAGTGTAGAGAAATCTCATTTTCAGGCAAAGACTGTAAAATTAAACCTTGAAGAAAGAGTATCAAACTTATGCCTATGTTCTATATCTGTATATTCTCTCCAGTTCTTTTTCAGTGTGTGAGCATTGGAGCTACATAACCAGTACTCCAGCTGGCCCTCTCTTATGCCAGCATATATCTGAGATAACTCCACAAAAGTCAGCGGAATGACAGCAAGTTTACATTGGGGTGACTGAGAGGTGAATTTAGCACTACAGCTTCATTTTCTTCCCCACTACCAGATACGCATTTGACATCTGATACAAAACCAGCAACTGAAGACATGAGGATCTTCCTCTACTAGATGCTTGGTGTGTCCAGGATATTATGCTGAATATGCTGATTATTACCTGAAAATCAGACTGTTTAATGTCACTTGCCTTTACATCAGAGGATGTTGCAGAGCTACCACCCATTTTAGTGACTTTTTTTTTCTCACAGTTATATAAATATTTTTTAGAAGAAGGGAGAAGGCACAGAACTTCTTATATAACAGTGTATAAATACATGGATAAATTAAATCTTTTTAAGAAAAATGAAAATAATTTGTTAACAGTACATTAGCATATTAACCTTCAACGTCATTTTTAGTTTAGACTTAACACATCTGATCACAATTCTTTCCCATGATCAAAAGAGTTTCTATATAGAAAAAAAAATCCTTTTCTTTTCTTGAGACAATGGGAATTCCAACAGGTTTATGAGATGAACAGCTGAATTCTCCTTAAAAGGCTTCATAGGGTCTAAAAATTGTGTAACTAAGCCTAGAAGCTGGGTTTGCTGAGTTTTAAGTATGAGTGTGGCAATTTGTTCAACACTGATATGTCAGGTAGATGAGTAAAGTGCTGCTCCATATAGAGACCTAATGACTTTTATAACAGAAAGAAATGTCTTAACACCTTTTTGTCTGCTTTATGCTGCGGTACTTTCATCCTAATTGCCTGGTCCTGCTATGAAGAAGTTGTTTCAACGAACTCTTTCAGTTTCTTCATAACCAAAGCACCACCTGAAGAGGGCAGAAGGAAAGATGGGCACACAAACACACATATGTGTTTTATGAAAAGAAGGGGAAATGGGTAATATTTAAGATCAGCTAATATGTGTTGGGTTTTTTTGTAGGTCGGCCTGCGCTGAGTGTTTACCTAGGCAAGTGCTAATCTTTGGAGTGTAAATTCATATCCTGTGGTAAGGTATTTGTTTTGAGAAAATGAAAATACAAATTCTTTTGTTTCTTTGATCTTTGCCTGCAGGGAAATGTTTTGTATGTGCATTATGACACAAAAAACGTGTTAATCTAGGTTCCAGCACCCAAAATGCAGGAAAGCTATGTAATGCCTGGTAAAAATGTCTTTTAAAATGTAAACCAGGATTTTGATTTCTCCTTTCTCTACTGTAACAAGTGTTGGAATATGGCTTTTATGTCCTTTTTTTTTTTTCCAAAAGAATTTATTTCTTTTCATAGATCTCTGTCAGTGAAATTATGTCTTTTGCCTCCTTTAAAAATCCCCATAAATCATTTTTTTTAATTGCTTGAAAGCTTGTTACAGTGATCTGACCAAATGGGACTGCAAGGCAAAAACTGATTTAATAACTTTGTGTTTTACTCATTTCAGAACCTGGGAATGGCTACAGTACTAGTGAGCCTTGGCAATGCACATGGCTAAGCTGCCATAAAGCCACCAGAGCTCATCATCCTAAATAGGTTTAAAGATGACATTGAGATATTTTAAGCAGACATTATTTAATTTTTTTTTCCTTGCAATTTTTATAGTTAGGTGATTCAGGAGCTGATTTGTTACACCGGGTAGCTTTGGTGCATCTTTCCTCTTAGCTTTCAGAAATCCAGCAGGCGCTGGAAGCAGAAGGTCTCCTGAGTATGAGAGAGGTGATGTGAAGCAGCTCTTCTCCTTCAAGGACATTGTGCGCAATCCATTATCTCCTGTCTATGTGCAGTAGTCTAGTCTATCAAAATACAGTGATTGAATAAAACTTTTATTTCAAATAAATGAATGCATTGATTTAATAAGAGCTTTATACTGTATGGTATAATAGTTCTCCAGATGAACACTGAAATCTTAAAACAGAAACTTTTCATGTGTCCAAGTTAAATCTTTGTCACTTCTTTCGGAATGGGTTTGCTGAAGCAAACACCGTTTATACTGCGTGTTAAAGTAAAACCACCCTGATCTCTCCGAGTGCTAACTGGCACTTATCATTTAAGTAACCTGCTTTTACTATTATAAATATGTCTGGCATTGGGAATACGTATTAAGAATACTTGACAATTTACTAATTTATGATGTCTTCAGTTGTATTTTAATATTTTTGGCAAGCCAGCCTGTGTTGATGTATTAGCCAAGCATTCAAAATGCAGACTTGAGATCTTGATTTTTTTTTCAACTTTCATCTGAACACTGAATATTTTTGACATATTTTAAATTTTAATTTTAAAAACCAGACTGGGTACCTGTGAACTGAACCCGTATGTTACATGCAAGTGCCCTTTTACTCATGACTCACTGCGCACAATTTCTTGGCTCCAACTTTTGTTGGATTAATTCATGGATAAGTTTTACTGGTGGTTTCTTGCATTCCTCATTTTTAGAGCACTACCTCCTTTTTCCCTATACTCCCAAAGAGTCAGGTTGTTCAGAGCATTCTTCTCCCAGTAATTGCCACTGGTAGCAGTCTCCTTGCCATTGTCCTAGTTTTCCCTTTCATTGAAAACCATTCTTTGAGGTAGGTCTGCTCATCCTGCTTTTCCTGTCACGTTCCTACTGAGCCACTTAATTCTAAAGCATTTGAAATAGTTTGCATAATTTAACCCATTTGGCAAGACTCATTCACAGGAAAAACAGGATGTGCTCAAACCCGCCTGGATGCCACCCTGTGGCACTTGCTCTAGGTGTCCCTGCTGGAGCAGGGGGTCGGACTGGATGATCTCCAGAGATCCCTTCCAACCTCAACCATTATGTGACTCTGTGGCAACAGGTCATATCTCACTTGTTGTTTTCCCAGTTTTCAGAAAGTTTAGACGGAGTGAGAAGCGCTCAAGAGTGTGAAAATGATGTTGCAGTGGAAACCGTAATGAATGGGATCCCAGGTACCAATTTGCACGTGTACAATCTGGAAAGATTTCCTCCCGATACGCTACCTGCAGCAGGCACGGATCACGGGAGTCCATGTAGCACATGCAGAAACACCACTGGCCCATTTTCCAGCACGCGTCATCCCGGATGACCCCAAAGCGCTTCAGCGGTCCAGGACAGGACATTCCCCTGGGCAGCGTGGCCAGGGCAGGGGCGCGCAGGGTGAGCGCTCGGGGGCAGCCGCTCTCCTGCTGCGGAGGAGTCTCAGACTGTCCTCTCGCTTTCTGCTGCTCCCACTCGTGGAGGGGGCAGCTCCCTCCGCCGGGCTCTGCCAGACGGGAGTTTTCGCTGGCCTACAGCTCCTGTTACTGGCAGCTGTTGATGGCTCTCAGTGCTCGCACATCCACGCAGCACTCCTGAGCGCACCACATGCTGCCGGTCCCTGCTTTGAAAGACATTGCTGCTTTGAGCCCGATGTGGGCAAGCTGTGAGGCCGAATTAGGGCTTTAGGTTCCTTCCTAAGGGGCCTCAGCTTCCCTTTCTGGCAGCAGCAGCAGCCTCGGCAGCAGCTTATTTTGCGGCTTACAGAAGAATAGGGGGCCAGAAGGAAGAATTACATTTCTCAGACTCAGGATTTCTCTCGATGCGACAAAGTTCAGGCCTACTCCCACACAGCTCCAACCAGTCTGCAAGGAGACCCAGATACATGCAAATGTGGCATCTTTTGTAACTGAACCAGATTCCTACAGTTCCAGAGCTGGATCTGCTAAGGTTCAAAGCCGGAGGTGTTAAATGGTATGAAATAATAGAAGGGGAACCCGGAAAAGAAGTCAGTGCCAAAAGAATAGTATTAGTAGGAACCAGAGGGGTAAACAAGCTAAAAAGGCAAACAAAAAGACTGGGGATGTAAGGGAATTGCTCTTTATCTGTAGGATGGACCTTGGCCTGACTTGGCCACTGCTAGCTGTAACTATAGAGGATTAATATATGAAAAACTGTTAGGAACAGAGATACAGAAATGCATTTAAAAACAT
Organism: Crypturellus undulatus; assembly: GCA_013389825.1. NCBI lineage: Eukaryota > Metazoa > Chordata > Aves > Tinamiformes > Tinamidae > Crypturellus > Crypturellus undulatus. The sequence continues at coordinate 1,980,922 of VWPW01021686.1, forward strand.
ATCTCTAATTCTTTGGACAAGGTATAAAACACGGACTGCTCGGGGGCCTCCAGCATTGTGCTCTGCTCGGGATTCTGCGTTCGAGGGTGCCCAGGAGGAAGGTCGCGGGCAGCAGGAGCAAGGGGACACCTCCCCGGGGTCCCCGCCTGCGGCGCACAGGTCTCAGCCCACGGACGAGGCCCCGCTCTGGGCTCCTCCTTCACCATTGCTCTGCCCCGCACCCGCATCCTGATCCAGGATTTCTGCTCCATGCTTATGGATCCCATTTAAAGCTAGAAGACTATTTAAATACCAAAAGCCAGAATATGCGGTATTGCCGCACAGAGTAGGCAAGCCAGATGTGATTCTCTTCATCCTGCAATCCCCGATGCAGACAAAAAGCTTTCTCAGGTTGAGATCCTGCCACTCACGTAATTATTTAGAGAACGACAGCTCCACTACTTCAGCTCCGGCACTTCACAAGAGGAATGGAAACATTAGGAAAAGTTTCTTCTTTGATGTAGAATATGCTGCCACTTTTTTGTTATTAAAATAGGAGCTAACTTTAAATAAATAAAATTTTGCCTGGAGGCTTCTGAAAACTAATGTTGTGTTTTGACAGTGTCATTTTTCTGATTCCTGAAAGCATTATGTGAGTTAGCTTAGGACTTCATCATGATTTTTCTTCTGTGCTACATACAGTAAATTATTTTTTCAGCTCTGGGTTTTATTTGATTTCTCTCTCAGTCCCACGCTCACACAGTCCCACCACTGTGCAACTTTCTCATTTGGCAGGTACTCCCCAATGCTGCTTGGCCCCCTTTTAAAGCAGGGGTGGATATCAGCACCCGCACTGGAAGGGCAGGAGAGACTGCAGTAAAAGGGAGGCAGCTATCACTATGTATTTTGGGCAAAATGGATGAAAAGCGGTCACCTTCTGAAGCCTTTGAAAAGGAAAATAAGGAAATGAAGAAAGGTCACATACACACACACACACAAAATAAAAAATCTGTGAGAGAAGAATATTATGAAAAGAAAAACCTGCATTCACAGAACATGCAATTTGTATGTAATGCCTCTTTAATTGGGCTTGTAGGTTTTATATCCTTTAAATTCATGCCTTGCTATAAAGAATATTGATGTAAGGATGATATAGGACTTTCAAAAGAAGCAGAGAGTGTTCAAATAACAGCTGATTTGAGACCCCGGTCTTTGATGATAATTTATGGCCCTCTTTAAAAAAAGCAAAGATTCTTTTAGGTGAATGCTCAACTAGAAAACTCAAATAATGTGTGCTTAGTGAGAGAAAAAAAGATTGCTAACTGCACAATGTGTCTTACAGCATAAAGTGCGACCCTAAAATTGCACGTTGCTGAGCATTCCTAATGTGCTGTGCGCAATTTCATACACTGTGTTTCAAACACTGAGTGCACACTCTAATATGTACATATATCAGGGGTGGTCAAACTTTCTGATATGTGTCACAAAGTGATTTCAAAGGTATGAGCAGAGCTAGCCAAAGGCCTTCAATTACGCTTCACGACAACTATCAGGGTTTGAAATTTTTATTTATTTCCTATTTGAATGAAAATAAGACAAGACACTTTACAGGTTTTTTTTTGTTTTTTACTTTTTTTGTGTGTGTGTGTGTGATGGTGGTAGTGGTGGTGGTATTTTTTTCCAGAAAAGAATCATATCAAAGTGTTCATTTACTGATTGAAAAGGTCATAATTCCTATTCATATGTTTTTTATTTTTCTTTCGGAAACGACCACAAAGCCTTGGACCATGGAAACCTTTCTGTTGCAGGTGAAATTTTTGTCTCTTAAAATGTTTGGTCAGACATCCAGATTCTATTTAAAAGATTTTTTTCTATGATTCTTTGAGACAGGGTAAATCGAGGAAGAAAATAGCCCTTAATCTCTAGTGTAAGCAGAGTTCCTGGATGTGAATGTAGACCTGGGGAACAAGAGCTCTTAAATTCTAATGCTGGCATCAAACTTTACTATGGTCCTATGTTGTTCCCATCTGTAAAATGAGGACAACAGTAATGGGTTATTATTTTGTGAAGACTTTCTTGCAAGCACTGGTAGGTAAATAATGAGACGTTCTGCAAATATGAGATACTATTGGAAAAGAGAACATACCCGATGCTGTTAGGCTCTTCATTGCTTAGCCGAGGTAGACCATTCTGATTTTGAGCTTTGTCAAGTACAAAGGTGTTTTAAAGTATGGCCAGCTTTGTGAGGGCTTCTAGGTCTTCTTGTGCAGCGAGCAGGCTGCAGCCTGGCGCATGGATGCAACCGCCGGCGAGAGTGAGCCAGCGGCCTGAGGCCGGCGGCCGCTGCGCGTGTGCAAGGTCCCGATCCGCGCTCCCTACCTACGTGTTGTCTCCGCAGCATGGACAACATGCAGCAGCACATAGCTTACGCGTATCTTGGCTTTTGGAGCTACTCTTCTTTCACAATCTCACAGTTTTATCTGTATCCTCAAACCAACAAATGCTGTTTTTAGCAATACTGAGATTCTCAGGTAATCACTTCTTTAGAGAAACAGGAGGCTGAGGAAATTGCTTTCATGTTTTTCATCCAATGCTGCTGTGTGCCATTCTGCTCTTTGGTCGTGAACAACCCCTTGCTTTCACTTGTTGCCCCTGTGCTTCTCTTCTCTCCCCTTTCTGTCTTTATTCCCCGTTTTGTGTCCCTGTTCATCCTTTTGGATTTTGCTCTTTCCCTGATACCGACTTGTGCTGTCCAGCCTATGTTCAAAAAAAGGGAAAGCCCGACATGATTAACTTTTCTTTTGCCAAATCGCTTTTGAAGACGCTAACTACCCAAGTGAAGATTAGGGCCAAAAGCATAAATGAGCAGGGACACAGAGAGACGCAGAGCTTTGACATTGGCCCCCTTTATGTCAGGTATGTCCTGACATATAAACTGTGAACATGCGACAGCTTTTGGTGTGACCTGAGGTGCGCAGGTCTTCCCGCCTTTACTCAGGGTTTATTTCTCTCTCAAGCAGTGCAGCTCAGTACCGAAATGCCTTCTGCTCCCACTGCCAAACCTAGGCCTTGTAGGTACATTTTTCAAAAACACCTAAGTGACCAGGAACATAATTCTTATTTGGACTTTGAGGAAAATTTATGCTCCCAAGTCACGTAAGCATGACTTTCGACAAAATGTTTTTCAGACGGAAATGTTTCACGATCTGGGAGCTCGAGCTGTGCGCATGAGAGCAGGCCTCACGCGCGAGCCGGGGAGCTGCGCGCCACCAGCCCCGCTGCCCGGCCGGCCCCACCGGCCTCGGGGCAGCTCCCGGGGCAGACGGCTCCTGCCGAGCGCCCGGCTGCTCGCAGAGCGCCCAGGGCTCGGGACCCAGCTCCCGGCTCGGTGTCAGGCCTGAGATTTCACGTAAATATTACCTAGGCCGGACGCCTGGCAAGTTAACTACCCTGCTGAAACGCTTTTGAAGTGATCCCAAGTAACAGCATTGCAGGTGACCTGGTTTTTTTAACCTCGCGCTCCTGCCTTGAAGACAACGGAGCCGGTTTTTACTACACAGGGGAGAGCTGCAGCAGAGCCCAGGCAAGCCGGGGATGGGGCTTTTCTTTCCCCTCGCTCTTCCTGCTTTTCTGCCTCTCTCCCTGCCTGGGGAGGCTGTGTTATCCCAGCTCTGTGCCGACGGTTCCCTCGGCTCCGCTTTTCCCTGCGTCCCTGTCCTGCTCCATTCAGTGGGCAATGCTGCCGCCACACGGCCGAGCGCGGCGAGGCGTCGCCTCGCGCCTTTCCCTCCCCGCGCACAGCTCACCGCAAACCCGGGGGAAAAGCCGCTGCTCGGAGCTGAGTGCACCGCCTCCGCGGTCAGTATCACCTCGCGGTGCCTCTGTGGACGCAGAGGTAGCTCCCCGAGGGGCGCCTGAGGCCATGGAAACTAGTTCACGTACGATTATTTGCAGGATTGTGCAAGAGGTGCTGCATTAACTCGTGGTCAATGTCTGAAACCTAGTGTACAGCGAACACGCAGATGCAAAGCACTGCTGTGTGACTTTCTGTGCTACTTTTGTGTTACTTTTTCACTCTTGGAACTGTAAATACAAGAACTACATTCATAGCAAGAACTACATATACAGGGATCCACATATAGTTTATCAACCAAGTGGGCAGGAGGGAGAAAGGTTGTGGCATGAACCGTTGCCAAAAGGAGGGTTTAAATGTGTGCAGAAGTCTGCTGCCTCTTACACTTTCCTAAACCCTTGTGCTGGTCGCTCTTTCATGCTCCAGGATCTCCCGTATGCTCCCTACACCCGCTAGCACACCCACCTACACACGCTCACAATTTACCAGCATACTTTACATCTTTGCTGAATTAAAATCCACGCCATCATTCAAGTAAAATAAAATAAACAACTGTTTTATGTCTGAAAAAAGAATGGGAAAATAATAGCATTTTCTGACCCGGAAGCAGGCTGCCGGAGCCACTTAGGCGCTAGCGCGTTGTGACGCCGCACAGAAAGGCCAGAGGCGTCCTGGTGCACGTAGGACCCCTCAGGTTTGGAGGAGAACACTTTCCCGAAGGTATGCCTGCTTTAGAAGGGTTTAAAGGTCTGCAAACACGAGCAGATCATCCTCGCCATCACCGGAATTCCCAAATGGGCAAGCACTGAATCTCCAGGCCTGAAAAAATGTAGTATTGAAGGCCTCACTAACCGGCAGGCCTTATAACATCCAGTAGCGGGAACTGCTGAGGGAGAGACACAGGTCCCCAGCTCGCAGCTCAAGGACACTGACGTGTTTTGTTCAAAATTCAGCATCACAACCCTTTTCTTGCATGCCCACCTGAGCCAGGGTGCACCTTGCTCGAAGCCCAGTCTGGAGGAGACCGTGCACAAGGTAGCAGTCAGTGATACACGGCGGAGCACAAAAAAAGCAGTGGTTTTGCCTCCATCTGAGCACAGGATAGCCCAGAGCTGCACCTCTGAATGGCTGAAGCACGACTGTACAAGAGTCGTCTTCATCGGCCTCCCCTACGTCGCTCCCTCCTCCTCCTCTGCACTAAGGAGCATTAATATTCCTAGCATATCATCAGGGGTCATGGAAAATGTGTGATGTAGTTCTAGGGACTATGGACTACACCTTCCAATAATGACAAGTGTCAATGTCTTTCTTGTGACTCTAGATCATGCCACAAGTCTGAGCACAGTGAGGACTAGTATCCAAAGTAATGAATAATTCCGTTGTCTGCCTTAACCGTCAAACACATTATTCATGCTCATATTATCATTTTCAAGTTTATTAGAGAAATTTTGTGCCTTTGTACATGTGCTTTTCTTTTACGCTTTACATTTTTACACCTTTTATACTTTATTTACAGACAGGAGAGGAGGAGCCAACCTGTGGGATTAGTGAATGCGTGAATGTTATAACCACCCACAGGAAGAGACAGTTGTTGCCACAAGGAGCTAATGATGTAAGAGAAGAGTTGGCAGCTGGAAGCAGAGGAGTGCCAAAGGTACATTGTAAAATAATGTAAGGCATGATGGTGAGAACTGGTTATGTTGCTGCTCAGCCAGTAACAGAAATGTCAGAGGACTAGAAAAAATATGTTTTCTAAAAAGAAAATAAAACACTTCAAGCCATACTTGTTATTGAAAGGTTATTGTCTTGAATTTGTTTTAGGAGAAATTTCAGAGGACTAGAAAAAATTTTTCTTCCAGGAATGGGCCAGTAGCTAATTACACAAATGAAAAAGGGAATGATTTCCCTGTCTGTGCCTGTCCTCTCTCTCTTTGATAGATCAAGCACAAACTTTTCAGCACAAAGGATTGCCTGTGCCATCGTTCTGAGGTATGCTGTACCCGAGCAGCATCAATACTCACATTTGCTTAACAAATCCTCCTTTTCACTGAGAGATACCGCACTGACATTGAGTTAATACCATTCTAATACTGATTTAACAGGAAGAACTGATTCCCTAATTGCAGTGCATTAAAACTGCTGATCAAAACCCCGATTCAGGAAGGTACTTAGCATATGCTAAGTGCTGATATCAGACTGTGTGCACTTACCTTTACGTGTGTGGTTATACATATTGGCCGACTGGGCCCAGAGTGGTCAAGGGCTAAGCCTCGTATTGCTTTAGGATACTGGAAAGTATTTTATGAACTTTATGATACTAAAAGCAGATGGTTTCAGAGAAATCTTGGCCTCCCAAAGCAAGGAAGCATTCAGCCTTTTGGGGAGACATCCCATGGAGAAAGAGGTGAGTTCCCTGCCCCTGAAGCTGGAGGACAGCTGGGCTGGCACCTACAGGACAACTGCATCAGGATAATCTGAAATGGTGTAGTTTGCCCAGACAAACTACCTGCAGACAGCAAGAGCTCCAAAATGAAATTAGGCAGGAAGACAAGAAAAGAGGAGGAGTGAGAAACAGAAGTAAATTAATAAAATTAACAAAAATGAAGACAATGAGAGAAGAGGAAGAGAACATGGGAAGATGTAGGATAAAGAAGAAACTGCAGTAAGTACGTTGCAAGGAAGGAAAGAAGGAAAGAAAGAAAATATGGCGATTCATTTTCTTTTACCTATTGTTTCTCACTTTATAAATAGAGGGCAGTTGATATAAGTTATATATGGGAGTCTGCAATAGGTATTCAATGAAATGTAAATAATCACATTTTGAAATCTGTGCTTTCAGTCTTTCATTTTGAGCTCTTTCCCCAGTGATACTAGTTAAACGCAGATTTTAGGAGTGAGTAGAGTGGAGGCCTCCTTACTTGAGGCACAAAAAAAAGCAGCTAGTGAAAAATAACTGTACGAAGCAGGTCTGTTCCGACACTGATGACAGTGAGGAGTAAAAGAAAAGAACTCTCAGCGCTGCTTCCCTGGGTCCTGGGAAGCTCATTTTGGCAGCTCTGCAGGCTCAGAGCTCTGATAAGATGTGTTCCCTCTTAATATTTTAATGAGCTGAGCAATTGACAGTCCCAGCTGAGTACTCATGTTGCTGTTGCTAAGCAAAACAAGGGTAACAGAAGCTTATTTTTCATCTTGTAAATCATAAATACAACCACACTGTTTGTTGGAGATGTGCAGACATTTCTTGTGCTGTGCCAGCCCATCCCACAAACCTCAGCTCATTCTCTCCCTCGTGTTCCTCACAGATGCCAGCTCAATCCTTTCAGTATTCCCCAGGGCATGTCCAGATTTGGTTGTCCTGTGTCTTGCCAGTCCACACAGTCTATTCAACTGAAACTCTTCATTTAGGCTCCAGCACAGCCCATGCTTTGGCACCGGCATAAATTGATCCACATCCTCTCATTTTCTCTATATTTGCTTAATATCTCACCTTGACAATTCATATAGTTTTAGCAGATATGGACTCCCTTTTCTTTATTACTTATTTGCCAAGTAACTTTCTGTATTTCTTATTTTGCCTTTCCTTTACCCTTCTGTCTTACTTTTCTGTCTGTGTTTTCTTCAGCCATTGAGTTCACCCTGGTGGGCAGTTGAAAGAAGTTGGAGTCTCAGGTAAATTTTGACAAGGTCCGAGCCACTAGTGTCCTTCCCCATCGCTTCTCATCAGTTTGTCTGCTCAGAATCTGCTTGAGACAGAAAGCATCTTCTCCCTAACATGATGTTAACACAATTTCACCTGTAATGTGAGTAAGGAAGTTCCCTGGTAAAATGATAGGGAATCAGAATTAATTCCGGGATCCTACTTTTCATATTCGGAATGTGTTTCTGGCCACAGTCTTCAGTTTTCTCATTATGTACTGAAAGCTGCACTTACAAACTATTGGTAGGAAGTTCTGTCCAGATCAAAGAAGTATTTAATCCTTCCTGACCAACGCTTCTGAGCCAGAACCCTGACTCTAAGGCAGTTTTCAGGAGTTTGGGGGCACCACAGTAAAGGATAAAAAGCTCCAGTTCGAATGGAACAGCAGAGCGGGAGAAGCAGGAACCCCTCTTAGCTGCAAGTGCTCTGAGGGCAGCAAAGAAAGGATGCTGAAGAAAGAACAGTAACAAGGAGTGAATGTTTTCAGTTATGCTGAAAGGGTTTAGCCTTGGTGCATCTTCCTTTGATGTTAATATCAAATATCAACCTTTGGGTTGTTAATATCCTGAGATTACAGTTAAAAATAGCATGTTCCAGAATTCATGTTGCAGTATAGCAGTGCTTCTCATGTCCATATAGCAGAAAACTCCAATCCTTGTGAGCACAGGAAAGACAATCCACTGAATTTCAAAAATTATTCATATCTTCACCACAGTTACACTTGTATTTGTCTGTCTGCTGGGCACAAAGCTTTAGCAGGCCGCAGTGCTTAATGGCCCTTTCAGCTCTTTTCTCTCACCTCTGGCTTCCAGAGTACCTGGAACTCTGCACCTTTGAAGTGCAGTTAACTTGAACTGCTCCTTTCAAGTGCAGTTAACCAATTACCAGGGAAAAGGAATTCAGCAAATCACTTAGGCTTGCAGTAGAGGATTTTCAGGTATTCCTTTTCTATGTAAATGATGTGTAACTTTTTCATGAATCAGGCTCTTGCTTTTGCACTTCCATCTTCTTCCTTTCCCTGTAGAACTGCAATTTAACTGATCCCGGAGCATTTGAAGACAATGAGATGGTAGCTTTGCATGTCATTAAGCTACCAGTAAGTCCCTGTAAAGCTCTGATTTGATCTACACTGCCTGATTCCAGCAGAAGTGTTTCCACAATGCTCTGAACTCCAGGTAGGGCTGGAAAGAGACTCAGGAGACGCTGCAAAATACCTACTACTTGCTTCCAGATTCACACAGTCCTGCGATGCTGCACAAGGTTGCCAGGACTTTTGAATTCCTTCTTCTTTTAAGCAACAAATAAATCATTAGTATGGTCTGGACTGTCTAATTATCTTATTATCAAGATTTAAGGGAGATTCATAAATATCTTGAGTAGGTCATTATATACTGGCTGTCTTACACCAAGCTGTATTATTTTTCTAGAAATTGTTTAGCCTCTATTTCCAAAAGTAGAAATGGACACAGAGGCTTTAAAGAGCGCTGTTATGCCGGCAGAGAAATTTAAATGCATATACCATGCTATGAAAAAAAGTAATCATTTGTGCTTCTTGTGCTTTCTGTTTTGCAGTCCCACCAGGCTAGATCTTCATGTGTTTTAGGGGAAAAGACAACATGGAACAAATGTGTGTGACTTCATCAAAGGTGGAGTAGGAGTTTGGCACCGCAGAAACCTATGCAGGAGCTGGAGCAGCATGTGTTTGTTTTGAAACAGAGGTTTGAAATATAGTCACAAAACATGACAGGGACTCAACACTTAACTGGATTTAGAGTGAATTGTAAAATATTTGGACAAGATTCTTTTCCTTCCCCTTTAGCCTTTTCCAACTCCGTCCCTCTGGAAAAGCCCTTAAAAATGTTAATAAATTAACAGGTCTCCAAAATAGTTGATGCACATTTGAGAAAATATTGTTGCACAGCATGATTGGACAGTTTTATTCCATTTGAGATCAATTAAAAAGATGGAAATTGCTATAATATTAGATGATGGACTAGCTTCAAACTCTTTCAGCATTGTCTGGAACAGACACAGCCTAGCTACTATTGTCTTACATAGCAACTAAATATAAATACTCTGAAATATTTATAAATAATAAGTATAATGTGATCACATTGTACAGTTTTACTGGGATATTTCTATCCTCTTATTAATCTGACATTTATAAGATTTCTATGACTTATGATCACTTAAGACACTCATCTGTCCATATCATCTGTCCTCTGAAAAAAAATAAAAACATGGAGAAGGAAACAGCTTTGTGATTTATTCAAAATCTCTGAGTCTGTGTTTCTGCCAGTGTGTGTTCTGATAAATGTTATGTTAACAAGTTCTCTGTTTGTTTAACGTTCCCCTGAGGAAGGCTCAGTGTGATTTAAGCAATCTCATATATTTAAAGTACCACATTAATTTCCAGTCTGCAATGAGAAAGACAGGAAGGTCACAGGTGCCATAGCCACTAGTGTCACAGTCGATGGCCTTTGTCTTCTTTAGTAGAAGTTTATTCACATCACAAAATACCACTGAGCTTGAAAATGTTCATTTAGGAAAACATGATGTAAAAATTAAGTGTCTTGCTAAAGAGAATAAAAAATACAGGAATATGTCCAACAATAGTGTAATGTCTGCTTTCCATTTTTTTGGACAGTTCTGTATATCAGCTTGTTCCTAAAGGAATGAGAAGACTTTTTAATAAGAGATTAATATCCTACCCTTTCCCAATACACACACAGAGAGGCACCTACTCACACTTATCTCCTTGGTGCCTATTTTCTAGAATGTTTTTCCCTGTCAATACTGCAGATGTGAGAACTTAGGTGTAAAAAATTATTCCAGTTGCATGCCTGTTTTCCAGCACTTAAAAAGATAGAAGTCCAGAGCATCTGGAATTGCTAAAGTAATTCCAAGTCTTGGATTAGTGCCTTTTTGTCACGATATTTGTTCTACTTTGTCTGTGTTTGAGGGGATGAAAATGGACAAAGCTGAATCGATGTAACATACTCATTTGTGTCACTGAAGATGGACTGGAGGAGAAAAACACCACTATAGAGAGGACACTTGATTGTGAGGACACTTAACCATGATAAGGTTAAGCAGAAGTGTTTTGGTTTTTTAATCAAATATTGTAGGGAAAAAAAAAANGGATTAGTGCCTTTTTGTCACGATATTTGTTCTACTTTGTCTGTGTTTGAGGGGTATCTGATGAAAATGGACAAAGCTGAATCGATGTAACATACTCATTTGTGTCACTGAAGATGGACTGGAGGAGAAAAACACCACTATAGAGAGGACACTTGATTGTGAGGACACTTAACCATGATAAGGTTAAGCAGAAGTGTTTTGGTTTTTTAATCAAATATTGTAGGGAAAAAAAAAATAAGAGGTGTTATCATTGAGCATAAAGCCTAGGAAAACCAGGCTTTTAGAACTTAAAACTTGGTGGGAAATGCTAATGGAGATGGCTCTGTGTCCAGGTTTTGATCCAGCTGCAATTGCCAGGAGCTGTGCGCCAGGCTCCAGAGGGAGAGCGCTCTCTAAAGGGGCACCTCAAGAGTAGATTATCTAGAAGCTGTCAGCTTTCCTTTGGGTGAAATGATGAAGCTGATAACCAGACAGCTTTAATTTTGGATGAGCAGGCTCTGGAAACCAAGGTTGTTATAACCCCTTTACCACCTCCTCTTCTGAATTATTTTTCATATAATATTGTGGCTGATGTGTATAAATGAGGGCCCGTAAGAGATATTAATTTTAAAAGCTGGGATCTGCTGTTTATTCATAGATTCAAATAACTTATCCATCTTTCTTTTGGTCTTGCAGCCCACAGAATAACTAAAGATTTCAAAAGGAGATCAGTGATTCACCTGAAAGGCTTTTTATCACTGGATGCACAGCTGCTCTTAGGCATTTTTCTGAGCTTTCTCAAAACACGTGAGTTGACCATAGAGTTTAAGATGATTTTTAAATAATATCCTGCTTTTGGTGACTTTACTATATTAATTTCAGGATGCTAGTCAGGAACAGCCTCCAGTACCTACTAGCTACTAAGTTAGTATTCTGTAGGGCCCCTAACAAATGTTCAGGGTAAAATCAGCTCTTAACCCATTTTCAGAATTGCAATACAGGGCATCATGTTTCTGCAAAAAATATTGATGCAGTGACTTATATAAATAAGCAAATGTCCGGATGTGTTTCCATTAAGAGATACACCTCTAGAGAAATGATTATTCCTCTAACTAAGGTGTCTGTCAAAGGAAAAAAATAAAAAAATCTGTAATATTACTACTGATGTCTTTTTTTTATTAGATGCTGCAAAATATCCTCAAAGTGCATAAATGATATTATCTTTCATTGTAATTTCTTTAAGTATAAGTATTATGTTATGTCCAATTATATATTCCTCGTTAAGGCTCTGTGAAAACTTCTTTTAAAGGAGAAAGATAGAGATGGCACACGGACATTTAGTTCCCCATGATTCCTTTTCTCAGTTTCCTATTTCCTTGCTTTTTGTTCCTTTCCTCACCTGAGTTGGGTGAAACCAACACTTGTCACCTGCACTGTGAATTTAAGTGCTTTGGACATCCTGGAACAGGTCATGTTACTGAGGTTTTTATGTCAGTCTTAATTAGCTGTTCTTTTTGCCTTAGTGTTTGCTGGTAAGTGCAATCATACCACTGTCTGTCAAGATACTGTTCCCTTTAATAGGTGAAGAGATGCAGTAGCTGACAAACTCTATTGTTGCTGCATCCTTCTTGTGTCTTTGAAATAGGCAGAGATTATTATTTATTATTATTCTATTTCACTAGTGTTTGAGAAAATGAAAGTCCAAGTATAAGTAGGTGTATTCAGTGTGTATTTCAAAACCTGGGTCTCCACTGGCCAGCACACTGATTTCATACAAACATTAACACATTGAAATTAATGTTAACCACCTGCAGTAGAGCAACCATATAAAATACTAGGTATGAAAGTACATAAGAAAAGGTATTGATTTTCCACCCATTAGTTTCAAGACAGGAGAAAGTTAGAAATGTGTGCTCTTAAAGTCTTACCTGTAGTTTGCAAAATAAGTCCAGTGAACTAAATTGAAGTGGAACTGATATAATGGAATCCAAAATCTGGATCTCAAAATTTACCCCACACTGGGTTAAAATTATCTTAGAACATAAACATTAAGAAAAGTTTTTTCCCTGAGACAGATAATAAACATAATTTGCCAGTATGAAAACTTGCCATAAATGCCAAGTGTGCAAGATTTATTCAGAAGATTTCCTCCAACTCTGGCAAAGTGATAATGTAAAAGTCTTTAGTCTTCTATATCGCCCTATGGACATCTGCCATCCAGTTATACCTTGGAGTTTTTTCTATTTCCCGTGCTCTGGGAAAGAGGATTCGTGGAGAAAACATATTTGTTTGGCATGAAATGATGTCATTTGGGTCGATGTGACTAAGACCTTTAAGACCCTTGGTTACATATGTAACCAGGGAAGAAGTTGAAGGAGCAGCTGCTGAGACACATCCTACTCCTGATGTCCTCGGTGACAAGGCTTTCATGTTTCTAACTACTATACAGTAGTTTACATCTACTGTCTTTTCTACATGAAGCACTTCTGCAAACAAGCTCACCACATCCTTGTGCTTGTCCTGACCTGCCTCCACCAGCTCCATTGGATGGACCATTGCTTCTTCACAGAGAGAGATAGTAAGCAGGTAGCCACCAAGGTACCTCCTCCATTCCCACTCATTCTGGAAACTGGGATGATTTATACCATACAGTACTGTGCCGTACAGAGTTTTCAGTACCACAACCATCACTCTAGTTTACCAACCTCTGCCTCCAAAGCCTTCAGCAACATATTCTAATATCTATATGTAGTCTTAAATAACAGCTTAAAGCTGGAGGGTCTTTCTCATAGCCTACAGGTTAGATGAGGCATCCAAGGGCAAGCCAGCTACTGAAATATGGCATTCTGTTTCACTAGTCTTTTAAATAAGGATCAGAGCATAGAAGCCAACTCAAAGAGTTAAGCAGTTCCTCTCCCAGATATGATATGCAGATATCATGTAATAAACCATGCTGACACACTGGTCATATGTGTCTGGGATCACATTCTTCCATTCCTTCTGCAGTCAGCTTCTGCAGTTCCAGTCAATTTATAATACATACTTTCAATATTGGAGAAGGGTGTACAGTAGCTTATATGGAGTTAGATCAGAGTGCAATTTTATTACTTTTACAATATCAAAATCATGCAGAATGCTCTCCCTTCTGCCTAGGAGAGCTAACAGTCCCATTTAGATGTGACATGGCAAAATGACATCAAAACAATGGGCCCTTCGCAGAAGGATAAGGATGATGGTTATAGCAGTAGAGCTACATTGCTAGGCAGCAAAGGCTCTTGTTAAGCATGGGAAAGTAACTTTATGAGTATAAATAAAATAAATGCATGTCTTTTAATAACGGAATTTAGTAATAATAATAATAGAGGTTTCTGTAATACACCCGGTGAGGCTATCCTTGATATTAGAATATCCAATTCAGAAGAAATAAAAGTTAACAACTGATCAAATCAAATTAAAATATTGAATCCCCAGCATACCCTTTCATCATGCTTTAATGGCATGTAAAAAGCACATAGTTAGATAACCAAGTGAATCTGAGCAAATCTTTATGCACAGATGTCATGGGCAAGGACTTACCTCAGCCTGTTACAATATTCTTTTGAAGAGTTGCAAATCTAAAACTAAATCCAAATGAATAATTGCCTCAGCTCTCTACATCCAGAGAGCTGAATCAGATCCTCTGTGAGAGAAAATCCAGTCCAGCATATGAGAAATCTTTGAACTCTATATCCCATTTAAGTGTTCAGTATGAGCTTGTATATGAAGAGCAAGATACACACAAATTATTGAACAAAACAGGGGGGTAAGTTGAGCCTTTTCTTCAGGCAATGAAAGGGATCTGAGGGAATTGGTATGGTGTTATTATATTTGGAAGGTGGACTCAAAAGCACACTGCTTATGGTCCTAAAATGTTTTTCTTTTGGGGAAACAATTTGTGTGTTCGTTCATTATTTCTCTCTAAAAAGAAAAATCCTGATAAGTTTTATACGTTTTTTTCCAGGCCTAGCTTCAAAATCCTGGAGATTGTTTCTGTCCTCATTAAGTCTGTCTGAGTTTTGCTATTAGCTTCAGAAGGAACAGGATTTGATTTTAATACCACTTCAGGGGCCTCCTCCAGATTCAGTCATTAATCTACTTTTATATGTAAATCACATAAATCATTGATTTATATGAAATTGAGGAGGAGGAGGGGGAGATGCCTGTGACTTTGCTAGGTGGAGAAAGAAGGCCTAAATGATTGTCAGGTCTCAGAGTTAAAAATTTAAAAGAAAAACAAAACCCCTAAGAACTGCAAGAATATCCTTTTCCTCTTCATTCAGCAAACTGGTACTTTATGCTCTTTTCTTTTTCTTTTACATCTCTACTACTCTTAATAATTCAGTACCTTCTTTTCTTTAATCATATTATTAAAGGCAGTGGACTGATGATTCATTTTGCTTTCTTTGCTCTCTCAGTGATGTCCATTAATGAAGACTTACTTTTCAGCACCATTGACTCACTTAGCTAAATTATTTATTTGCTTGAGCAGTTCAGTGTATCAAACTTTTTTGCTCAGTGTAGCAACTACTTATAGCTCAGATTAGAGTTTCATATTGATTTTCACCGGGAAAACGTGTATAAAATGGATTGCTGTGTAAAGCCCCAAAAGGTGGTAAATGTGGTGTTGGGAAAGGTGTAGGAGAAAAGAGATAAGAGCTACCAGCACTTCCTCTCTTTGTGGCAATTTTTCACATTTGTTGTCCATCTATTTGGAGTGAGTAACTGGCTTTTGAAAAATCGAATTGCAATGAAGTTCCCATAAAAATTCATTGCTGGTTAGGACACTAGCCCAGGATATTCAGAAGAATAAAATATATGCTTTTTGCATATATAGGCTTTTTGCCTTTTTCATTCAGCAGAGAATATTCTTTCCTAATCACTTCAAATCGGAGAGAACAGTTTTGAAGGTCTTTCCCACCCAAAGCCTATACACAAGATCATCACCTCCAGAAGACTTCATATAAACCTTCAGGGAAAATTAATTTCACAGACGTTAGTTTTTTCTCATGTGCCCAATGCCAAGTTCTAAGCAAGGATAACTAGGTTGTTTGTGGGATACAGTGGGGTAGCTCTGCTTCATTTATCCCCCTTTCCTTCTCCTACTACTATCCAAATTCAAGAACGTCTCATTTGGCTGTTTGCACAACTATTTCTTCCAGCTTCTTCAACTTCTGTCTCTAATATTTTTAAGAAGTTATTTACTTCGTCTGTCATGTAATCTAATCAATAGGAGTTTTCATCTCTAAAAATATCTGCTACAAAAAAGACTAATAATTTTTCAGAGACCCAAATTCTCTTCATTATGCTCTATGTGACATTTTGAGAGTATAGTTTGCTTGTTATAGCCAGATTCATAGATTTCTGCATAACATTTCTCACTTTGATAGTGTTTCCTTTCTGTCACCATTTCAAACTATAAGCTAAAGGTAAATTTGAAGAAACTTTTCTTCCCATCCTAAGAAAAAAAAATATCTGTGAAAAAGCATTTCTTTCAGGACAGCATACTTTCTTCTCCTAAATATAGTTGTTTGGGATGACAGGAAAAACTGTCAAACCCCTGATCATCTGGCGTTTGCATTGTACTGTCTGTATTATTCTGTTGTCTTTTGCAGCATCTGGGTAAAGCAACTATCAGAAGGAAGGGTGGGAACTGGATTTGTGATTATTAGCACAAAAGAATGAAAATTAGCGGAAACTACCAAAGAAAAATGGAAACTCAAATTTCTGATAAAAGGTAATGCATATTTATTGAGAGGAATGGATCTTTATTAGATGACTTGCTTGCTATTGAAATGATGCAGAAAAAGCTTTGAACACAAAACTCCTGGCATTGCTTTGTCTAGACATTTTACCTAGCTGCCTCTGTGGAATGTGACTCCGGTTAAATCAACAGAAGTTATTGTACTTTCTCCACGCAGCAGGTATGTTTACTCACAGGAATACTGTGGCACTGTGTGTCCTGTTGTTCGAGCACTTCTCAAGTAATGATGAATTTTGTTTAAAAACATATTTTGGTCAGGAAAAGATTGCTGTCTCCATTTTACAGATAGTAACTGAAGCAAAGAGAAAATCTGAAAGTTGTATTCTCCTCTATACTGGACCATGAAAACATTCAGATGTGGGAGATGAATGATGTTTTCCATTAGATTTAATAACATTTACCCCTCCCTTATGACTGGTTACAAAAGGAAGATTGGAAGATGAGCTTTTAAATTTAGTGAAAAGAAGAAGTCTGTAGTAAACAAACTGTAAAATGCTACTGTACTGTAAAATCTACTGTACTGTAAAATCTTTAGAGTCCATCTAAGCCTACTGTNCTGATCTTTAGAGTCCATCTAAGCCTACTGTCCATTTAGAGTCCATCTAAGCCTACTAAGCCTACTGTCTTTTACATATATTGGCAACAGTGAGTTTTCAGTAGATCCTATTATTTCTCCTGGATTCCAGTAATGCAGAGAAATCCACTCATCATTATTGCTGGAGTCAATAGGTTTAATATGGAAATTATTCTCTATTTGAGTCCACAGAAGATCACGTTTTTATTCTCAAATGAAGTGCAGGCTATGCTGGTCTCTGGTGATGCTGTGATAGCTCGAGCCCTCCCACCGCAATCCCTCCTGAAAGCTAAACAATTGAGAGGGAAAGTGTTTTGATAATGTTTGACTCATCAGTTTAAATGGCTTTTATTAAATATTTGTTCAGCTTCAATGCCTACTGAACACTTGGGAAAAGAGCATCGTTGTTAAAATATCAGCACCACCACTCTCTAATTAGCGTGTGAAAGCGCCCCACGGCAGCTCCTGGCACCCGTTCCTCACGTCCTCCTCATCCTCTTCCTTGAGGGTGGACTTGGTGCCCACCGCAGCCTCCTGCCCTCCACACAAACCTTCACTTCGCCTGAACCGCTCGGCCGGGACAGCGCTCTGCTTGACTCTTGCAAGTTTTGGCAGAAGAAACGAGACTATGAAAAAAAAATAGCAGAAGATGAGTTACAAAAACTACATTGCAGAGATTTTCCAGCACCCAGTGTGCACCCCCCTGAGGGGGTTTGGCTTGCCTGTGCTCAAGTGAGCACTGATACGGTGCAGCTGCATCACCTTGGCTTGGGCTGTTGGGAAGAGAGCTGTGAAAACAGCCTTGTTCGGCCACCCCGTCACTGCTGGTGACTCTGACCGCCGTTCCCCGACCCCCTGCCCTTCCCACATCGGTACAGCAGGATGTGGGCCCTGTGTCCCCTCGAGCTCCTGCCTGGCCTCCCCTTATGGAGCATCCAGCTCCAGCTGCTCTCTGATGTAAGTAATCCAGGCCTGGTACCCACACAGTCCCGGACAACTAGACAAAAAAAAAAAAAGAGAAGACAGAAGCAGAGGATAAAAAGCCTTTGCAGGTCACCTTAGGCATTGCCTTTTGGCAGAAACCAACGTGAGTATTTATGGCTAAGCTAAAACCCATGAAAGCACAGGGCATAATGGAAACACTGACCCTTAACTACGGTGCTGCTAGTGAGTGCCACCCCACAGAAAGCACTTGTAAGCTGCTTGCAATAAAAAACCTCTTAGTTTCAGCCCTCCAAGTGTCAGTCCTCTGTACTGGTTAATATTATCAAGGGAATCCTTGCCTGACAGAATGTAATTTAGGATCCATTAAATATGATTACTTGGCCTTGAAAATGATGGATATTGAACAGAATTATAGGATCACTTTACAAAAGAAAGGTCTCTTTTACATCCTTTCTTGTGGGGCATTAAATAAAGCCTGAGAAAACTCCTAAGGGATTCCTGGCATTTATAGGTTACATTTATGAAAAGAGGGATTGATATTCATATTAAAAACTGTAAAAAATTGAACAGGATGATGTGGCAAGAACGTGGACAGCTGCGATGTGTCTAAAAAGTGAATGGCATGTTCACCAACTGTTTTTTTGTTTCAATTATATTAGAGATATGAAAAGTGCCTCTAATTTCAAACTAATCTTTCATGTTTTCTATTGGATTATTAACCTCAAGTGGTTTCCCTAAGTTCCCTGCACTTTTCACTACAGCTACATGTGTAACTGAAGTATTTCCAAATTCTCAGGTCTCTCTTTTCATCATACTTTTTACTAACCATATGTTTAGAGTAAGTTGGGATTGAGATGTGATATGTTTAAGCTGTTTAAAACTAATTGAAATCTAATAATGAGAAAACTATATGTATGGATGAGAGTTGACTTTTTCCTTGCTAAAGAACTGGTCTTAAAGTTCAAATGTACAATGAAAAATAGGTACACAACTTGGTTTTCCCCACGTTTATTGAAGTTATGAACTGAAATCCACTAATGTTCCTTTTTATTCACTTTTTCATGGAGAAGATGTTTGCTAATTTATCCTATAGAAAAGACTGGGAATGTGGCCCAAATAATTGCAGAAATTAGTTTGGTTAATGATTCCAATTGAAAGTAAATCCTTATCTAGGACAGAGGGAGAATAAGGAAAAACACAGGGAATAAAGGAAAGGAAAAAAAAAAGAAAAGGACTTCTGCTTAGAATGGTTCAAAATGGTTGAGGCTGGAAGGGACCTCTAGCGATCATCTAGTCCAAACCCCCTGCTCCAGCAGGGACACCCAGAGCACGTGGCACAGGGCGGCATCCAGGCGGGTCTGGAAGATCTCCAGAGAAGGAGACTCCACAGCCTCTCTGGGCAGCCTGTTCCAGGGCTCTGGCACCCTCACAGGAAAGAAGTTCTTCCTCACATGGAGGTGGAACTTCCTGTGTTTCAACTTGTACCCATTACCCCTTGTCCTGTTGCTGGTCACCACAGAGAAGAGTTTGGCCCCATCCTCCCTGCGCTCACCCCTAAGGCACTTGAACATATTGATCAGATCTCTCAGTCTTCTCTTCTCTAGGTTAAACAGGCCCAGCTCGCTTAGTCTTTCCTCATACAGGAGATGCTCCAGTCCCTTAATCATCTTCATGGCTCTCCGCTGGACCCTCTCTAGAAGCTCCACGTCCCTCGTGCACTGGGGAGCCTAGAACTGCACCCAGTACTCCAGGTGCGACCTCACCAGAGCTGAGCAGAGGGGCAGGATCCCCTCCCTTGACCTGCTGGCAACGCTCCTCCTCATGCAGCCAGGATCCCATTGGCCTTCTTGGCCACGAGGGCACATTGCTGCCTCATGGTTAACCTGTTGGCAACCAGGACTCCCAAATCCCTCTCTGCGGAGCTGCTTTCCAGCAGGTCCACCCCTAATCTGTCCTGGTGCCTGGGTTCATTCCTCCGCAGGTGCGGGATCCTGCACTTGTCCCTGTTGAACCTCATGAGGTTCCTCTCTGCCCAACTTTCTCACCTGTCCAGGTCCCTCTGAATGGCAGCGCAGCCCTCAGGAGTGCTGGCCACTCCACACAGTTTTATGCAGATCTGTGATGTCTGCCTCATCTCACTCTTTTTCCACATAACAGCCTCCCAGGAAGGCTGCTTTCACTCTGATCGGACCCTCTGTACAGACACAGGCTCACCTCGCAGCAAATAACACCACCTCTTCCACCTGAATTTTCCTCATTACGCTTATAAGGGAACAGATTCGTCACTGAAGCTAAAAGCACATAATCTACTTCCTAGACATAAACAAAATCACAGTATGTCTGGGAACAGCACAAGACATATGGCCCACTGGCAAATCTTGGCTTACATTCTTTCTATTTTGAGACGAGGAAGGGAGTTGTTACATTTTAGATATAAAATTTTCAAGGCAGTATTGTCAGCGATTCCCTTGCTCCTGGTGTGTAACGGCAGTGTGTAGGGTAAGCACATACTCAGATCATACTGGAGGTGTAAGCTGAAGCACTGGCATGCACTGGCACATGATAATAAACTTTGGTTACTTTTAAAAATGTTATTATATTAGCTAAATGGCATTAAATCCCTTCACAGGTCCTGTAGATCGGTTGCTATTGAGGGCACATCTGAAGCACGTTTGGCCGCACCACGAGGCAACCTTGCTAATAATTCACATTCTGTGCGATCACTTGCACCCCTGCGTAGGCACCCGTGTGCTGTTTTATGGGACTGGGACAATTTAATGATTTATGCTGGTGACAGCTGCTACAGCTAGAGCTGGGCACGTTTCAGAAGATCTCTGGTTCTGCAGTAAGGTAGGTTAACGCAGAGGAGTTTTTCAACCTTTGAATGAGTGACACTGTGCAGCCTCCTGCCTCCACACACACCCAGCAGACACGGCCTTTAATTCCTCTTTTGCCAAATCTGAGCAGAGACTGGAAGGAGGGTTTTCCACACTGCTGGCGAATGCCTTAGCTGTTTGTGTGCTCCACCAGCCGGTTTCCCCATCAGGAAAACAGGCTGGACAGGATACATCTTCGTGGAAGAAGTTGTGTTAAAACTGATGCAAACCTCCCAAACTTCCCGTGTCCATGAGTCACCATCTGCTGACAGAAAGGTGATTTTATCAAGCAGTTCTTGACCTGTTCCACTGATGTGAGCTTTGCATTAATTTTGGTGACTTCATGATATTTGAGACAATGAAGAAGTAGAAGATTACTCATTAAAAATTAAAAGAAAAAATCTCTTTAGAAATGCTATTATACAAAAAGGTTTCCTGATAGGTGTCATTATAATTTCATACTCCTTAGCATGTAGGCTAATGCAGTATGTATTATCTAACCTGTCCCCATTTTTAAAGGAAACTTGGAGTCCATATCTGGGAATATTTAGGAACATATGAAGTTCCTTTTGAAGTACTTTTTATTTTGAGGAAATTACTGGAAATCTTCTTGGAAGGGGAGGTAGAAGAAGAAAAGAAAGATAGTTGGTTATAAAAAAAGGAGGACTATGATCTATGTACTAAAAATCTTTATTAACTATTTTCCAGTGTATGGAAATGAACATAAAACTATATTTTTTAAATTATGCATAATTTAATTATTCCTTGGACAGCAATCTTAAGTATCAAGACTAGGTGAGAAGCACATTTTTATGGTTATGACATAAACCCTGGCAAATAGGGGCTTATAATGGAAATGCTGACACAACCTTAATTCGTCAAGTGCAAAGGGTATAAATGAATTTAAGAACAATTGTATCGCATCTGCTAAGTCATTAAGTACACTGCCACAAGCCAATCATACTACATGAAGGTGGTTAATTATGACATGCAAATAAAACAAACCAGGTTTAAACGATGTCAATTGTCATATGTATTTGACCAGTTTTAAGAATAAAGTGTATTTCAGTGTGGCATTATTTTTGCAAATGCTGCTGACTATGATGCTGGAGTGGTCAAGCAATTTACGGTCTCGCAATGGTGTCTTTCTTTACACGTCCGCCTCCTCTCCCTGTCCTGGAAGTGAACCTAAATGGAAGCCGAATACTCAAGATGGGCAGAACAAGAGGAAATGTTTTACCATCACTGTGCCTGCCCGCTTGCAAGCATGCACTTGCATGCATTAACACTGCAATCCTACAGTTTTGATTTCATGCCATTGTAGGGCTATAAGAACACTTTATTTTTATTTATTTACGTATTTTTTCCTCAAGGCCAGGTCTCTGTAAGAGCAGCCCTTATCTCCGCATCAGAATGCAGCCATCAGGCCTGTTATTGCTGGTTGGTCTGAGTCGGGGAAGAGATCAGGGAGGCAACCACCAGCATCAGATAATCAGGATCCCCAGCAGTTAACACCTGAATAGGGCTATGTGTGGAAAGTGAGGCTGGGCTGGGGAAGGAGCCCACCGTCACACAGAGCGACACCAGGCCAAAAACTGACCCTTCAGAGCGAAGTACCTGCAGCTTTTGAATTACTAAAACCTGAATTAGAATGGAAAGCTACCAAACTTAGACTACCTCATCCAAGAAGAAACTCATAATAAACATTTATTATTATTATTGCTAGATAAAGCAGAGGAATTATAAATTAAGGAGAGCACCAGAGTTTTTAGAATTTCAGTATAAAACCTATATTGCAGTGCTCACACCGCTGGGCAGAAGTGGCCTCAGTGGCAGATATGAAGACAGATATGTTGCTTATCCATTCCGTTGCCTACTGGAAACCTTTCAGGAATAGCTCTGGACAATCCACTCAGTGCTCCCAAGAAGAAATCCTCTCTTCCTAGCTCATTCAAGGATGTTTATGTGACAACAGGCCCCGGGAGTTCGTGCATGCGGACAGGCAGCTTTCCTTGTGCCCTCAGTTGGCATGGTGAAGTCAGAGGGCTCGTGTCAAGCAGGGAAGGCAGTCTGGACGCTGTCCTACAGAAGTGTCCCCACTTGGGCAAGGACAGGCAGGCTTTGTGAACAGATGAAATGCAGATTGCCAAAAAAAAGTATGAAGTTCCAGTTCAGTCTCCAGCTTCCAGTTCTTAGGAAGACCCGGATCACAAGGAGCTTTTAGGATTAACCAGACGTTCAAGCTATAGGCCGTAGTCCATACATTGTAAATTACGAGATCAAGTCTAAAGGAAAACATTTAGATTACAAATCAAGGTAACTTGATTTGTAGAAATTCTCTATGTACAGAAAATACTACTAATGCAATGATGGACAAGATTTTTTGTGCAAGTCAATATAGGCGCACAGGAGTTTAAGATTAGCAGGATTTCTTGGCTCATCAAATCCAATTTCATGCTGTCACAAGCAGGCATGTGTTTTATATACCTTCATATTCCTCCAGACTTCTGAGGCAGTAAACAGCCTCCTGAGCTGAACCGCATCAAGCTTTACAAGTTCGCTGCTACTTCAGGTTTTCAGTTCCCCTTTCTTTCCACCTATCCAGTGATGAACATCATCCATGCTGAGAACTGAGGCAAAATATGCATTTACATTTTGAAACATGTATTACTTATCCTCTATTGCTCCTTCATCTTTACAACACGGGGTTCTCACCTCTGTTCTTCTAAATTTATGGGTCTAAAAAACCTTTTGCTATATATGTATGTATATTTATGACTAATGAGGCAATTCTTATTTCACCACTACACTTCCTAACCACTGAGGCTTACTTTCCTTGTTGATCATTCTTTGATTTCATTCATTTTCTTACTTTCTCCAAACCTCTCTGTCTCCTTTTAAATCAAGAAATGTCAAAAACAACTTCTATTTACCTCCAGTTTATCTAAATGCACTCTAGGTGTGATTGCTTGAAATAAAGTTATTTCTATGATCAGCTATTCCTCAGTGGCCTTAGTGCTTGCCAAAATCAGGTGTAAATCAGTATTAAAACTGATTCAGTGATCATTCACTATCGCCTTCCACATCCAGAGATAACTGGTTCTAAACATTATTGACATTTCCTCCCTAAAGAGTGGCATGGAAACTGGGCTGTCCATCTGTATTTTTGACTGTTCTGTTCCTAGCTCCTTTGTTTCTCTTTAACTCAAGCTGTGGTCTCACAGCAGCACAACCCAGTTTAATTGTTGTCTCCTTTGGTTTCACAACCTTCCATGAACCAAACTGTGGATTTTCTTATCCTTTATACCAGTTCCAGGACTTTTGAAACCCCAATCCAAATCATTCCAGAAAACTAAATGACAAAGCAAATGCTCTGACCTGAAAAATAAAAAATTAATTCTTCTCAATACTGGAACATTCAAATTCTCTGCAGACCTAGGTCAATATTCATAGTAAAAACTTAGGCATAAGAAGGCACAATATGGCATAATAGTGCCTAATTCAAAAACTGCAAAATTAGCTGGTAGGTTGCTAGATGCTTCTCCTCCCTTGAGGGCAGAGATCTAAGAAATCAAATACCCCTGAAGATAAGAACCTGGGTGTTTCATGACCAGAAAACAGTTTTAGACTGATATAGTAGAACAAGCTCCTTACATATAACTTGGACGTATTAACAATCTCCTAGTGTGTACCTCAGACACGATAACAACACTGAGAATTACTGAACGGGGGAGGCTGGAAGGCACTGGCCTTGCTCCCTGCTCACCGCAGAGACAGGTAGAGCGGGTCGTTTCCCCATTCCCAAACTTTCTCTTCCCCAAGGCAAGCACTCCTAGCTCACTCAACCTCTTCGTGGGTGCTCCATTCCCATAATCATCTTTTTGGGCCTTCTCTGCTCTATAATACGACCATATGTTTCTTGCATTGGGGGAGCCAGAACTGGAACAGTACTGGGGACAAACCTTCTTTTTCTCCAGCTCTGTTTTTGTTCATATTCATTTTGTTAGGTTCAGTGAAAGCGATCCATTTCAGCGCTACCTACAGGCGTCTTCGCCTCCGCTCATGGATGCGTGCGCCTTGGCGTCGGACTGCACAGCTTAACGTTTTGGTGAGGTAAGGAGTGCTTTGTCATTTATCATCTCAGGCTAGCAAATGGCACAGAATGTGTGAAGTCAGAAAAAGAGTATACGTATTACACACAGGATGTGCAACTTAATATTGCATTTGAATTTTTCACTTCTAGGTCACCAAAGATTCCTTCTAAAATGAAACTAATGAATCTACAGGAAGGAGGTAAAAAGAAGGGGAAATTTCTATGGAGTACATCAATCTGTAGATTAATTAATACATTGATTACATTTGAGAGCCTGCATGTACCTGTCTTCCCACTGAGATACCCACTGTGCAATCAGTGGTAATTTAAAAATCAATTGCTCTTCTGTAGTAATTAAATTTGTCCATTTAAACAGATATAATTGATAGAGCCTGCAACTAATTTCAAAGCAGGAACTCTTAAGGGATTCTAGAGATTAAGGGCTGTGAGCCAGCAATTTGTGGGAATTCTACCCAAGAAATGAACATCCAAAGCAAATAAATTTTGTGTATTGGTTTTAAATATAATATAGCAGATATGAAGTTTATCTTGAAACATTCTGCTAGACAAAAGCAAATATACTGCTAGACAAAGCCAGAAAGCTAATAGAAGTGATTGCAGGGAGCCGCAAATATATTTTAAA
Source organism: Crypturellus undulatus (assembly GCA_013389825.1). Lineage (NCBI taxonomy): Eukaryota > Metazoa > Chordata > Aves > Tinamiformes > Tinamidae > Crypturellus > Crypturellus undulatus. Next base: position 2,006,502 of record VWPW01021686.1, read on the forward strand.
GGTATTGAAATGTAATTATGTTTACATTTCACAGAAGCAAATGTGTTGCTTATAAAATTTCATCATATACTTTTACAGTCTCACTGTTTTGATATAATGCTCTAGCTGTTTACAAGTCTGGTTGAATAAAGTTTACTTTTCTTGAAAATGTCATTAAAAGTTGCTTTTTGTTTTGAGCATATGAAGGGGGTTTATGGAGCTTTTGCCACATATAATGTTTAATCCAATAAAATATGATGCTTGCACATGTAGAATACATATTTCTGAGATTCATTAAACAACTATTTCCCCCCAAGGCAATTCATTGTTATGCACCAGAAGGCTCTAAGACAGACTATTTTGAAAAGAAAAGAAAAGAAAAGAAAAGAAAAGAAAAGAAAAGAAAAGAAAAGAAAAGAAAAGAAAAGAAAAGAAAAGAAAAGAAAGGAAAANGAAAGAAAGAAAGAAAGAAAGAAAGAAAGAAAGAAAGAAAGAAAGACAAAAGCAAAAGGGAGAATGCTAATACCAGCATGAAATGAATATTCACAGTTTTAAAAGTCTGTGCAATTTACTCCAGCCCTGAGGTGGCATTAATTGACACATTAGCAAGCTATATACTGTGTTATGTCCCTATTTAGTCTAACATTCAATAAAAATAACACCAGGGAAATCATTGTAACACATTGCACTCACAGTACATGTGTTTCAAAGTATGGAACACCTTACAAAGGCAGACACAACATTAATGATAATGTGTTCCAGTTAACTCACAGGCTGCCTCTGCAATTTGTATGACAGAGCTGCCAACTGCCACTTTACAGAGACTTCTTTCCAGTGTTTTAGGGCAAAATCTTGTAATTTCTAAAAATTGAAGAGAATCAAAGATAATTTTAACAAAGCCTGGTTTGGCAAATAACCTACACGGGACACCCACAAAAAGAGCAAGCGTTCATTTTCTATTGAGATTAAATCTGAAACACTCCCCCCAGGCAAGGATGCAAAGGACAATAAGTGAATCCCGATGCCCTGCTGAAGTGGGACAGGATGGCGAGAATAATCACGGTCAGCGTACGAAACGGCGTATCCCAAACCAGCACGTGGGTATCGGTGTGAATCCCTACGAGGTCTCACGTTGCTGCTACAGCGTTGCAACACTATTCCCAGCGAACCATGCATAGTTTATTCTTTCATTCTTTAGCATCGTAAAAGCAAATAATTGATTCTTTGTGTTTGCGGGGTTGCCTACAAAAAGTCATACTGAAGAAATTAATCTGTTTTGTATTAAGTGGCCCATAAGAGCGAACATGGTATCTCTGGGTTACACTACACCCTGATTCCCAGAACGATACAAAAATAGATGGTATAAATTGTTACAGCTTCATTAAAATCAAGAGAGCTACAGCAATCTACACTAGCTGTGGATCTCCTACATTGATTTGTTATGGGGCACAAGCAGAACTCAGCTGCTTGCACTCTTGCTTCAAATCAGAGATTTATATCAAGAAGTAGTTAGACCAGCCTGTAAAGCCTGGATCTTGTACTTTAGGATGAAAGAGGCACTTTAAAAAGAAAATGAAAACAGTATTTAGGTGATGTATAATTGACATTAAATGATTAATTAATTTTCTGAATGGCCTTATGAGGTGCATGTGACAAGTATTCTGCATGTTTTAGAAGTGGGAAATTGTCATTCCTGAAGACTAAATCACTTGCCTGTGGCCATGTAGTGTTTTCAAGCTTTCCTAACAGACTTTTTTAGCTCCTCTTATTCCCTATTTTAGCTGCCTTTAAAAATCATAATAAATGATTTTATGCTCATAGAGTAATGAACAACAATATTTAAGCTGTTTCATTGATTATTTAATTTTAACTGCAAATAAATTGTGTTCTGCAGCGCTAAAATTTGACCTATATGCTACCAGCTAGGTCAGATATTATTTAGAATCATGTTCATGAAAGACTGAGATCAATTTTTACTAACAAATTAAGAAGCAGTGGTTGCTCTGTACATCTGATTGGTATTTTGGGTTTTAGATATCAAAGTACATGTTAAGAACAGTTCCACAGTTGGGGTAAGCAAAATTATCTTAGGCTTGGGCTTGTAAAAGCTGCCAATTTTTCTTTCATTGATATATGCAGAAGCCATTAGTAAACAAAATAGTGGCTTTATTTTATAACAATAGGATATCAATAGAGTGTTTACCTGTTGTTAAATAGAGAAGTAAGTGGGTTATTGGGTATATTTTCAGTCAGAGAGAGAATTACTTTATGAGAATCAATTTCCCCATTTTATATCAAATTCCCTGTTTTTTTTTTATCACTGGCAACCTACTGTAATAGTTTGTAATACGTAACTGCGTGACGGTGAAAGGTGACTGATTCCTAGGTTAGTTCACTCTCGGCTGACTGCTCGGTTCGGCCCTCTCCGCACCCTTCCCGACAGGAGGCAGGAGCCAGACCAGACCTCGGCCTCCCTCCTCGCGGACGCCGGGGCCGGCAGAGGAAGGGGTGGCCGGGCTGGCACTCTGCTCCCAAGGGATCACCGCAGCCGCACGCACCTCTGGTTGCTACTTCACCTCTGTGGGAAAGAAAGGCGCAGAAAGCTCTTGGGAAAATGAATCTACTTTAACGGAACAAACCTGCGAACGGGACTATTTAACCAAAGTCTCACTTTTCCCTTCAGCACTGCAAATTCACTCACAGTAGGAGTCTAGTCATTCTTTTTTGATTAAGGAAAGGGCTTTTCCCTACTGAAAGCTTAACACAGGCCTCCATAATTTCTGGGATAGGATATATTTGCTTAAAAAAAAAAAAAAAAGCCTATGTGAAAATGCAGCCAAAGAAAGCTGAGCATGACTAGCCTCCTATTGGCACTGTAGGCTGTGAGAGCAGCTATTTTTCTCCTGGGGTGATGTGGTTTTGATGTGCGGAAATAACGCTGATCTGGGAGACTTTGCCGATAGATCTTTGCAGCATCTGGCCGTGCCGGGTCTGGCCGTGCCGGGTCTCTCTGCTCCGGCCAAGGGGCCTGATGGAAGTCAGGCAATTCCTTTGGGCCCGGGGCGAGCGGAGCAAGCAGCCGGATTCACGTAAGTGGGAATATAATAAAACGGTGTTGGGCAGCGCTACACCAGTAACGTGCACAAGGTCCAACCACGGGCTGGGGATGTGGTGACCAGCCTGCGGGCCCTATAGCGACACCAAGCACCCTTTGGCTTTTTGAATTCCCACTGTTTTAACCCACTTCCGTGGCCAGAGAGAAGCAGAACTCCCCCAAAGTGCTGCTTTATTGATTCATTGATTCATTCCCACCAGCCGGGGGAAGCCACCTCTCGCCTCGTCCCCAGGGGACAAACCCCGGCGCTTTGGGGCGCCTGGGGGATGCGGCCCGGCCCCGCGGCCGCGGAGG